>NQII01000854.1:259687-387444 GCA_002778355.1 Clitarchus hookeri | reverse complement strand
CTCTACACTATCACCCCCTCACCCACATCCTAACCCCCCTCCCCAACGCCCTCATCGTACATCGCCAACCCATAGCTCACAAAATCCTAAAAATCGAATATCATGCAACGTCATAACAGCGTTAACCCTGCCACCCAGTCATAGCACATTTCCTCATACCAATATTTAATGTGGTTTTTGTGTATTATGCATACCATGTATATTTTTTTCATTATCTGTCTCCCATAGTTGTATTATTGGTTTAGTGCATACCCTCAATCACGATAACCTCAAGAACTATTCCGAATAGGATATTTTGGTAATAAAAATTCATAGTAAATGTATGATTCTTTGCATTTTAAGTACTTTTAAAGTTAAGCGATATACCATGGAGCTAATTTTTTTTTTTTTGGTCTATCTAAAATCACAGTGTGCCCACATTTTTCGCAAGTCAGGTTGTAAGCAAGCAAATATAGGCATATGCGATTTCTTAGGGTCAGGCTCGTGAAATTCAGTTTGCAAGCTTCATTGATAGCTCCAGGAAAGTACGCATGTATAAGCCTCACGACCATTTGTAGACATACTGATTAGCTAAATTAAAAATAATATTGGAAACACAGTGCTTTTTTTTATTTTATCAAAATCAGTTTATAACACGGGAAGAAAGGATTTAGGGTTAAAATATTGAAATAATTGTATGCATTTTTCAAATTTATTTAAATGTATAACTTTAAAATTATTTATGTTCGTCTGCGTAAGATCTGCATCCGTATAAACATGGCAGCAAGGCCTCCATCTTCAGCTTCGTCGCATACGAAGCTGAGGTGTCGTGTTTTTTTGATGATGGGGTTATTCCTGCATACAGATTTTTTTTTCAGTTGGAGAATTTATTTGCCCATATGTTGACCTACCCTCGGAATCCATAGCTTTATGACGTGGCTCACGACATCGGGGCAAAGTCTGCCTATCCGATACAACACAGGTGTCATGTGCGGAGATGGGAGTCGAAGGTCTCGCGGTTTTTTTCTGCAGCGAAATTGTTTACTCATCTTTCATGCGTTACCGGTCCACTGCAGCAATTGATTGGTCGAACTATGTTGAATAATTGGTGGAGTGGGGCAGCTATTCGATAAATTTACAGTGAATAAGGCTATGGGAATTGAAATGTTCTTGTCTGAAGCATTACCGATGTTTGTTCATCTTTGAGGAATCGGGGATCAGCGATATATAAGCAGAGATTATTTTTTGCCAGGTATTCCGAATATCACAATGGATTCAAGCCACCATGAATGCATCAAACTGTGTATTTTTTCAATGTTCCGATATGATTGGTGAGACATTTTTCTATTGGTGCTGAACGGCAAATTTTATTTTCATTCGCAGTTACGGGTGCTTGCATNTATGATTGGTGAGACATTTTTCTATTGGTGCTGAACGGCAAATTTTATTTTCATTCGCAGTTACGGGTGCTTGCATTTTTTTTTCGCAGTAAGCATTACACATTTCGGTGGGTTGGAGCCTCGTGGCCATCACGATGTGTTCCGCAGCCCATTTCACATATAACTGTCTCTTGCATACATACCAGGCACTGGGGTTCGCGTGTCTGTACACGTACCAGTGTCGTAGACATGATGATTTGCATTTCAAGGGGTAAAACAGAACACGATTGGTTAGTAAACACAGTAATTTTTTTTTTCGCCCCCGCATTTAATATCATAGAACGAATATGCGAGCTCAGTTTGGATACCGGCCTCGACGAATTTTTTTTACTAATAGAGATGCACAATATGTCCATGATCCAATGAATGGCCGAGAGGTAAAATAAAAAATTGGTTTCCGACGAATTAAAGGTATTATTAAATTCTGAGCATGTAACTTACCTTGTTGTAGCTTTATTCGCTTGGAAATATTACAGACGATCGGAAACGAAATGCGTAAGGCCCATCGGTCACGTCGACTCTAAAATATGCATTAGATATTAAAGGAGAGGGAACTTGTACTATTTTCCATGCTGCTGCCTTAATCGATTTTAATGGCGGTATAATATTTTCAGGCATGTGCTATATTTTTCCGAAAGAAGGTGCGTACAGGCTTTACAGAAATTACCGGTTTCTTTCTTCCACCAGTTTGTCTTTATCCATAAATATTTGGTCTCATTATATTAGGATATGCACGAATTGCAGGTGCAAACAATATAAAAATGATGGTGCATGTAAAGGCTTGAATATGTAGTGTAGATATTCGATAACCTTAATTCCCACTGATAACTGGCTGGTATGTATATGAGTGGAATGTGAAAGCAAAGCTCGGGCTGCTTAAAACAATTCGGGGAACTCGTGATGTGAATTGTGATAGATGTGACGATTTTTCTCTGTATTTAGCAGTGCAGGTATTTTTTTTATAAAATTTACAGTATGATTTTATTTTTACATGCCATGATTTTCTTCCCAAACAGGGTACGAATAAGGATTAGGATGGGTCGATGTTAGGGTCTCGGCTTCGTATATTTATTAAAGAGTTTTGGTTGTTTCCTCACCGGTTTATTTCCTGATATTTTTTTTGGCTCGCTTAGGGTGCTAATATTTAATATGTATATTTTACTGATTTTTTTAAATGCTGAACTTCCCATGGATGAAATATTTGGAGGGTTTCATCATAATTTTGTGTAATTTCATGTCAAGGATTCACTAGGAGGTCTTCCCCCAACACTTTCTTTGTTTAAACGTGTGACATTTATATCGGTATTTTTAATGTTGCTTCTTGTGGTTGATGTATATTTATGGTTCACATTCTTTTCGAAATCTTGACTGATTTGGTATTTTAAGCCTCTCACATCGCATATTTTTCTTTTATGGTTTCCTTTTTAGCATACCCACTTGAATGAGGAGCTACGTTTCGACGGCTAGTATGTAGAGCTACACCTGGGCTGGATGGATCGGATGGTGTACGGACTGCAAAGAGGAGAGTATCGTCTCGACCCAAGATGGGACATATTCCAGAGTATTGTGTCGTTACTGTGAGAAGAAATTTTCTGAAAGCAGCAATGCTCGACGACATGGGGTGAACTGTATTCAGAATGTCGTGCATGTTACTTTCGCATGTGAAAAATACAAATCGGAGTTTGGGCGACTAACTGGCACTACATACATTTGAGAATCATCAAAGCAGAAAACTTCAGCTGTGAATGTCGTGGGCAGAGCGTTGATTCCTTCCACTCAGCTACTATAACAAGACTTTCGCAAATGCTAATGAAGCACGAAGGAATGGAAATAACGCATGTGTAAGGAGTTCCATGCGCATGCCATACCGATGTGAGAAGTGCTCTAAACAGTTTACTTGCACCAACCGTTTAAAAAGTTATCTGAAACAGTGTGAACAGGGTGCACCATCCTATGATGCAGGCCTAGCGGTCCATCCTTCCTATTTGTAGTTCACAGCAGAGGCTGGTCCCAATGCAACTTTAACCCGCGAATCAGAAGTTACATCCAGCAGTTCACCCGACCTTGCATCGCAACCCACAAAAGTCAGCTGAATGTAAATGGCTTTTTTCTTAGGGAATCAGCATTCAGGGGCCTTTTGAAAACGTATGTTGCTCCGAATCCGATAACTACGAAATATGTTTGTTCACTTCTGACCTGTATGAAACCAAATTTAATAAACCGACTTACAGAGGAGGTGGGGAAGTACTGAGCCTTGAAATATAATATATGGTTGGAGTGTAGCTATAGAAAACCATATGTATACAAAAAGAAAGCAATCAAGACCTCGAACTTACCTGAGTGTAATGCGGATGACATCGAAGCGGGTGTTGAAACGAGCATAAAGAAGGTATGCCGCAAGGAGGAAAAAATTGTATTGAAGGGGCTCTGGCTGGACACTTGATTTTGTGAATCATCTGCGGCGGAGAACAAATGTGATCGGTCCAACCATCATCGATGTCTGTTAGGCGCATATACGATTCGCAGTATAAAAATTTATATTTGGTTTTCACAAAGTGTATATACGCAAAGGGCCCTAGGCATGTGAGAAGCCTACGGATCGGCGATAGTTATGCCTTTAAGGCGCCCACAGCGCTCAGAAGAAATTTATATCTGGGTTTTGCTTCAACCTCCGTCGTCGGTGCGAGTGACAACGGTAACATCGTTTCGTACCTATACCTCTCCACATTTCCAATGCCTACGGCGAGAACGAATGCTGCAGTCGTCAGCTCATCACCAGGTACAACATTGAATGTGCCTTCGCTTCCCATGATGAGCTGCAATATTTCCATGACATCATAGACAGATATATAGGTAACTGGGTTCATTTTATGGAGCTTAGTTTGATAGATGCCTTAGTGAGTGGCAGATCGTCGCAGCTGGTGATGGTACCTGACATAAATATTATGGAGACGTCGGTGGTGGGACCAGTAGAAGCACCGTCGAGCTCTTCAGATGGGACACGTGCAGTAACAGCACCACCATCGCCATATTCGACAGCGCCATCGACTTCTTTGGTTGAGACGTCTTCAGTGGGGTCGACTGCAACTTTGGACGAACTGACATCACCATTTCTTACTGCAACGTCTGTTTCTTCAGCTGTACCATCCAGTTGTTTGGCTGACCTTTCTCCTGCAGAGTTCGGGACGTCGCCTGTATTGCCACCACCAGAGAAAACTTATCCCTGCAGCTACTACGACAAGGTATTTTTATATCAACACACCGCACGGCACCATGAATTTCGGGGCTGTAGGAACAATACCAACTACTTTAAATATCTGTGCTTACTGCGTAGGTAACTTTTCTACAGCAACGATACTTACCGTAAACATGTAAGGACATGCAAAGTTAAACTGCAGGCCTCATCGATACCTCGGTGCCGGATCTACAACAGAGAATTCTTGCGGCCTCCATCGGCG
The DNA here is from genome assembly GCA_002778355.1 of Clitarchus hookeri. NCBI lineage: Eukaryota > Metazoa > Arthropoda > Insecta > Phasmatodea > Phasmatidae > Clitarchus > Clitarchus hookeri. The sequence continues at coordinate 382,568 of NQII01000854.1, read as the reverse complement.
GAGTGATGGACGGTGATTTAGATCATATGACTCCACTACCAAAAACTTCTGCAACCAGTATGAACGACGAACCTAGCACCTCATCATCACCAGGAGCAACATCTCTTTCCACGAAGACATCTTCATCCACGGTTCCTGCTCCTTCCGACGTGACGACAGCCGAACCATCTTGGACCGCTAGTGTATCATATACGGAAATTTCAGTGGCATATCTGTGTCGCTTCTGCTGCGAGGACTTTGCCTTCAAACTTACTGCACAGCGGCACGAATTTCACGAGTGCCCGAATATAACTGAAGGTGATGTTTATACGGATGAAGACTTAACGCAAACGAACATACTTAATATTTTAGTAATAAATTTCAATAAATTTAAAAAAATCGAACAACCATTTCTATATTTTAACACTAAATCTTTTCTTCCCGTGTTATAAACTGATTTTGATAAAATAAAAAAAAAGCACTGTGTTTCCAATATTATTTTTAATTTAGCTAATCAGTATGTCTACAAATGGTCGTGAGGCTTATACATGCGTACTTTCCTGGAGCTATCAATGAAGCTTGCAAACTGAATTTCACGAGCCTGACCCTAAGAAATCGCATATGCCTATATTTGCTTGCTTACAACCTGACTTGCGAAAAATGTGGGCACACTGTGATTTTAGATAGACCAAAAAAAAAAAAATTAGCTCCATGGTATATCGCTTAACTTTAAAAGTACTTAAAATGCAAAGAATCATACATTTACTATGAATTTTTATTACCAAAATATCCTATTCGGAATAGTTCTTGAAGTTATCGTGATTGAGGGTATGCACTAAACCAATAATACAACTATGGGAGACAGATAATGAAAAAAATATACATGGTATGCATAATACACAAAAACCACATTAAATATTGGTATGAGGAAATGTGCTATGACTGGGTGGCAGGGTTAACGCTGTTATGACGTTGCATGATATTCGATTTTTAGGATTTTGTGAGCTATGGGTTGGCGATGTACGATGAGGGCGTTGGGGAGGGGGGTTAGGATGTGGGTGAGGGGGTGATAGTGTAGAGGTGGGCGAGGGCGCGAGTGTGGTTAGGGAGGAGGGTGAGGGGGGTTGGTGTGATGTGGTAATTTTTACAATATTTTTTTTTTTGGTTACAGGTTATTGGGTTGGAGGAGGGGGTATCAATTCATCCCCCGATGCACTGGGTGTCAAAGTGTAAGGCCGCAATTATTTTATGTTTATTAAAACCGTTTCTAGGTAACATTACTCGATTGAATTTTTTTAATTTCCTTGAAAAATTATATTATGATCTGCAACGATACTCCAAACCGATATAATTATTAACAGTCCAATATGGCAGGCCGATACTTTTTAATTTTTTTACAATTGTTATAAAAATATTTTTTATTAAAATTATTTTTTATTAAAATATTTTCTGGGAATGACCGGGGATGAACATCCAACATGGCATCGAGCCCTGTCTGTGACGCCTACCAATACGGTCTATGACACCGACCGACATGGCTGCTGACCGCGCCTACCAATATGGCGGACAACTAACTCCGAAAACCTACTAATTTACACTACTGCCGTATTAGTTATACATTTTCACTTGACTGGCGCACGAAGAAAGACGTTAGGCCCATGGTAGTAGAAATATTTCATATTTCATATGGTGGAACTATATTAATTGAAGATAAAAGTCGATCTTGCGCAGGGCTTTCTAATGTGCTCTTTAACATAAAATGTAATAACCTGCTATTAGGGCTGATGAGGAGTGTACAGACATCTCAGGCGTGGTCGCGGTGATAGGAACCGTGTAGAGCCCGGGGAGTGTGTAAGCAGATTTGCTATCTTCCTGCACACTTTGGAAGCGAGCAACACCCAGCAACTACATGAAGGGCAACAACGCCAGTTGCCTTACCAAAAAGGCGGTCTTATTTAGCATATAAAATTACTGAATTGTCGTTTACTGTAATCAGAGACACTGGAAAGTCACGAAACATTTTTCAGCCGATGTATGTTCCAAAACAATGTATAGTCTTTATAGTCTTTTGTAACCAAACTTTTGAAAAATCACCCCATATATGGCGTGTTTGGTTGTTTCCTAAATATGTGATGTATCACAAGCGTTTTAATATAAAACTACCTTATTTTTGGTTAAATTGAAATTTTACCTATATTTTATCTATAAGTTACAATATTTGATTTGTAATTAATATGAATTAAGACACGGGAGATAGTAGAGCTTCAGAAAAGTTTGAAGTAACGGAGAATGTACTATATTCAGGTTGGGAACGACACTAGATGTCGAATTGTGATTGATACATACTTGCCCCAGCCAAAATGCTAAGTATTAACTTTACTTCGTAACTATTATTCACGCCCTCTAATGGTGTTTATTAGGACAAATGTAAAAATACAAATTTTTTGTCTTTCTGCTTTTATAAGCAAACTTATTTCAACGTAAACACGTTATGTATTTAAGTGAGAAATAAATGTAGCCGTCATCAAAAGGAACTTTGTACTTTTCTCCTTTCCCCTATATTAAGTTACTGCACAGGAAAGCCTTAATCATTTTAAGACGTTTTTATGGTTTTTTTTTTTCGATTCAGTTGTCATACTTAAAAGGAATTATGTAAGCCAACGTTTTGCTAAATCCAGTTTTACTACAGAAAAATAAACATGTGGACATATTTAGTTAAATTTCCACTCTAGTGCGATGAACAAATTTTTATTATTTACGTAGGTTATAGCACAATACAAATATAAATATTTTGCAGAAATATATTTATTTTATGAAATTTTCATTTATCCCATTTACTAACATACAAAACGGAAAAATCCTGTACACATACATCACTAGTGCACTCTGGCGGTGAAGTTTTATTGTTCCGAAACTAAAAGCATTGATCTTACCAACCTGAACAGAATAAACTTTACCTGTAGTTAGGAATAGTCAGGATGGTTGTACGGGGTATAGTACCACTGTCCTCCCGAATGCGAGTACAAAGGTTTGCCTACCAATGTTCCACCTCTCTCAGACTCTCATAAAGGTTTAGTCTCAACGGAATTTTCATTGGTTGAGATACATGGAAAATAGCGTCATACACACACCACAACGAATAATGAAAGACAAATTCCTTACATGGGCACGGTGCCTTGAAACCTGAGAAAAAATTAACAGCGTACAGGCTGTTTATGTTACAGTTTAGTTTAGAGCTGTGATTCCCGGCGCACTGCGTTTGGAGAAACCTTTCACATAGTCTAACTGAGGTCTTGGAATGCGTGATTGCTGTGTCGCGCTCATGAGAGACGCCCGGACCAATTATCTGCACCCCAGGTTATTATGTGATTATGAGCAGACTATAATCAGGTCTGGTGCCTCTGCGCATACCAGTGTCACCTTAAAATCTAAGAAAAGTAGGCATATGTAATCATGCGAATGTCTGTCTGGATGTACATATATCACCCCCCCCCCCTTATAATTTTTTAAATATGGAACAGATTGCAATAAAATTATTGTGGGGATGTGATATCGCTAACGACAATTACCATGCAACTTGTTATAACAGCAAATCAAATTATTTAAATTTCTCTGTAGTATACGAGTAATGTTAAAATATGAGTGCGCTGAAAATTATAGACTTTCGACGTCAACTGATAAATCCAAGCTGACCTCTGCTAACATCTTATGTATTGTTGTTAGTGAAACTCTTATCCACTTAAAAAAAAAAGTTGCTCAAGCATATACATTAATAACTTCATCATCATTTTTGAGGAACGAAAATAAATAAAAGGAAAAATAAAGCAAATCCAATAATAGTTGTGTTCAACAATTACAACTTGGATCCACATTTTGTTTACCAGATCGTTTTAGCGACACACACTCGCACATACAACACGTCCGCCAACTTGCCTCACACTGTCTTTCCAATGTTTACATTCCCATAGATCATAGTGACGTGATTCATTGCAAAGCACATATGAAATTTAGGCCTAACCTAACTGATAGCCAAAATGCATAATGTTGGTTACTGAACAAGTTGGGATTTGTAAAAAGGTTAAGAAGTTTTCCAGAAAATATTAAGTAATCAGTAATTAAGTTATTAAAAGCTTAGGCTCAAATTTATAACGTCCTGAACACTCGCATTTCAGTCCTACCTTTGACAGAATATTCGCAGTGGCCTTGGTGCTGTTAGGAGAGTAGATGCCAATAGCAATTTTGATGATTTTTCAAAATCTAGTTTTTTCTTAAGAAAAACTTGAAAACAAAATTAATGACACTGAAGAAGAACTTGCTAGATACAACAGCAGCATATAATATGGATAACCCCAATATACCTCCAGGAGGAAGGACTGTTTGATTGCAGAATAGACATGACAGAGTCAACGGATTCCTTGTCCACCATCCAGCGATACGTGGCTGCTTCACTAAGCGCCATATATCTACAAGAAGCAGTGTCAGATGCTTAGCACAGGCATAAATGCGTTCTTGCTGACTTTTACGTGTTATACCATTAACGCCTCAAATTCACCGCCTTTGTTTGCAGTGATGCCAGCAGAGAAAAACTTGGCATACTATGGACTAGAGACATTCTGCCTTCTTTGGGAACGTGACCACTTTAGCAGAGTTTGGAGGACTGAGTGAGCACTACAATGCCAGACTCTCTTTATAGCAGTACACTTTCACTACTGCGGGCGTGATGTTTTGAGGAGCCGTCGCAAATGTACATTATTCGCTACAAGTCAAGATATGAGCATCAAAAGAACTTTAGAGATGCGTTGAATACATCCTGCGTCCTCATTATGTTTGCTTCCTTTCCAGACTGAGTGGCAAGGATCTAGTTTCTTGCGAGATAATGCTCGCGCGCGCACATCTCTGGTTTCTCAAGAAATATTACGCCTTATTTCAACCCGTCTGTGGTCTGTCCGTTCACCTGGTTTGTCGCCCATCGAACACTTGTGGGAACAGACGGGATGCCAGCTTCCTTGATGCCCGACTGGTTTGTGACTTNAATAACTGTGGGCAAATTCGATGTGGTGTAACATACAGCGTTTGTTTGACTCCGCCGTTATCGTACCGACAAATGCACAAGACAGTTCGACGATGTATAATCGGTGCTCTTATTCTATACTTCAGGAAAGCGGAACAATTGTTTATGATGATAATTCTCTTTTGTCTGCATCATAACACAAATAAAATTGCTATGGAATAGGATGCTTTTATCTTGATGCGCAAACTTTTATGGCAATGAGTATAGTTTCAAGTCAGCCTTAAGACTGTGTGCAACTATAAAATTTTCCGTGCACGCTCGGGCGGAAGCTTCTACGAGACCTGCTACCCGAGCCTGCATGCAAGTTGATATGGAGGTTTCCATTGAATAACCTGTCACACGATACTTGCTACCGCACAAGTAAAGGCGAGTGCATTTTTTATGATTTTACTTCTGCAACTGTGATTCAGAAACAGTCTTCACTCACGATTTCAACAATAGCCGTTTATGCACAGAACTTCATTTTGTTGTGAAAATTGGAACTTTTATAATAAATAAACACGAATGTTTACTATAATTTAAATAAATTTTCGTGGTTTTTAAATTTACCATTAATTTTTTTTTAATGGTCTAATCGCTGTTTTTCAAAATAAAATAAACAACATTACAACTATTCTCAATACCACACTCCACCACCCTCTCTCTGATTGGCTAAAATTTCAAACTTGTAAAAAAACCTTCCGTCGAAAACTGCACACGATCAATCACGAAAATGTCTGTGAAAACGGCCAGCAGAAGGTAAAATCTTCCAGAAAACCATCCATACAAGTGGCCATGCACATGAATCTTCCATCGTGGCTCATGGTTAGACGCCTAACTACTGGAGTTTTATTCAAAGCACGAAAGCAATAGAGCTGTGGGTAGCTTAGGTACTCGCAGTAATTACCTCATCGCCTCTACGAGCAAGGCAGTGATTTTACGAGCAGCGTGCGGTCCCAAAACTTCAAGCAGTGAAGATGGAAAGTCTGTAGCAAAGACCCAGGCAACCTCTACACAACTTTCTCACTGACTGAGTTTTCAGATGCGACAGTGTCAGTATGTATTTTTCCGCTATGCCGAAAGGGTTGAAAAATTAGATATGCCATAGTTACGGTGGCTGGAAATATTTTTTCCCCTCGCGAGTGATCCGAAAGGTGTACATATATATTTTCATGTGAAAATTCATTTCAGATGTATTAAACAATTTATTTATAAAAACTTTTTTTAACACTTTGCAAATAGATCACGTGCAGGTGGAGAACAGTTCACAGATTTTTTAAATATCGCCTATGTTAAAACCAGATTAAACTTCTTGTAATCGATATGCGCCATTTTATTGCACAACATCAGTATATGCATGCAAATACCATACTGGTTGTCAAATAAGGTACGTATACCTATGAGTGCCATAGTTGCCGCTCCCTAAGGTGTGATACGAAGATACAGTTTTAATAAGATTTATGTAATACAGTCGACTTTATATTAATAGGAGCTTCGATTATCCTTGAATATTGATTACTAAACACTGAAAAACCGAAAGTCATAAATGGTGGAAGCCAATGTCAGTTCCAGTTGTAACCAGTCGCTCGTGATGTGGAAGATTTTTGTGAGGGGGGTGGGAAGAAAATGCTATGATCCATGCAGAGGCGTGCGTTCCACGACATTATTCAATGAAATGCCGAGTGGAATAACACTGGTGAGACATCCTCTGTGATGGTCGCTCGCACATGGCGACGATTACAGCTGGTGGGTGATTCAAGTTTCCCTCTGCGAGCCCGTCAACAATCAAGAGCACCGTGTACACTTCAGTTCGCAGTTCGCACCACTCAAGGCTTTTGTTGAGGCGACATTACCTCAGCGAGAGACCGATGGCGGGTTGCTCACATTAACTCCCTGCAAAATGTTACCAGCTTCTGTCCCTCCTCTGACGACTAAGACAACGCCACCCTCATGAGAACACCTTGTAACTACATCTTTTACAAAAAGTTTTTATGCTATTTTAACAAAAAAATACTAATCAACTACGGAAAACCTGTATCTCCAGAAATGTCTAAAAATAATCTACAAGTAAAACAGAAACCTTCTAACTTTACTGAGTGTTCTAACAGCGAAAAAATCGTACATCGACTATTTATTTCTAATGCCAATTTATCTTAAAATCTGGGTTAAATATAATACATGTCTATATTGTTAAAAACAAATTTGTTTCAAAAAGCATAAAATTACTTTATAAACAAAGATATTACGTTTTTTATTCTCTCCAGAAATACCAGTTCTTGGAGTTACGGTGTTTTCACGTGAGGGTAACGATAGGCAACTATCCTTAAGGTAGAGCACTAGTTACAGTTTTGTTGAAATTTCGTACACTACTTTATTAAGCTATTTTTGTTGTGTATACCTGATTCTGTTCATTTTTTTTTATATTTCCTAGAGTTATTTAATAATCAATTTTATTCATCTGTGGCTTCATAATACGAGACCTGTTTAAAATACGTGTAAGAGGTTTTGACCAAGTGAACATATGACCTTCTGCTTTGTTCCAATGAAATTTAGTTTACGTATGTAAAATATTCCTGTTATTAAATAATATCTATTTGCGCCTTTGCATAAGGCCGATGTGCAGATTTCGGAGAAATTATCCACTACACATTATACAAAACTTGGATACAGGTAAAAAAAAAAAAAAAAAAGGATATGACACTTTCAAGTCACTATGCTAGCATTGTATGGCTAGAAAACACCTTCGTAACATCCGAGAAAGCCCAATTTCCGCGGGGGTTGAGTGCAGGCTCCTAAGAAATTGCTCCCCACTCTGCACATACACAGTGGACAAGGGTAATAACTACGGCATAATAAAGAAGAAACAAAAACACACACATTTTCATTGCTGTCACACATCAATGCCGTGTTTAGAAATGCCAAACTAACACTCATTAAGAGCATTACATTTTGCTGGCACATGGTTTCCAATCATTATGTGTTAGAAATGTATTTACAAAGTATCACGATTTAAAAATTAGTTTCGAAGAAGTTATGACTGAATGAAAATTTTACGTTTGAAACGCCCGCCAAAACGCGCCTGTCGCGCCTGCTCACTCCGTGACGTCACAAGTCAGATACAACCTCGGCCGCCGCGTTCATGTACTTCAGCGGTGGTGAGTATTTGGTTAAAAAGAAATTGTTTGAAGTAATAGAAAAAGAAAATAAAGAGTCAAATATGCCAAAATCATGGAAATGGTTTATTGTACCACAGTGTACTAGTACATCTCGCAAAACACTTGATAAAATATTTGTTAGTTACAAAAATAGAAACAAACAGAATGACGTGGTTTAACGCAGTTAGGCGAGATATTGAACATGTTTCGTCAAAATCAGTTCTTTGTTTGCGAAGACCATGTTGACGTACGTAATTATATTTAACGTGTTTATGTTACCCTTATGTAGGTAGTTTTAACACTGGACTTCTTAATGTCTACTATTTACATCTGGCCTACCCTACATTACAATACTATGGTATTGTTTAATACACAACTCGTTTAGCAATTTGTATGTGATGTAGAAGTGAGCATAAAAAAATATGTTTACGTATTTCATAATAATAAAGGCATATAAATAAATATGCTTACAAAATATTTAGCCACAGAATGTAAATTTTACATTTGTGTTTATAGATTCCAAGTTACGCCTATCAGACGAGATTTGGTATATATATGTGTGTGTGTGTGTTAATTTAATATAACTTCTAACATTCGTTTCTTCAAGAGCACATGTATCATATTTAGGCTATATTCACATTGTATGCCTAAATAATAAAATGTCACAATGTTAAGCCATGCAAAATTAAACATAAAATTATTTGGGTGGGGCTCTGAGTCCCTTTTGCAAAACGTTAGTTTTATATTATACTGCATTTATCAAACATAGCAAAACTTAAGTTGTTTTGATTTGTCTCTAGTTAGCTTTCATAAGCCTAACAATTTTAAGTTAAATAGAAACTTAATTTTTACTTTCAAAACACTAAAATGCATGTTTTCAGAAATTTTTATCAAATATGATCTTACGTGCATATTTTCCCTTCCCCTTTTTTCTAAGTTACTAAGATGGGCGTTACAAAAAAGTGCGAGACTAGGTCCACAAAATTGACACTAAATAGGCCTAAGTGTTTTCCTGAAAACATATTATTTATTGTTCGTTTTTGGCTGTCCACAAACTACAGTTACGGTTATAAATTTAAGACCCAACAGGACCGGGTTCCGAGCCCATATTCATTGCTGTTGAATTCTGTGTCTTAACAACCACGCCCATCGTAAAAGTTTTGGTAATTCACTTATTTTCATTGTTATAGATTTGCTATAAGCATCAATAAATACACCAACAAACATTGCAGTCGTTCTAATAGTCAGAAAAATTACAAATGAACGCTCGAGTTGTACATTCGAACGACTGCCATCCAATGACTCGGTTGCGCTACAGCCAACTAAACACATGTCAGTACTGCACCAAGCTGATTTTGTTGCCGCGAAAAAGTCTATAACGATCGACATGTATGATTGTTATCTAACCATACGTGTATTATCTTTAAACGAAATATTTGACTCTACAATGATATGTATAGTTTTGACGGTAACGAAACTAATTAGTTGAACGTACTTGTAAAATAGTTGTGTATGTATCCATAAATGCGTTTAAATGATGCTGGCTGGGACAGTTAGATATTTATTCGACTCAACAAGTTATGTATAAATGTTTTGTTTGTTTATAGGGAGTAAATGTACAAGTTTGGAGGAACAGCAGGTTGGTCGAGAGAACAAAATATTATTCAGTGTAAAATTGTTTTCAAGCAAATTTATTAGAACCTGAAGCTAAACCTTTTTCTTGGCGTATGCTTGTATAAATCTATACAGCGTGGTTTTTTTAAGATATAAAATTTTAATTTCTTTCGTTTTTATGTGTTTACAAATTTTTGTTGCTCTGTTTTTTCTGCCAGAACAGTTTATTGTGTGCTGTAGTAATCAGTTTATGCCGCAGTTTATTTTGATTATAAATAATACATATTTATTATTCCGCATGACAGCACTTATGGCAATCACGTAATTAATATCCCATCCTTAATAATATGTAATATCAACAGTAACTCTTGTGTTCAAATAAAAATACGTACATTTGTACATATATCTGATAAAAAGTGTTGTTTAGTAACACAATGGCCTTGCAGAAAAAAATTATGGTTGTGGATTTTGTAACAAATATTATATTAAATCTCAATGATTTTAGGCAAATATCTAGCATATTCACCAAAACTTGAGTAAAAGTACGTAAATTTTTTTCTGTATTTTTTGGCATCAAGTAAAATTGACTGGACTGATTTTTCAAAATCGTTGTGAAAGGTGTAAGTCTTAAACCGATACTTAGGTATGCAACAACCTATATCAAAATGAATATGAGAAGTAAAAAATAATTTTTTTGTATTAAGTTTTGTTTCCCAGCACGCATTTTTATGCACATATATTTTATGCATTTGCTTATATATAACATTGCTGTTTCGTTATGTTGGTGGATTAAAAACAAAGTGTTAATAATCAGCATTTATTTAATTATGTTCTATTTATTTTTATTAATCAGTTTATTTATTTAAGTTAATTAATTTACTACTTTTTTTTTCTTTTTTCGGCTATCTACGGACCACGCTATGTCAACTGTCCTTTTCCTTTCCCTGGCGCCTGGGCTTTAACTTTCACCCAGTATTCCCGCATTCGTATCCTATGCTGTTCCTTCCTCGCTTCAGTTCATGTTTTGCCAGTTTTTAGTTTCGAATTTTCTTGGAAACCACGGTGCTCTTGGAGTTTCTTCTTGAGCGGAATACGTTTCTGGATATCCTCCTGTGTTATCCCTACTTCTTGCAGGTCTTTCTCTGCCACGGTAAGCCATGCCTCCTTGATTTTTTTGTTGAAAAAGTAATTGAAGATCCTATTGCTCAGCCTTGTAGGATTCATACGGGCAATATGGCTATAGAAAACAATTCTCCTCCTACGAATGGTGTCTTTGATCTTTTCTACATGTGTGTAGAGTTCATGATTGTGTCGACTTCTGAATTCACTATTTTCTTTTAATGCACCTAGGATTTTCCTTAAGATCTACTTTTTTTTAATATTAATTTTATTTATTTATTTTCGTTATGACAAACAAAACAATACAAGTACCTGTCGGGCTTGGTTGTGAGTAAAATCTGTGTTCAATTTCAATCTACCAGATTGATTGACAAATCCAAATTCCGAGTGGGCAAAGTCGCGAGCAACAAATTTATTTTGTATCTTCCAAATACCGGTGTCTACAGATACCAGATAGATAAGAGTTCCAAGAAGCCTTGGTTTAGATGAGCTACGTGTACACCGAAGTTTTCCTCTGGTTATTGACCACGTGTCTTTGAGAAAATATTTTGCGGAATGTGACTTATCCTTTCTGGATTTTGTTACTATCTTTCTAAACATATGTGGTTCGCGGGCAGGCACCCAAGACATGGAACCGATTAAACCATCCAGTAGGGAACGTTGTTCAGAACTAAAATGTTTTGAAATACACATGGCAGAAACCCTTTTCGCAAAAATAAAGTGTCCGTACCAATGTCAACAACATATTCATTTTTAATGCGGGCGAAGTGGTGGACAAATACTTCGTTTTATTTCATTCTGCACAACACTAATATAATGGAAAAATTTTATTCCGAGCGTGCGAATCCGCGGTTAACATCTGCCAATAAAATAACTGTTTCTCCCATTGTTCCGACTTGAAGCGTAAAGTGAGTTATGCCAGTTTTCACTAAGATCTAAAAAGTAGTTAAATTTATTCGGCTGAAACTTCCGCGAATACGTGGATGTACCTATTGGTATTGTATTTTGGTTTGTACCCCTTCCCTGGTCAAAATGATCTAAGTAGATTTTACACCATTTAATTGCTTGATCTTGATAATTGTGCAATGATTTTGCATACTGATACATTATGGCGTACGTTTATACAGTGTTTAATGTTTCATTGTAACGCAGTGCTCTTTTCTTTAAACTAAGTCATAGATCGGCAGAGCTTTGAATGCATGGGTTTGATATCGATCACTCTATATTTTTTTTCTTCTCATCTGTTCATTTACCATTTACGCAGTATTGTATGTAAGTTACGAAATGTAACTCATTTGTTTTGTTTCATTTAAAATAAATATCTTTATTTTAATCATGAAACGTGCTAACGACATAGAGTTGTAATAATACAAACTACAAGATATATTACAATTTGTCATTTTGGTGACAGTACATCAATTTACAAAGAAACAAACACGGAATTACTGTAACTATGCTAACTATCAAGAGTTCCATCATAGTTGAGAATTAATACTCAACATTGTTTTTAAAATGCAAAAATACTATGAACATATGTAGAAGATTTGTGGTCACAGGAAGAACATATGAAGAGCACCTGACATGCCTAGATTCTGTGTTTCAGAGAGTTGCTGTAACCAATCTGAAATTAGTTCCTAAGAAATGCCACCTTTTTCAAAAGAAAATTAATTTCTTGGGCCATGTTGTGTTGGCCCATGGGATTGAAACAGACCCTGAGAAGACCAGAGCAATAAGAGAATTGGCCTCTACCAAATTATAAAACTGAAATGCGAAGTTTCCTGGGCTTACGTCTATTTGTGCCCGGGTTCGCCACGATCGCAATGCCTCTGCATTAATTGACTGAGGCCAAAAGAAAATGTTATTAGACCCCGGAGTGTAAAATTGCTTTTAATAGACTAGAAGATAGTCGGATATCTCTCACATTACTGAGCTTTTTGAGTAGAGAGAGTGAATTCATTCTGGGTACTGATGCTAGTGATGTAGGTATCGGTGCTGTGTTATCTCAGATTCAGGATGGAAAGGAGAGGCCATTGGAATACTTCAGTAAGGTGCTACACAAGCCTGAGGGGAATTATTGTGTGACATGCATGGAGATTCTGGCAGTGGTGAAGGCAATTGCACATATTCGCCCGTATCTTTATGGCAGACACTTCATCCTAAGAACTGACCATGCTTCAGTATACTGGCTGCTAAATTTCAAGAACCCCGAAGGACAAATAACCCGGTGGATACAGAAACTGCAAAAACATGACTTTGTAATACGTCACAGGTCTGGACGCCTTTACAGCAATGCAGATGCACTTTCCAAGAGACCATGCGAACCATTCTGTCGTAATTGTGAACGCCAGGAAGAAAACGGAGGTGTATCGTGGAAAGCAAGAAGAACAAGAATTCAAGGCCCTGTATCTTGCGATGAGTTGCCTGCATGGAATGATAAGGACATAAGGAATGATCAGGCAAGTGACTCCCGCCTTGCATCCAAAATTGGAGTGGAAGGAAGCCAGGCGTCGACCAATATGGGAGGAGATATCCAGCCTAGGCATGACAGTCAAGGCATACTGGGCACAGTGGAATTCCCTTGCTCTAAAGAATGGTGTGCTTTACAGGAACTGGGAAAGTAATGATGGGAAACAAAGTCATTTACAATTGGTACTACCGAGTGCCAAATCCCAGAAATGCTAAGACGACTGCAGAGCACAGCAGCAGGGGGTCACTTCAGCGTCAATAAGACCCTCAACAGAGTTCGATTGAGATTCTATTGGCTGCATTGTCGGGAGGATGTTGAGAAGTGGTACCGTCTGTGTGATGCATGTACCGCGAGGGCTCCTTCAGAAGTACAATATTGGGACCCCATTTTAGAAGATGGCAGTGGACATTCTCGGACCACTACCAGTCACTGAGAGGGGGAATCGGTAACTTCTGGTAGCACAAGACTATTTCACAAAGTGGCCCGAGGTCATACCAGTGCTAAACCAAGAGGCTGGCGCGGTAGCTGATGCACTTGTAGAGCATTTTTTCTCAAGGTTTGGAGTACCACTTGAGTTTCATTCTGATCAAGAACGAAATTTTTAAGGAACTCTTTTCCAAGAGGTAACAAGGATTTTACGAATGAAGAAAACTCGTATCACAGCAGTGCACACTCAGTCGGATGGGATGGACGAGAAGCTAAATCGTACGGTGGGACAGTATCTGGCGATCTTCGTAGAAGACAACCACAAATATTGGGACTCCAAGGTACCCTTATTTCTCCTGGCATATCGTTCGGCAGTCCACGAGTTTACAAGGGTAACACTTTCAAGGATGCTGTTTGGGAGAGAGCTCCGCCCCCATCATGTGACCTGCTGTTCGGACGTCCAGTGGAAGAAGAAGAAGCAGTTACCCCAGAATGCCATTAAACGACGTCAAAAGTTAGTCGGCGTTCATGAGTTTGCCCGGAGGACCCTTAAAATTAATAGTGACAGAATGAAAACACGATATGACTGGAGAATGCCTGAAGAGACTTTTCAAGAAGGACAGCTGGTGTGGTTGTACAACCCTCAGAGGAGGAAGAGATATTGCCCGAAGCTACAGAAATGTTGGGAAGGCCCATACAGGATCCTGAAACAGACATGTGATGTCGTCGACTGCATTTGTCTACAGGGCTCTCGGGCGAAGCCTAAGGTGGTCCACATCGACCGATTGGTGCTGTACGAAGGTCGTGATGTTGGAGAGTCTGTTCGGAATGAACAGACTTAAGGAGAGGCAGTGTTACGTGCTGACACTCACACTAGACGCGAGCTCCATGCGCGGCGGTGATTCAAAATGTTTTATTGTAACAGGTTGTGACCACACCTAGGAGTGTGCCCGCGAGTAGCAGACGTTCAGTATAGGCATGACCTAATTCCTACTGACCCAGTCAACTAAGAAAATGTCACAAACACACACAGCTAATAACCAAAGGAAAGCTGCAGCTGTGTTTGTAGGATACTGAAGTATAGCCTGCGTGTTCATCTTTTCAGAAAAATCAGGTGTTACTATCAGCGGTCAACCAAACAAAAATTATTAAAAAAGTAATTCATTTGCATACCCAATATGAACGTAGGCTTTTCCATCCTAAGAAACGTTCAGTACTGCGTAAAAGCGTCTAGTGTAAAGTTCGAGACAACAAGACTCTCTTTATTACAGAGTCAGTATGAGTGATGCGAGGTTTCGCTATTTTTTTATATTTGTATTCCATTGTCTTACATAAAAATAATCAAATGGTGAGTCGTGAGATAAATTTCAAAGCAATTCTTTCTCGCATCTTGCAGCTGGCATCTGTTTGCATTATGGTGGAACAACGTAAAAAACAACTAATGTAATGTGCCGATGGGCCAATTATCGCAAGAAAAGATGTAAAGGTTGTTTGCAACTGTGGGTACTATGTAAATGTTTTGTCGCTGAAGGTCATATGTCAAGACATATGTGATATGTGCTGTGCCTGTAAGTCACAATTGGCGAGCTGCACGTTGCCGCATAGTTCAATGAAGGGTACGAATCGGGCATAAAATTATCGTTACTTCATGGCATTTAAAAAACATTCGTGGGCGCAATTTCCAGTTGGCAAAAATTTAAAGTTTATAATGCGTATGCAAACAAAAAATCGGAATCCTGTCTCGCAACAGAAACAACCCGTTATGTGAAAACATCATGAAGGCCCAACACACAAAGGGAGTGATATAATCGATTGAACGCTAAGGGCGACTACCTAGACATTATAAAAAAAGTAATACGTATTTATTACAGACCACCATGAAATTCATTACCTTTAATTATTGAGCAATACATTCACCAATGGTGATTCAATAACGCCTACAACAATTACATTTAGGTACATAATTTGAAACATAAAAGCTGGTTCTCTTTACTTGGTATGCATATTAAAAACAAAACGTGTCATAAATTACAATTTATGTAGGTGGTATAAATTAGAAATAACCACTCACAGGCATGATCTTGTGAAAAATGCTACAAGTTCTCACAAACAATGGATTTGCTTTGTTTCACGAAAGCAAATCCATCGTTAACGAAATGAAATTGGCCAACCATATTAACCTTCTGTCTTATTTGTTAGGAAAATTAAATATTTTTACCCGCGGACTTCACTCTCCTTATTTCTATTGCATGCCATAGTAGCTCAGCGGCAAAACATTAAGTTGCCAGCGGAAAAATAACAAATTCTGAAAGAACTCGCAGTATACGGTACTCTTCCGTAACAATAGTATGTATAATAAATGGCACGGTTCTGAATTAAGCCAACTGCCAATACATGCTAGCATTTTTCCCATGTCATTGGTAGCTTAGTTGCTAGGTGACTACGGCTGGTTAATTATCCTTCTATTATGTGCTAGCTTTTATGCTGGATTCGCAATCCGTCGACAGTCCTATTATTATAGCATATTGTAATTTATTCTGACTCACATTCCTTCTTTATTACTTTATTGTCAAAATATGTGTGCATCTTCTTAACGGGATTAACCTGACTACCGCAAGATACAAACAGCTTGTTTATTACAATTACCATTGGTTACTCGTTAACAATTCATCTTTCCTACGCGAGTGACTCCATTATTATTCCCTAGTAAAAATGAAATAACCAGGCTCTTCCTGTGTAATGTTTTCCTGCTTTGAAATTTACTGTCGTACCAACCGGGATACAGATTTACTAAATATGGTTTTGTACGGGCTTAGATATTTGGTTATCTTTTCTGGCAAGAATTATTCCTAGGATTTTATTTACTAAGATACGTGTAAACGCGAAAACAACGAATCTACAGAACATACGTCCTGACTACTAACTCTTTAACTAAGGCGGTAATTATATACACGGGCATAAACTATTTATATAAGTTTATTTAGTTTTTCACTGTCAAATAAAAAACATTATATGATCTGTTCGTGGTTTCTTCACACTTTTTGAATCAAACCTTTGAAAAATCACTCCATGTTTTACATGTTTGGTTGTTTTTTACGTCATTTATCACAAGCGTTCTATACTTCTGCTAACTCATAAAAAAATCTTATTTTTCGTAAATTAAACATTTACGTATATTTTACCTATAAATTAAAATAATTTATTTATAATTGATGAGAATGAGAAAATGTAGCTCTGTTGGTAATGACTAGTAAGAAACAGTTCTCATGTAAAATAAAATTAAAGTGATAGCGCACGAATGTGGTGCGTTGTCCCTTTGGTATAATTTTCTGCACTTAGTTAAGCTTTGTGTATACATGAGGCGAAGGAAAATATCCTGAAAGCAGAACTTCCGGAGGGCTTCAGAAATGTTGTAAGTAATCGTGAATGGACTATGAATATTTAAACAGTATCGATTGGCATGTGGCGGCCAATTTGAGCAGCTGTTAACATACCGTTGTGATATGTTTTCGTGTCGCGGCAATTACGTCAAAGAGCCACCAAGGGGGTCAGGCACGTGGTACGTCAGTCACAAGGCTAGCTTAACGACCATTCTGCTACCCGGCATAGTATATGCTGTTACCTGCTAATTCAGTACTTTTAAAAACCCTGCTTGGGATCTACTTTTATTTACATTTTATATCCTTCCACCATTTAATCAACATTGGCATGGACCACTTGACTTTATTCGTGCGTCGATCAAATTTAATTGTGAAGATGGTTTGAACTTAGATACGCTTATAACATGTCAAGTCTTACTCTTATGTGCATAAAATAAATAAACTGAAATAAATTAAGTGTTTACAAATTTAAACGTTATACTTTTAATGTGGCGTTAAGCTTGCGAATTACTTTTCCTCTATCGCTTCCCACATGTTCAACCTTACAGGGAGAATGACAGTCTGAGTAACCGTTTAATAATAAGCGCTCAGGCAAAGGTTGATTTCAGAGCCGCGAATTAGCTATAAGTGCCAGCAGACCTGAAATCGTTTTGCCTGACCGCACGTGAAACGAGTTAGGTAGGACTGTTTACCCGAAGATAATTAAGAGACAATCAGAGCTTCTAAAACTATACACCGTAGACTCTTGAAACTTGCGCAATGATGTGCATAATACTTCATGCAGGGAAATATTATAATGGTCATTCAATAGAAAATGTTTCAATTGGCGATTTTAATAAAAATAATCACTCTATTTTTATGCTACAATTATTTTCATTAGTAATAGATAAAGTTATTTTTCGGTCATAATTGGAATTTTTTCTAAAAATCCCCATTTTTATTTTTATTTGCTTCATAAGAAGCGTTGTCACAGTCTTAAAAAAAATATCGCTTTATCTCCCAATGTTGTAGCTGAAATTTCTAATAATATGGTTTGTTATGAAGGCATTGTACTCCTTACAGGAGAATATTGAAAAGGGTATAAAAAACGCGAGCAACATGTTTCAAACCATTGAATTAATGGGAGAAACATATAAAGAGAAAACGATAGCTGCAGTAGTGTTATAGAGAAATCCAAATGAGAAAATTAGCGCAGTGGTAGAAAACGCGCCAGGCGAGTCGGGACTAGTAGAGAGCGATACCAGCGTGGTCATCGAAAAGAAAGACAGCCCTCCCGACCAATCTCTCTTCTAGTGTTTCAAACACCCTTTCAATAAAGATTATCCTTTCCCATCCTCTGTTCTAGAAGACATATTTTTCTGCTTCATAATTTGCTTGCAATCTTGCAATTCTTTTCTGTCGAGGGGTTTTTATGGTGTCTATGCCGCCCCCTCCTCCCTTTGTAGATCAGTTAGGTTAGCATGAGTGGCAAACATGGCCCCAATCGCGGCCATGTTTGCCCAATCACAGTAAAGACGCGAGCATGCGCCCTTGTAGTTAGAATTTTCCCTGCAAGCCTAGGCGTATGGGGCTCAGCCCTGAGACGCACTTAGGTCCTGTCCCTACCCTGGACCTCCGACTCTCCTCTTAGTTTTAAGGTAGGCTACAAAAAATAGAGAGCGATCTTATCAGTTTGGTGCGTATAGCGCCAGCAGTGTCACGTGGTATCCATCCCTCCAGTGGTGAGCGCTCGGTAGAGTTTTCCCCTACACTGCCACCCTTATGTTCCCTCCCTCAGAGCTGCGCGAAGATTATTTTCTCATTTGAACTTTTACTGTCTTTGATTGTGACTTTCGCTGGTGGGTGCCGAGCCATTCGCACTCAACTATGTTTAGTAGCCTTTATGGCTAAGACTTGGTGTTGTAGATACACCTTTTCTAAAACCGGGCTTCGAACGTGTTTATGTCAGAAGGACCGTCAGGGTACCAGATATACCGAAGTATATTTTAGAATGAACGTTTTCATGTCTGCTGTTTGTAAGTTAGGCCCCATACACACACGCGCGCACACACAGAACACACACAGATTTGTCGAACGATCGGACTTACTAGACGGATTGTAACGGATAAATCTGACGTTTGGAGAATGGACTGACAACCTATCGTTGGGCTGATGGCCAAACGGAAATCCCTTAGGTTTGGTGTTCGACCCGCTAGGCGGCAGGTAACACTGTGTGTATGTTGGTGTCCTCAGACCTATTGTTAGTTCACCTGTAACCCTAAGTGCGCGAATAGCAACACGACATCTACTATATTGCCTTAACTCTTTATCAAATAATTTCCAATTGTTTACGTTTAGAAGATATCATGTTATTTCAGATAAATATTAGCGACGTGGTCAAAATAATTTATTCTACCATTAGCTGAGGAATTTTGAAATCAACCATCAATTTGATAAAAATATAACTAAAATTACCACAATATACTGAAGAATATACACTCGACTCCACGCACCAGTTGCGATTATATTAAGAGTAAGAAGTATGACGAGTGTTGACCATCGCGGCAGACAAAACTGCACGATCTATCGTTCAATGTTCAGAGTGTATACAGAGATCGCATAGGTAAAAATAATCGTTTAGATGGACAGGTAGATAAATAGTTCGACAGAACCTTGTCTGTAGGAGGAATTGAACGAATTTTATGTGGCGGGAATGACTCATCATTCTTTTCGATGAAGATTTTTAGGTCATCTATCACCTACCCTCTCTCTCCAAACCCCTCCTCACATGCATCACGACCCTTTATCCAAGGCATCGGTTCATTTAGCAACAGGTATAAGCAATTTTTATAGCAGCTGCATTTATACACTGAAGAGCAAAAAAAACTGGTACACCTGCTTAATATCGTGTAGGGCCCCCGCGAGCACGCAGAAGTGCCGCAAGACGACGTGGCATGGACTCGACTAATGTCTGAAGGTATGAAGGAGGCATTGAAATCTGCGCCAATTTGAGAAAGGGTTGCACGCCTGTCACGTTTAATATTTCTCGTCAGTCGTCGTTTGTCCCGTTCTTTCACGATCGTTTTCCGGCCGCAGCGATGTCGAAGATTTTATGTTTTACCGGATTCCCGATATTCTTGGTACACTCGTGAGATGGTCGTACGCGAAAATCCAAATGTTATCGCTACCTCGCAGATGCTATGTCCCATCTCTCGTGCGCCGACTATAACACCACGCTCAAACTCACTTAAATCTTGATAACCTGCCATTGTAGCAGCAGTAACCGATCTAGCAACTTTGCCAGACGCTTGTTGTCTTATATAGGCGCTGCCGACCGCATCACGTTACTCTGATTGGTTCCATACCTCTGTTATTTGCANCGCATCAAGTTACTCTGATTGGTTCCATATCTCTATTATTTGCTTACGCACGCCTATACCAGTTTTTTTTTTGGCTCTCCAGTGTAATAATGACGTGTTCTAGGTAATTTTTCGCAGTACGGCTGAGTCTGCATCGCACACAGTTTACGTGCTCATGGGCAAGGCTTGTTCTTGACCCTCATGGCTGTACTAGGTTGACGCACCCCGCATGGATACAGGCGGACTTAAAGGAAAAGATAGGAAACACGTCCTGCGTCCGGCTGGTTGCAACGACCTGTGACGCGGGTGTTGTTGAGGACATCCGCTGGACGCAATTTCCAGTGGTCGAGTGACGCCACTGCATCGTCTCGCTCTTGCACACTCCTTGCCGTGGCAGTGTAGTCACCAAAGAGCTGAAAGTGCCGCTCACACTGAGTTGCGTTGCGCGCTGCTGGCTTTACATTTTTCTGTAGCTGTTCCCTGGACTCTTGGGGTCACTTTAAATGGGCAACATCCCTTCCATTTTTGATTTATTTTTGTTTCACCGTAGCTTATTTTTCAGAACAAATATTTGTAAACGAGGGCTGCCAGGCATAGGGCATAACTTAACAGATATTTTTATAAATCCACAATATTTTGCGTGTGTTGTTTTTGTCGCATCTATAACCGTAATAAATATCAACTCCACATTTATTCTTTTTCAGTGTCACGTGAGAAAATATACTGAAATCAGTCCATTCTGGATTCAGGAATTCTGTATAGTTATTATGTGTGTGATATTAAGGTTTACAGCCTGCTGACGGTAAAAAGAGCACTTTTGAGGCTCTAGTTACTTTTTCCTTTCAGCCACTTCGTATCCTTTAACGATTTTTTTTAAAATAAGTTTTGCCATGTAAATAATAAACACGGTATGTATATTCCCCCGCACTCGGAAGTTAACGTCTAAGGCTACAATAAAATATATTTATTTACTATTATTACAAATGAGAGGGCTTTCGAAAGTGCTCACTTTACCGTGAATAGCCTATAATTTTATCATTAAAATATCTTAACAGTAGGTTATAAAGAGATAAAATATAAACATGATAATAATGTTACCACCCCCTTAAGTGTGTGTGTGTGTGACATAAATTAATGCAAAATATGTTAACTGAAGTCGACAGGTTTTTTGGAACTAAATATAGAGAAAATAAGAAAGGGCAATTCTAGGTAACGGTTTTTCCAGTTTTTTAAACAAATGTTTAGAAAAATTGCTGCATTTATTTAGCGTGATGTTAAAGCTTCCTTAAAGTTATTTATGGTATCTCATTACAATGTGAATTATCTCATTTCCGTAAGTCAATTTTTATTACTTCTGAGTCCCACAAACACTAAAATTGTGATTCTGATAAGCCATTATGCAAAAAATATGCAATATAAAATTTATTGTGCGAAGAAGTAGTACTTGTAAGCAATGTCTATAATTTAACAGTATTTCATACAAATATAAAATAATGAAATTTTCTGTAACCAGCACCTGGTGAGGACAGGGGAACGTAACTTACCGAAAGTGAATTGCGGGGGAGGGGGAGGGGGTAATCTTTCCTTAGTATGAAATTAATTATATAAGGGATTATAAAATATATTTCGGCCATTTTCACACAGCCTTTAACACAGTATGCTTCCTACAGCCGGACCTACACGATTCGCGATTTCTTAGCAGTTAATCCTGACCATTTTCTTTTGTTAACGTTTTTTCTTCCGTGTTGGGTACAATTCATCGCCGTCCCGAGTGGCTTGACTCCGGGTATATAAATGTTTTAATGCCCACGGACGTGCTTAATGAGGAACAGAACTGTTATAAATCTCTTCCGTACCAACGAGCTACCGCAGACAAAATGACGGACACTCGGGTAAAAACCTTGAGCCGTATATGTTCCTTTATGTAAAACTGTGGGTTCTTTAAAACGAATTTGTGTGCGAAATGAAACTTAATGCTTGTACAAATAACTATAAAAATACAACGTAACTCAAAGGACCAAAACAAGCAATAAAGGCTACTTTGAAACACGTGAGTGCGTGGTCTCAATACGAATGGCTTTATTCGAGTGTTCAAATCTCCGAGGGCTTATATTTTTTTTCATTTGTTTTACAGGAAGTATTGCTCCTTTTACAACAAAGATTTTCTTAGAAACTGTTCATTTTTTTCGTACGTTTGTCTAAATATAATATAGGTACATTAATCACACAGTTTAATAGACTTCTTGTAGTGGTTTGCAGTTGTAATCAATCGGTTTTTCACGTATTCAACAAGCTCCATCACTTTATTAATTTTTACAAACACATGAAGACTTTTTTTCAATAGCTTGCGATTTTGTTTTCAGTTTTCGCTTCCGAGCTATGAAATGTGCACACAGCATGAGATTGATGATAATTAGAGGGAGTGTATATTGATCCGTATGTGTTAATCACTTTCATAATCGATTATTGTACAGGTTGTGTGTATGCCTAATTTCAGTACTATTTTCCACACATTAGCAGTGTTTCTAAATTGAAAGTAACTTAGTCAACTTATTAGAGGGACCGCCTTACAATTTAATTTAGACCTGAAACAAACTGTGGTTTAGTCTGTTGCCAACTGAAATTAATGTAAACGCTAATAAAAGACATTACCTGTGAACTTTGTTGATACTTTTTTAATGGTACTAACAATAACTGCCCAGTATTTCCCCAAACTTGTTAAATTATTGTTTATACAGACTTCTAAATCTGGCCAGTGTTACTCCTTCAGTTATTTACCCACACCGGTCTATAGACAACTACAGAAAACGACAACCGTTTAGTGTTCCTTACTCTCTAAATACAAAACAGCAAGTACAGGTGCGCTTCGAGTACTATAGTATCTCAGGTCACGTGTGTAAATCGTAGCCCACTCGGAAGTTTCGCAGAACTCGGCGACACTGGTAACGAACACCCATGATTTCATCACAATGACTGCATGCTGAAAATGACGACCGCATAACCATTTTATCCTGTCTCTCATTTCGGACTTCCCCTGGCTAGTTGCGCTTCTTGGTACAGGAAAACGCATTAAATTCGAAGATTTTATTGGCAAATTGAAAATAATAACACTTTTTAATTTAGCAGTAGGCAGAAATGTTTAAACCTCTCTTAAACAAGTGCTTCATTCTTCCACGTTTCCAATTATGTAGAGTTCAAGGTTTGGCGCTTGTAATGAATGCCCCAGCAGGAAAGCATTGCCTACCTGGAATTACAACCCGGAAACTATGGCTAGAAAATAAAAAATTCTTGCAATCGTATATTTATTCGTACTTCTTCGTTTTCGTTATTTATGAATACCAACGCAAACCACACACCCATAATAGTTATTTTGAAAAATTTTATAGGATGTGGTTGTTAAAAAATAAACGTGCTAGGAAAGGGGATGTGTTGAAATCATAACGATTAGCTAAAATTGTCAGTGGAAGATAAGAACCCATGGGTTCGTCCATAGCTGATGCCCTAGTTCGGCGTGCTGTGAATTTATTTGTCTTCAGGAAATTTTTGTGTAGCTGATGTGGCGGACACTGTCTTTTACGTTTAATATCAGGACACTTTCCTCAGTCTTACCAAATGGTGTTCCATAACTGCTCCACTTATTCGTCATGTTTGCCAGCAACGTCAATTTTGCCCACCTGATCAGCTGAGGCAAGCCCTAACCGATATCTGCTCAAATATATTTTGCTATGGGTGTAGTAGTAGGCAAACTTGTTTCTACAGCAGGAGTTAAGAAGGAACACATCAGTTTATCACATCACAATACCTAAAGTGCTAACTGAAAAATAAAAAAAGAAGCCAAATCAACTCAAAACTGGCAGTCCTCATTTGGCAGCAGTACAGTTGCAGTGAAATCTTAGCAGTATATGTTGCACCCTAAAGAATTACGAGTATTATTTTTTAACTTGGATGTATATATTTCAGGTGATACTCAAACAAGTCATGTACATAACCTGTACGACTGTAGTTTACGCTATTCACAAGTCGCAAATCATATAAATACTATAACTAATAATCACTTGGATAATGCATTTATGTATTAAAGCCGAAGATTGAAATCCCACAGTATTCAAAATAAGGGTTTTCAATGTTCGTTAAAATTATTTTAGTGACAGAACGTACGTTGCGTAATTATATATATAATTACACACACACACACACACACACACACACACAAGTAGCTATAAAAGGGCGGTTCAAGGACACCTGCCAATAAACAGGGAGCGGGGAGCATAGATAGTATGACACAGCACGTCTTTCCCTAAAAATTTCCCAAATTTCCCCAAAAAAAGTCATTGGTTTCTCTGTTTCCCGTTTTTCTCTCGAAATGTCCGATTTTCAAGAAAAAATTCCCTTTTTCACTACAAATGTCCCAAATTTCTCCAAAAAATGTCATTGTTTTCTCTTTCTTCCCATTTTTCTCGCCATAGATAGTATGACACAGCACGTCTTTAACTAAAAATTTCCTGAATTTCCCCAAAAAATGTTATGGTTTTTTCATTTTTCCCGTTTTTCTCTCGGAATAACTCTTTTCCCCCCAAACATTTCCTTTTTCCCCTAAAATTTCCCTGATTCCCCCTAACATTTTTCACACACATGCATCCCAGCGCAGGACGTGAGGCTCTCGTCGCCGATTGAAAACACAAGGCCCACAAAGATTTTGAAAAAAAAAAAAATAATTTGTAAAAATTTATTTAAAATTCCTTTTTAAATTTTTTATTTTAATTTGGTTTTTAGTATAAAAAAATTGTAAATTTAATAGCATACAAATCAGAGGCTGGCAGGGTTATCCCAGAGTCTTCCCAAATTAGATTATCATTTAAGCCCTTCCTAAAAGATGATATACACCATACTCTTTCATGGCAAGCAGGGAGGGTTATCACAGTCTTCCCAAAATCAATTAACATTTAAGTCCTTCCTACTAGATTATATATGGCACATGCTTGCATGCCAAGCTGGAAGGGTTATCTCAGAGTTTTCCCAAATTAGATTATCATTTAAGTCCTTCCTACTAGATGATGTACATCATGCACTTGTATTCCAAACCATGAGGTTTATTTCAGAATCTTACAAAATTCGATTATCATTTAGTGCCTTACACATCATCTCTCACAGTCTAAGCGAGATGTGTTTTCTCAGAGTCTTCCCAAATGCGATTATCATTTAAGTCCTTCCTACTAGATGATATACATCATGTGCTTGCATTCCAAGTGAGCAGGGTTATCTCAGAGTCTTCCAAAATTAGATTATCATTTAAGTGCTTCCTACTAAATGATATACTTGAAGTGCTTGCATTAGAAGCTGGGAGAGTTATCTCAGAGTTTTCCCAAATTAGATTATCTTCTAAGTCCTTCCTACAAGATGCATGCTCTTGCATGCCAAGCCAGAAGGGTTTCCTCAGAGTCTTCCCAAAATCAATTAACATTTAACTCCTTTCTACGAGATGATATACCTCACAATCTTGTATGCTAAGCTGGGAGGGTTATCTCAGAGTCCTCCCAAATTATATTATTATTTAAGTCCTTCCTACTAGATAATGTGCATCATGAACTTGCATTATAAACTGGGAGTGTTATCTCAGAGTCTTCCAAAATTCGATTATAATTTAATCCCTTCCTACTAGATCATACACATGTGCTCTTACAGTCTAAGCAAGAGGTATTTTCTCAGAGTCACTTCTCAAATTCGATTATCATTTAATTCCTTCCTACTAGATTGTATACTTCATGCACTTGCATTCCAAGCTGGGAGGATTATCTCAGTCTCTTCCCAAAATAGATTATCATTTAGTTTTCTTCCTACTGGGTGATATACACCACATGCTTGCATTCCAAGCCAGGAAGGTTATCTCAGAGTCTTCCCAAAATCAATTAACATTTAAGTCCTTCCTACTAGCTGAAATACTTCACGCTCTTGCATGCCAAGCCGGGAGAGTTATCTCAAAGTCTTCCCAAAATAGAATATAATTTAAGTCCTTCCTACTAGATGAAATACACCACACGCTTGCATTCCAAGCCAGGAGAGTTATCTCAGAGTCTTCCCAACATTAGCATGATGGTTATCTCCGAGTATTCCCAACCATATACAATGATAAAGGAGCCTAACATGTTATGCAAGGCTCACAAAAGTGTCTCAACACCGTCGAAGCTTGTAGCCAATTCTAAAGGATTCTACCTTACACAACGATAAAGAAGCCTTACACGTTACTCAAGGCTCTCGAAAGTGTCTCATCATCGGCAGCCTATCATAAAGAACGATACCATGCATAACGATAAAGGAGCCTAAAATGTTATGAGATACTCTCGAAAGTATCTCGGACACTGCGACGAAGCGCGCGGCATAACATAAAGGACGTTGCAGTGACGCATGACGTAACATAAAGGACGTCACCGAGGTGTGTGGTGTAGCATAAAGGTCGCTGCCGAATGCTTCAACGATGCGCGCAGCATAACATAAAGGATTTCGTCGTGAAGCAGGACATAACATAAACGACATCGCAGTGATGCGTGGTGTAACATAAAGTACGCTGCCGAACCCTTCAACGACGCGCACGGTATAACATAAAGGACATCGCTGTGATGCGTGATGAAGCATAAAGGACGTTGCTGTGATGCATGGTGTAACATAAAGTACGCTGCCAAACACTTCAATTACGCGCACTGCATAACATAAAGGATATCGCCATGATGCATGACATAACATAAATGACGTCGCCATGATGCATGCTGTAACATAAAAGGGGGCCACAGTGACATGTGGCATAACATAAAGGACATCATCGCTTTACGTGACATTACATAAAGGATGTCATTGTGATGCATGGTATAACATAAAGGACGGTGCTGTGACGCATGGCGTAACATAAAGGACATCGCCGAGGTACATGGTTTAACATAAAGGATGCTGCCGAACACTTCAACAGTGCATACAACCTAACATAAAGGTTGACTGCGAACACTGCAACAATGTGTGCAGCCTAAAATAAAGGATGCTGACATACACTTGTATGCATGCATGCACACATATACATGCACACACAAACATGCATGCACAAATATATATGTAGAGAATTTTAAATTTAAATTTTACCTTGACCTTATGCAAGGTAAACCAAATGGCTATTGTCTAAGTGAAATGCAAGAGTATGGTGTTTATGTACTGCCCTATAAAATGGTTGCTATCCCAGGATCCTTCGATAGCGGACTGAGTTCGAGCCTTCGAAATATACAAACTATTAATTCTCTTTCGGACTTTGACAAAATCTGGTAATTTACTTTTCCAGGTGATGGACGTGAACCTAATATTACATGATTATGATAAATTAATAATGCTAAAATAATGATAATAATATGATGTCATCCAAAATGACCGTCGTCTCAAGAATCCTTCGATAGAGAACTGAGTTCGAGCTTTGACACTATATAAACTATTATGTTCTTTTGTACTTAGACTAAATCAGCTAATTTTCTTTTCCTAGTGATGGATGTGAACCTAATATTAGCATGTTTATGATAAATGAATGACACTGAAGTAATAATTATAATTTATATATTTTACCTTTCTTTAACAGATGTCAGACACAAGTCATACAGTCTCTTTAAACACAATTATTCCAGCGTGTAGGTCGCGTGCGAGTGTGCGTACATGTTACTTGTAGTATGTGTATGACTCGTCTAGTTGCTATGACCTTCAGCATACATGATACTTGCACCTTGTTTATGATCTGTCTCTCACCCTACATACACGACAACTGCTGTCTCTCTCTCTCTCTCTCTCTCTCTATCTCTCTTTCTCTCTCTCTCTCTCTCTAGAGTATATAGTAATTGTTATTGTTCTGTGTCTCAGTTGCTATTCAGACTTCGACAAGTGGACAGCGGCTAAGGTGAATGTGCTCTCCGTCTTTAGTGATGGAAAATAATCGGGAAAGTTATTTGTTTCATTACTGCAAGAAGACTTTTTTTTTTCTCAAACACTGTAATTTTCGACGAGCATGGGACTTGCCACCACTAGGATGTCAGGTGAAAGGATGCTGGAAAGAATATGAGAAAACCGAAGTGGAATGGTAGAGCATGAGACATGTCTCCATTAGGGTGCCAGGTAAAAGGTTGTTAGAAGTAATATGAGAAAACCCAGGTGGAATAACTATTGTACTGACCAGGATGGTCTGGTCTTGTCTTGTGCTATCTAAAGTCTCGTAGAGTGTCTGACACTTGTGCAATATGCGCTGGTTGGTTGGTAAGTACTTATAACTTGTTTTCTTTAGATTTTTTATATTTTTTTATATCTGATTGCGATGGTATGTGGTAGTGTTGACCTCATCGTTCTTCATACTTCACGAATCGGTCATAGTATTTTACTTTAGTCTAATGTTACATATGTTGTTCGTCGCTTAGTTGAATTTGTGTGTCTCTGTAGCATAGCTCGAATGTAGGATGTATGTGATAAAGATAGTTTTAATATTTATTTTGTAGTACTAACCAAGGCTACCACACTAGCAAGACGCACAGTGTTGTCTAGCATCGCGTGATGTGTTGTACAGTGCTCGTCACTTGTACAATATATGTTGGTAGGTGATAACTACATTTCTTTTATTTGTATGGCTACTAGTATCAGCGTTTCGAGAGCGTATTTTTTCGGTCTAACTTAATGTGTAGCGTTAGTTGCGTGTGCAATATGCAGCGGTCGGTGGGAGTTTATAACTATTGACCTTTACATTTTTTAAAATATCTAATCATCAATATATATTAGTGACATAGATTCTTGCATGACTACTGGTTTACATACACTGTGTTTGGTAGCAAGCAAAGGGACACAACCTTTACAAGTCGTTTAATTAAATGTTACATTAACTTCGGTGATAGATTAGTATACATTTTTTCATTCTATGTCTGGTTGTTAAGGGCTACCCATGTTAGCAATGACTTGAGCTGCCGACCCTTGTGAACGACTGACGATTATCGTTTATATTATCATATAAATATTTTTTTACAGTTATCACGACTATGTGTCATAGTATGCATTGCATTTGTATGTATTTTTTTACTTTTTACATATCTTAGTTTGTTGTAAGTTATGCATCCTGAATTTTATTTACGTATATGCTTTCATATATATTTTAGTCTTTCGACTGAGGCGTTGAAGTCTTCACAAAATAAGCAGCTAGACTTCCTGTCACTCTTCACAGAAGGTTCACGATACATGTCTGCATGTATGTTCTTCCATGATGAGTAGGTTGTTAGATACCCCTGAGTTAGGGTACTAGGTTTGAATCTATGTTTCTACACATAGGTAAATGTTCTGCACGTCGGAATTCTGTCATGTCGGCTGAAGGCTATCGTGTCCCTAGCAGGGACTGTGTGACCTTGGAGCCTTACATAATACTCTCTCGGCTAGTGATCTGTGTTATCCGTTAAACTTGCCAAGACCTGCACGGTGTTCACATCGTCAGCGAACCATCTGAGCGGTTTCACATATTCCCTGGCATATAACAACAGTCGCAGTGTACCCTTGTGTAGGACTGATGATGATTGTTTATATTATCATAAACTTTTTTTTTTACAGTTACTGCGACTATGTGTTTCATGTAGGTATCATATCTGTGTATATCTTTCTTTTTGTATATCTCAGTTTGTTGTAAGTTATCCATCCTGAATTTTATTTACATATATATATTTATCATATTTATTTGGTTCGGGAATTATAGCTAGCTATGCTTACGACATATATATACATATGTAGTCATTTTCGTTGCCGGTAGTGAGAGCTTCTGTACGTATTGCTCAAGCGACCCATCGATAGTGAACTGAGTTCGAGACTTGACAATATACAAAAACTATTAAATATATTTCAGACTTTTGACAAAATCTGGGTTTTTTTCTCAGTGGTGGAGGTGAACTTAATATTAAAGAGGGTTAATATAAATGAATAACACAGAAATGATTTACATACTGTTAGCTTTATTTACAGAGTTGACATAATATGAATACATAATCATTTTTGATACATGCTCGCCATATTCTTCTTCATTCGAGCGAAACATATATGCTTTCTGTTTTGGAAGAAGAACAATATCTGTTGTGAGCATTCAAGCTGTCCATATTCGAATATACTGCACGACAGTTATCACATGAGTAGGTCTTGTAGACGGTAGCAAATTTACAATTACTATCTTCATGTAATTTGGTCCAGCTGCTCTTGCTGAATATCTTGCCGCAATACATGCACTAGCTTCCCAACGAACGACAAACATGGCCTTTGCATGTATTCTTATGTATATACAGGTTATCACTGAGGGTAAACACGGCATCACATTTATCACAGTGGAACACTTTGTATGCTGAGCTGAAATTGCAATGACAACTTTCATGTCGGCATGAACTATAACTTATGCTAAAAGTATTTCCACAGTAGTTATATTGATGTTGTACTGCTTGCATCGACTCTTCAGGGCCCCTTGCTGTTGACCATGTTGTAGTTGGTAAGTCTTCAACCATAGATTTCATTTTCATATTGTAGCAGAGTATACAATCATAGTAGTAACATTGATACTGTATTGGTTGTAGCATCTCTTCAGGGCTTCTCGCTGTTACAGAGTACACACTCGTAGTAGATGTATGTAGTAGTAGCGATCTGCTTTCCTCCACCATGCTCGACAATGGAATGACATTCATTTTATATGATGCATGATTATACATATACATATAAATATTTTTCTTTTCATTTTTTTATATCAGTTTGAATCAGTGTATAGCTGTGTTGACCTTATTGTTCACATACTTTACAACTGAAATTTCTTCGCCTAACATACTGTACTGTGTACATTGCTTGTGTAATACGTCACTATATATATAGTTAAATGTATATAACTACTTATTTTATAATTACTTTTTTTATATCTGTTTGCATCAGCATGTGGCTGTGATGACTTTCTTGCATGACTAATGGTTCTAGAGCATGTGGTAGTGTCCTATATAATAAGCTACCAACTTATTTTGTGACGAGACACTTTCGAGAGCCTCGTGTATCACATTAGGCCCCTTTATCTTTGTGTAAGGTAATGTTCTTTATGATAGGCTACCAGCTTCGTCGGAGAATCTTTCGAGATAATCTCATAACATGTTAGACAGCTTTATCATTGTGTGTGGCAGCATCCTTTACGATAGGCCACCAGCTTCGTCAGTACTGAGATACTTTCGAGAGCCTCGCATAATATGTAAGGTCCCTTTATCATTGTGTATGGTAACATTCTTTATGATAGGCTACCAGCTTCGTCCGAGACTCTTTCGAGAGTCTCGGGTAACACGTTAGGTCCCTTTATCATTGTGTGTGAGCCTCGCGTAATATGTTAGGCTCCTTTATCATTGTGCGTGGTAGTGTTATTTATGATAGACTGTCGATGACAAGAAACTTTCGAGAGCCTCGCATAACACATTAGGCCCCTTTGACGTTGTGCGCACAGCGTTCTTTATGATTTGCTGGCGATGACGAGTCGCTTTTGTGAGCCTCGCGTAAAATGTTAGGTACACTTATTTATCGTTGTGCGCAGCAGCGTTCCTTAAGATTTGCTGCCGATGACGAATCACTTTCATGAGCCTCGCATAATATGTTAGGCTTATTTAGCATTGTGTGCAACAGTGTTATTTATGATAGGCTGTCGATGACGAGATACTTTCGTGAGCCTCGCGTAATATGTTAGGCTCCTTTATCATTGCGTGTGGTAGTGTTATTTATGATAGGTCATCCATGACNCGTGAGCCTCGCGTAATATGTTAGGCTCCTTTATCATTGCGTGTGGTAGTGTTATTTATGATAGGTCATCCATGACAAAACACTTTCGTGAGCCTTGCATAACATGTTAGGCTTCTTTATAGTTATGTATAGCAATGTCCTTTATGTAAAGATGTCAGCTTTGTTAGTGACGAGACGCTTTCGAGAGCCTCGCATAACATGTTAGGCTCCTTTATCGTTGTTCGCGGCGGTGTTACTTATGCTGGACTGCCGATGACGAGATACTTTTCAAAGCCTCGCATAACATGTCAGGTCCCTTTATCTTTGTGCGTGGCATAGTTATTTATGATAGACTAATAATGACGAGAGCCTCGTGTAACATGTTAGGTTCCTTTATCATTGTGTATGGTAGCATCCTTTATGATAGGCGACTAGCTTCACCAGTGCAGANTGTAACATGTTAGGTTCCTTTATCATTGTGTATGGTAGCATCCTTTATGATAGGCGACTAGCTTCACCAGTGCAGAGACACTTTCGAGAGCCTCGCATACCATGTTAGTCTCCTTTGTCGCAGTGTATGTTAGCATCCTTTAGGATAGGCTACCAGCTTCGACAGTGCCGAGACATTTTTGAGAGCTTCGTGTAACGTGTTAGGCTCCTTTATAGGTGTGTATGGTTGGGAAGACTTTGGNGTGCCGAGACATTTTTGAGAGCTTCGTGTAACGTGTTAGGCTCCTTTATAGGTGTGTATGGTTGGGAAGACTTTGGGATAACCCATGTATATATATGTGTGCATGCATGCATGTTTATGTATGTGTGTGTGCATATATACATATATATTCGTGCATGCATATGTGTGTGCATGTGTATGTGTGCATTCATGCGTACAAATGTTTGTCAGCGTCCTTTATTTTAGGCTATGCGCTTTGTCGCAGTGTTCGCCGTCAACCTTTATGTTAGGCCACGCACATCGTTGAAGTGTTCGGCAGCTTCCTTTATGTTACACCATGCACCTCGACGACGTCCTTTATGTTACACAACGCATCATGGCGACGTCCTTTATGTTGCGCCACGCATAACATCGACGTCCTTTAAGTTTATACCACGCATCACATCGACGTCCTTTAACTTTATGCCTCGCATCACAGCGACGTCCTTTATGTCATGTCACGCAAAGCGACGANATCACATCGACGTCCTTTAACTTTATGCCTCGCATCACAGCGACGTCCTTTATGTCATGTCACGCAAAGCGACGACATCCTTTATGTCATGTCACGCAAAGCGACGACGTCCTTTATGTCATGTCACGCAAAGCGACGATGTCCTTTATGTTATGCCATGCATCACGGTGATGTCCTTTATGTTACGTCATGCATCATGGCGACGTCCTTTATGTTACATCACATGTCACTGCGACACCCTTTATTTTACGTCACACGTCATGGCGATGTCCTTTATGTTATGTTGCGTGCATCGTTGAAGTATTCGGCAGCATCCTTTATGGTACACCATGAGTCAAGGCGATGCCCTTTATGTTATGCCACATGTCATGGCAATGTCCTTTATTTCATGCAGCACACGTCATTGAAGGGTTCGGCAGAGTCCTTTATGTTATGCCGTATGCTTCGTTGAAGTGTTCGGCAGCGTCCTTTATGTAGCACCACACACCTCGGCGACGTCCTTTATGTTACATCACATGTCACGGCATCATCCTTTATGCTATTCCGCACACGTCGTTGAAGTGTTCGGCAGTGTCCTTTATGTTAAGCCGCGTGCTTCGTCACAGTGTCCGAGATACTTTCAAGAGTCTCACATAACATGTTAAGCTCCTTTATCGTTGTGCACAGTATCGTTCTTTATGATAGGCTGCCGATGATGAGACACTTTCGTGTTGTGAGTAACGTGTTAGGCTCCTTTATCGTTGTGTATGGTAGCATCATTTAGGATTGGCTACTAGCTTCGACACTGTTTAGCCGTTTTTGAGATCCTTACATAACATGTTAGGCACCTTTATCATTGTGTATGGTTGGGAAGACTCTGAGATAACCCTCACGCATATGCTGGGAAGACTCTGAGATAACTCTCCTGGCTTGGAATGTAAGTGTGTAATGTAGGAAGGACTTAAATGATTTTCTAATTTGGGAAGACTCTGAGATAACCCTCCGGGCTTGGCATGGAAGAGCATGAAGTATTTCATCTTGTAGGAAGGACTTAAATGTTAATTGATTTTGGGAAGACTCTGAGATAACCCTCCCGGCTTGGAATGTAAGCACATGGTGTATATCATACAGTAGGAAGGACTTAAATGATTTTCTAATTTGGGAAGTTTCTGAGATAACCCTCCGGTATTGGCATGCAAGAGCGTGAAGTATATCATCTCGTAGGAAGGACTTAAATTTTAATTTATTTTGGGAAGACTCTGAGCTAACCCCTAGCATGGAATGCATGCGCATGACGTCGGGAAGTGATTAAAAACTATTTATACACAATATTAAAAACGAAAATGACTTTAAGAAAATAAATTTGAAAAAGAAATTAATTTTTGACAACTATTTTAAAAAAATATTTTTAAAAAACATTTTGAAAAAAGAAAATTTGAAAAAAAAATTTGAAAATAAAAAAATGGGTGCCTCGCGGAGCTAATTAGATACGAGGACATTTTGGGAGTCTCGCATAGCCAATCAGAGTTTACATAAACAAGTTTTCTCTCGGTGCAACACCCGTATATAGCAGTTCTCGTATAGCGCTGACTGACAGAATAAGTGTCTGCCAGGGCGTCAAAAATATCCTGAGTTCTCCGGCTAATATATTGCTACTGCTCATCCATTTGCCTCGCCCTTAATATGTCAACCCACTTTCCGCATTCCCAGTCTTTTCTTTTGTGAGGCGATGTCCATGCGATCAGATGTTTCGATGCGATCGGTATTTCAGTCATCAGTGTTATCAGGGGCCACTGTGGCTGAGTGGTTCGACTGCTAGTCTCCCACCTAGCAGAATCGGGTTCGATACCGGGACGGTTCGCGCCAGAGTTTCGCAAGTGAGAATCGTGCCGGGCGATGCCGCTGGTCGGCGGGTTTTCTCGGGGATCTTCCGCTTCCCCCACCCTTTCATTTCGACGCTGCTCCATACTATCCTCACTTCACCTCGCTGTTAAGAGCCGCGCAAATATCTTCACTTCACTATCAGTATTATCTGTTCACTATTTCGAGTGGCGGGATTGTACACGATAAGTGAAAAGTTTCAACTGAGAATAGACAGCCGATTAAAAATAATTGTTTGCTTATTTCGTTGTCTAAACAAAAGGACAAAATCAGTCCTCTAGTATGTTTTTTTTTACAAATCCAAAAACCTAGTTTCATTGTATATCACATTTTTTCATTGAGCTGTAGGTGTATTCGCCACTTTTCCGACAAAATTTTTGTCGGTCCAAACAAACTAATTTTTTTCGGTGAAGGTGTGGTGTAGTCCATTCACGGTTNTTTTCCGACAAAATTTTTGTCGGTCCAAACAAACTAATTTTTTTCGGTGAAGGTGTGGTGTAGTCCATTCACGGTTACCTCAAACTTTTCTGAAGCCCTGATAAAGTTATACTTCCAGGATATTCCTCTCCTTCAAGCAGAAAAACTTAACCGAGTCTAGAAAATTACACCAAAAGGACAACCCACCGCATTCGAACGCGCTGAGTGTAATAATATTCTGCATAAGAACTATTTATTACTAGGNTTTTCCGACAAAATTTTTGTCGGTCCAAACAAACTAATTTTTTTCGGTGAAGGTGTGGTGTAGTCCATTCACGGTTGCCTCAAACTTTTCTGAAGCCCTGATAAAGTTATACTTCCAGGATATTCCTCCCCTTCAAGCAGAAAAACTTAACCGAGTCTAGAAAATTACACCAAAAGGACAACCCACCGCATTCGAACGCGCTGAGTGTAATAATATTCTGCATAAGAACTATTTATTACTAGGTATTGCCAACACATCTATTTTCTCACTGCTTTTATTAATATTAATTATAAACAAAATATCAAGATTTATAAATAAAATATAAGTAATAATTTAATTTAACCAAAAATGAGCTATTTTAACGTTAACAGAAGTATGAAAACTTGGGATACATGGCATATTTAGGAAATAACCAAGCACGTCATACATGGAGTGTTTTTTCAATGGTTAGATTTAAAAAATGTAAAGAAACCACGAATAGGCTGTACAAACGTTTTTCATGTCATCGAAGTATAGGTGAAGAAACATCGTTCAGACAGTCCCCATTCACTGGGCATGAATTAAACTTTTTAGAAATCACCATTACAAAGAAGTGCCAAGTGGAGATGCTTGGCGAAGATGACTGCGAGTCGACAGGTCATCAGTGTCAACCGCACGGAGATAACAAAAAACATAACAGACGTCAATAATTGCAACATTTTCACAATATTTGTTGTTCCATGTACAAATGATAACACTTTATGTTTTGCTGGAAGTGGTGGGAATAACTGAGATACGCGATAATAACATTAAAAAAGAATGGCAGATTGCCACTCACAATCTGTGCTTTGTTGTCGTATAGAATAATTGGCGATTATCCACATACCGAATTTCTGTTTCAAATAAACTTATTTGGATTTACCAATCGGCGTGCGTGTCTGTATATCTCAAACATNTACATACCGAATTTCTGTTTCAAATAAACTTATTTGGATTTACCAATCGGCGTGCGTGTCTGTATATCTCAAACATTTCAACCGATAAACCAGTTCCAACAAAACTTATTCGCCTCTGCCCACCAACGATCCACTAATTTATACAGAATTCGTTACTTTCTCCTCTCACTTGTACACGTGTGCACGCTTTGATACACACACACACACACACACACACGCTGTTGGCTCGGTACCCAACTAAGAAATGCTGAACCACAGGTCTACGAGCTCGGGCACTTCATCCTCAACCACGAAATAACTGCCACTGGACTGCGCGGCCTCCTAGATGGTTGCCCCGCCCTTTCGCAACATACTTCACATTGCATGTACAGTATGAGTAATGTGGCCCTCGTCGATCAGTCGCGAGTCCCTGTGATAAGTCACGTACGTATCGTAGGCGTGGGAACCAGCAGAGTGGAACTGAGCGACGTGGGAACAAGATACTTACACAGAGGCGAAATAGCGTGGCGGTTCCTCTGATTGGCTGCGCAAGAGTCTGGGAACTGCGTGCCGCGAAAGGTTCCCCATTGGCTGGGCCGCCAGCTGGCGAGTGGCTTATCAGGCGCTGATTGGTGCACGGCTTTGCTGACCAGTGACGCCTTCATGCTGGCATGCGTGACTGGAGCTCGTGGTGTAAGCAGCTGTTCCACCTCTGTATTCAAATGATTTTTTTTGGCGGAAGCGTATTACAAAATAGGGCTTGGGTTTGCTTCTCCAATAATTTGTCAAATTTATATTTTAAAATAACCTTTTTAAACAGTCTACTTGACAACATGGAAATATGCCCAAAATATCTCAGAAACTGCTGCTATAATGCACAGTAGTTGGAGGGGAAGGGGTTACGAGCTGTGGCAAGGGAAGAGAAAATTAAATGAATTATGTTGTCAGGGCTATTATGAGTAAAAATGTGCAAGGGTTTTACATTTCGGAGATCTGTGCTAAAGGGCAGTTGAGGAACTCCAGCAGCGGTGTGTGGTGAACTGTTGCACTGTATCGTCCATTTCATATAAGTGGGGTAAAATCTGACAGATAATGTGACTAACATACACTTTATGGAAACAGTAAATGCTCTCGTTTGTAAAGTATTGTATCATCTAATGAATTGCTGCGGGATGCATGTTGTGAAGTTGGCGATTTTTTTNATGCTCTCGTTTGTAAAGTATTGTATCATCTAATGAATTGCTGCGGGATGCATGTTGTGAAGTTGGCGATTTTTTTGATGGCTTTGGAGGAAAATAGAACTTAGAACTAAAAGTTGTAATTTAAAATTTTAATTATGCTTATAACGTTTATGGTATAAGTTATGTTTTTAAATCAATATTATTTTTTTTTCCTTTTCGTGAATGGACTTTAAAAACATGTTTAGCAATTATGGCCGAGCAAGTCGGCACGTACAAACAGTAAACGTTTCCAGCCAATGGCTAGCCACGTTTATGTTTCCAGTTTCCAGCCCGGTGAACGCCGTCGTGCGTGTGCTTTTTTCTCATCGTGTTTATAAAAGTATCTTGTTGGTGTTGTCGGAATATTTTATCTGTAGTTAATTATTTTTTATTTGCTTTCTTTAAGCATAGTTGGCTGTAGGTACTGTTGTAGTGCGTTTTTTTTTTAGTGAAATGTAATATTAATCGGCACGTGTTTACCGCTTCGTAAAACTCCTTGTTCCGCCATTTTCCTTAACCGCCGTCCGTAGTGAAGCAACACGAATATAATTTACGTTTATAAGTTTAGGTTTGTGATTTCAGGAAACGTGCGCAGTGTTGATTTTACTGAACAATTCTGCAAATAAATTATTTTATGCTAGTGACGAACAAGCGTGATTTTAGTAAAGTAAACTTGTAAGGATTTCCATAGAAAAACACGTGTTCAAGAGGTGGCGAATTTTACAAACAGTAAGTTTGCGTATTTGTAAATAATGAATTTGTAAACTGTTACTCTAATTATTGTTGATAATTCACGTGTCCTGAAAGAGCCACACTTTCAACAGTTTTGTAGTGTGTAAATAATATTTGTTTATTTGCCTATATCGTTAATTCAACGAGTGTAAGGTTAACTTCGGCCAAAGTGTGTTTGTGTATGTGTGTATTGCTGCATCTGTACGAATACGAACAGCGAAGTATATATCGCGTTTTGTTTTTTCATTGAAGTTAAAATTTTCGAAGTTACAATAATTTGAATGTTATTTCCACACGAGCAAAATTTTCCACTGCTACTTCAAAACAAAATGAAACTCAAAATGCCACACACTCGTAAGAACATCAAAACAATGCCGTCTCACGAAATACGTTAAACTAAAGCCCCCACTCCCTCACTGTTTCCTTTTTTCCGTTGAAATAAAATAAACAGAACACCAACAAACTTAACTTGGCAATTACAAAGAAACAGGTTGGAATGCCAACCTAGTTATAATATACCACATTGATTACTGGACGAAAGTTAGTTAACGTCAGTCTTTCAGTTCCTGACATGACAGGAAACACGAACTAGGAAATAGGAAAATGCAAGTGTGCATTGGACTCAAACATTTGTTTACAAACTAATTTTTCTTCAGTGACAAAACAGCTGTGGTTGAATGGCACATTGTGACCGTATTACTTTTCTAGAACTGTCAAAATGTATCCCACTCAAATGAAATAGACAGTAAGCTGTGTTTTGCTCTGTGCTATACCTAATCGTTTGCTAGTTTACACATCGGTCACTTAAACGTATGTAGTAGTGCAGTTGACGTTACATCACGTGTATATGGGTGCCTCACCGCTCTCTCGTCAGTGGCTGCGATACGTTCAGATTCTCCCGGCCCCTCTCTGTTTACTGGTTCCTGCTGCGTGCGCCGAGCGTGTACAGCACTGAGCAAGCACCAGCTTACCTTGCAATAATTCACCACACGCCACTGAGCTCCAGGCATAGAGTAAAGGAGTGACAAGGAGGTGGGAAAAGGTCAAAGAGAGAATGTCAGTCAGGGGATTTTAACAACTTTTACACATTCACATTCAGAAACAATACGAATGCAGTCGGAAGCTAAAACATGCGGAAGGGGAATACGGAATATAAAGGCGTCTTGGAAGTGGCAGGGACACACAATTGTAACTCTTTACATACGGGGCATGGTCAGATGTCACTTGCTTAACGTCGTCTACGCATGTTCATTCTTCAGGTAATTTCTTCAATCAAAAACTTTTTTTTTTAACAGAAAATTTTATTTCACTTTTTTGCCGAGAGGAAACATTTGCTTTTACGAAAACAGTGGTTTTCGCCAGATTTATTTACTTTGGCTGGTAGTGGTAAAGAGAAGAGATATTGAGAGAGAATGGAGGAAGGGAATGTAAGTAGAATAATTATCTGCGTTCTGGCACAAG
The DNA here is from genome assembly GCA_002778355.1 of Clitarchus hookeri. Taxonomy (NCBI): domain Eukaryota; kingdom Metazoa; phylum Arthropoda; class Insecta; order Phasmatodea; family Phasmatidae; genus Clitarchus; species Clitarchus hookeri. Next base: position 342,224 of record NQII01000854.1, on the reverse strand, counting down.
GGAATGGGGAAGTAGGCGCCAGGCACCGGGTGGCCTACGTGTTGTGACGTCACCCAACCACCATTTTGAATCTGAGTGACCTCCACTTGACCTTTGAACTTGAAATTGACCCTATGACCATAACCTTAGATGACCTTGAACACAAAAAGTTCAAATATTCAAAAACTTTAAAAAAAATTATAAACAATTCCAAAAATGTATTAAAAAATGTATTTTAAATATTAATAAAGAATTATTATAATTTATTTGAAAACTTACGTTTTGAAAGGTCCTACCACAACCACCCTCACCAATATTTTAAATTGGTTATTTAATCGCTCAATTATTCGTGTCCGTTAATTAGTCGGCAGGCCTCCACCTCCTTCCTGACCCCTTCCTCTCCATACTACATCCCAAGTCCATTTATTTTTAGTATCGCCCACTAGAGCTCACAGGTAAGTTCAAATATTCCAGTACATCAGGTTGCGCGGCATCTCCGAGAAACGTAATCTGTAGCCACCACCGACGAAAAAAAAACATATTTTAGGAGACGAGTCTTCGTATATGTAAGACTCATCATTTTAGCGGCAGTAGCGACGACGGCAGGTGTGGGTTAGTACCACGTGCATTATTCACTAGTTGGCAGCCGTGCATAAGTTGTACTTTACTCTTCCTGCAACACAAGCTGTGAACCGTGCACGGCCACCTGGAGCCTGGGAAAGAGTGAGCATCCCGCATACAGCATTTACTTCATGCTAGCTAACAAGACTTGGAATACTGCCCACTTAAAATATAAATTCTAGCTTAAATATATATTAGGTCAATCACGACTATATAGACACATCAAATGTGAAATAACATACGGTAAAAATCATTTTCATGTTTAACCCCTGACACCAAAGTCAATTTCGTAACAATCTACGGGGGAAAAACCTTACACGCAAGTTGCCATGGTAAAAAATAAATTTAGCTTCAATTTTTAAATAATGTACATTATGGTTAACCCGGGAAGGACCCTACCAGACGAGTTGAAAAAACTTGTGACCGACTCGTTAGCCGCTAACTTTCATCGTTGCCGTGGCAGTGAATAAATTTTTTTAAGTGAAATTATCTTTCGACCTCCTGTTATTTCACATAACGGGATATCTATTTTACGTTAAAATTTACCAGGCAAGCTTTGCGCACCTAAAGTCGTTTTTTATACAGTTGCTAGCAGAATACGAATCAGTCAAAGAGAGAGGCTTGTAACCAATAAAACTATAATTATTTTCTGAAATAATTTCGTCTAAAATGACTATAATATTTCGGAGGTTATGCAATGAGTATGTGCCCCTACCATTATGAAAGCTATTTTTTTCTGCTTGTTTTATATCACACATTCGATGAGCAGGAGCTTGCAGTGTGAATTGGTAAGGATTGGCGTGGATTGGTGTGTGGAANGTTTTATATCACACATTCGATGAGCAGGAGCTTGCAGTGTGAATTGGTAAGGATTGGCGTGGATTGGTGTGTGGAATGGCGTATGGATTGGTGTGGTTGTTGAGGATTAGTGTGTGGATTGCTGTGTGGATAGATGTGTAGATTAATTGTGGCGCTGATTGTGGTGTGTGTGGTGCTGTTTGTGGTGCGTGTAGTGCTTATTGTGGTGTGTGTGGTGCTGATTGTGGTGTGTGTGGNACATTGATTACTGGACGAAAGTTAGTTAACGTCAGTCTTTCAGTTCCTGACATGACAGGAAACACGAACTAGGAAAGAGGAAAATGCAAGTGTGCATTGGACTCAAACATTTGTTTACAAACTAATTTTTCTTCAGTGACAAAACAGCTGTGGTTGAATGGCACATTGTGGCCGTATTACTTTTCTAGAACTGTCAAAATGTATCCAACTCAGATGAAATACACAGTAAGCTGTGTTTTGCTCTGTGCTATACCTAATCGTTTGTTAGTTTACAAATCGGCTACTTAAACGTATGTAGTAGTGCAGTTGACGTTACAGCACGTGTAACGTCAACTCTGTTTTCTGATTCCTGCTGCGTGCGCCGAGCGTGTACAGCACTGAGCAGCACCAGCTTACCTTGCAATAATTCACCACACGCCACTGAGCTCCAGCCATAGAGTAAAGGCGTGACAAGGAGGTGGGAAAAGGTCAAAGAGAGAATGCCAGTCAGGGGATTTTAACAACTTTTACAAATTCACATTCAGAAACAATACGAATGCAGTCGGAAGCTAAAACATTCGGGAGGGGAATACGGAATATAAAGGCGTCTTGGAAGTGGCAGGGATACACAATTGTAACTTTTTACATACGGGGCATGGTCAGATGTCATTTGCTTAACGTCGTCTACGCATGTTCATGCTTCAGGTAATTTCTTCAATCAAAAACTTTTTTTTTTTAACAGAAAATTTTATTTCACTTTTTTGCCGAGATGAAACATTTGCTTTTACGAAAACAGTGGTTTTCGCCAGATTTCTTTACTTTGGCTGGTAGTGGTAAAGAGAAGAGATATTGAAAGAGAATGGAGGAAGGGAATGTAAGTAGAATAATTATCTGCGTTCTGGCACAAGGGAATGGGGAAGTAGGCGCCAGGTGCCGGGTGGCCTACGTGTTGTGACGTCACCCAACCACCATTTTGAATCTGAGTGACCTCCACTTGACCTTTGATCTTGAACTTGACCCTATGACCATAACCTTGGATAACCTTGAACACAAAAAATTCAAAAAAATCCTTAAAAATTCAAAAACTTTATTAAAACTTATAAACAATTCCAAAAATGTATTAAAAAATATATTTTAAATATTAATAAAGAATTATTATAATTTATTTGAAAACTTATGTTTCGAAACGTCCTACCACAACCACCCTCACCAATATTTTAAATTGGTTATTTAATCGCTCAATTATTCGTGTCCGTTAATTAGTCGGCAGGCCTCCACCTCCTTCCAGACCCCTTTCTCTCCATACTACATCCCAAGTCCATTTATTTTTAGTATCGCCCACTAGAGCTCACAGGTAAGTTCAAATATTCCAGTACATCAGGTTGCGCGGCATCTCCGAGAAACGTAATCTGTAGCCACCCACCACTGACGAAAAAAAAACATCTTTTAGGAGACGAGTCTTCGTATATGTAAGACTCATCATCTTAGCGGCAGTAGCGACGACGGCAGGTGTGGGTTAGTACCACGTGCATTATTCACTAGTTGGCAGCCGTGCATAAGTTGTACTTTACTCTTCCTGCAACACAAGCTGTGAACCGTGCACGGCCGCCTGGAGCCTGGGAAAGAGCGAGCATCCCGCATACAGCATTGACCTCCTGTTATTTCACATAACGGGATATCTATTTTACGTTAAAATTTACCAGGCAAGCTTTGCGTACCTAAAGTCGTTTTTTTATACAGTTGCTAGCAGAATACGAATCAGTCAAAGAGAGAGACTTGTAACCAATAAAACTATAATTATTTTCTGAAATAATTTTGTCTAAAATGACTATAATATTTCGGAGGTTATGCAATGAGTATGTGCCCCTATCATTTTGTAAGATATTTTTTTCGGCTCGTTTTATATCACACATTCGATGAGCAGGAGCTTGCAGTGTGAATTGGTAAGGATTGGCGTGGATTGGTGTGTGGANGTGGGGCTTATTGTGGTGCATGTGGTACCGATTGTGGTGTATGTGGTGCTGATTGTAGTGCATGTGGTACTGATTGTGGTGCATGTGGATTGCTGATTGTGGTGCTGATTGCGGTACTGATTGTGGTACATGTGGTGCTAAGTGTAGTGATAAGTGCGGTGCTAAATGCGGTGTTGAGTGCGGTGCTAAATGTGGTGCTGAGTGCGGTGCTGATTGTGGTGCATGTGGTGCTAAGTGCGGTGATAAGTGCGGTGCTAAATGCGGTGCTGAGTGCGGTAATAAGTGCGGTGCTAAATGTGGTGTTTGTGGGTCGCAGGTTGAAATAAATTCCACGTATTTAAAGAAAAATATAGAGAGACCTGCCTTTAAATTCAAAAGGTGAATATTTTATAATAATCTCGCTTTAAAAAAAATAATATATGTGTGTATATATATATATATATAGCCAGGTCCCTCGGTATATTTCATCACGTTCTGGGTAAACTGTACCGAACAGGAAATTTTTGTAATTACTGTATTTGCACTTTGCACTAAAAGTGCCTAGCACCATGGCGGGCCTCCACCACGCTTCCCAATTNTGTATTTGCACTTTGCACTAAAAGTGCCTAGCACCATGGCGGGCCTCCACCACGCTTCCCAATTGACTGTTTCGCAACTTGAACTTTGTACAGACCCACACACAAAACCACGGTGGACCCCCACCATGATTCCTAATTGGCTGTTAGCCACCTTAACTTAGTACAGAGTCACGCTCATCACCACGGGTGAGCCCCCGCCACGCTTCCTAATTGGTTGTTGCACGACTTTAACTTTATACAGAGTCATGCGCAACTCCACGGGCCGGCCCCCACCTGCATTTCCATTCGTCCAAACTTTGTGCGGAACTGCATTTCAGCCAATGGGAGTTGCCTACAATGTTTCCCTATTCATCGAGTAAAGTTCACATGGGCATGGCCAATGGGAATGTCCTGCATCGTTTCCCTATTCGCTGTCGCAGAAATTGAGCTTTGAATTGTACTGTTTTCCGACCAATGAGCGTTCCCTTTGCAGCTGTCACCGAGACCCACCACGAATGGGGTTTTAATGGGATGGGAAATAAAAATTTTAGGGTATTTTTGTAAAAATTTTCGACCTTTTCAAAACAATTTCAAATTAGCAATGTCAAGATAAATTATTTCTCGTAATTACATAACTCTGTTAAAATTATTTTGTTGTCAAATTATGTAAATACTGCAGTTTTACCTTCAAATCGACGTATATTAAGTACAAGTGAAGGAGACCTACGGAGAAAGGACAGAGACCGTCCGCGGAGTGATACAAGGAAAATAGTTCCCAAGATCTGATATAAGCTAGAAACGCACCTGCTTCCGTCCATTCTTTCTTGTGAAATTGTTCCGCGAGATTCCGAGAGCTTCTCCTCTACGGTCATCTTGCTTCCAGTTTATCTTCTTTAGTCTATTGGTAAATAAATATTATTTCGCTTCTGCTGCCAACTTTGTTTAGGAAACCCACCATATGCTGTAAACGAGTACAGGAAAAACCGTGTGTGTGTTAGGTATAAATGTACGTCTCCGATCAATTAATTTACAAAAACAAAACCAACACCCTATCTTGTTAAAAGCATTTTCCATTTAGTATTCCCGTGACTGACCTAGTAAGAAGCGAGTGTGCCTTCAGCTGTTGCCGTAAGTAACGTACGTGATACCGTACGTGCACATGTAGCAAGGACGAGCGCCAGGCTACTCGCGTCCAGCTAACCAGGCTTATATGGGTCACACGGGAAGGCCTTGGTAGTTGCATGGTATATTCTTTGTGCAATACTTTTAATCGTGTTGGTAAAAATAATTGCATTATATTATACAGTTTTTTTTTGGCATGGCGTTCATTTTACAGTTTTTTTTTGTGCGGTAATGTACACAAAATTGATTGGTAATCGGCGAATTGTTACCGGTGAGAGAAGGAGTTACAAATCACTCAATATATTTTTTTTTGCAGGAAAAGAAAAAAATATTTTGATTTTAGGACTTGTCCACAATTTCATATGTAAATTTTGTATAATTTTTTAACGTTTGTCGATAAGAATATGTGTGTATGTCTGTAGGTTTTCTCCTGGTCATTCAGCGTAGAGCTGCCTCTCGCACGTCCCGCTGTGATTGCAGTTGAGACACTCCAGCCCGTTCCTCTCATCTCTTTGCTTTGGTGAGTTATACATAGTGTGTGTACTACTAATACTTTTTAAATAAAACCACAAGCCAAATAATTTATTTTAAATTTCAACACGAATTTATTTTAAATTCTAATATAAATTTATCAAAATATCAAGATTTCTTTTTTAAAAAATCCTTAAAGTTTTTATTGTAAAAAAATATTGTTCGGTAGAAGCGGTGGTGCCCGAGATTTCTGGTGTTAATCTTCCTTAGCAGCCTCGGTGACCCGGGTCTGATTCCCAGCAGGGAAAAGGTCATCTCGACACGCTCACTCAGCTGTAAAAACAGCTTTCCCTCGGCTACGAAACATGTCATATATTCTCGATAGAAATGTTTTACCATACTTGTACTTTTTTGGGTAAAGTTAACTCACATAGATAGCGGTGCTCGCCTTCCATCACATAGCTTCGCGTCTAACAGGGGACCGGATCAAGCCACTGCTTCGTCCCTCCGTGATAGGTTCGATTCCTGGCGGGTACAGCCTGAAGATTTTCGCAAAAAGTACAATTTCCCTCCTAATATATAGTTTTTTCTCAACATTACTGTTCCTCCGTAACATGATGCGTAAGAAATATTACATTTTTAGTCACAGTACTAATTTATTTATAAAATGCCCATGAATGTTGGCAGGTTATCTCCTGGTCATTCAGCATCAAGCCGTCCTAGCACATCCTGCTGTGATTTTGCCCAGTCGAGATACTATTCTCATGGTGTTTTGTAGTCTGCTTCGTCCTTCTGCATTTTCCATAAGTTTTGTTAATTAGCTGCTTGTTGATTTTAAACACGGGAGGGTAAAATACTTTAAGCTCGACCCTGCAGAATGAGTTAGCCCAAAGTTAAGCAATTGAACTTTGCAAAAGAAGTTAACTTCGCATGACATTTCAGGCCATGCAGGTGCTAGTACCTCAGAAGGCTCGTTCCCTATAGTTGGCTTCTCCAGCCTATTCTCACCACATCCGCATAGGTGGTAACTGTAAAGTGTTGTCTAGAGTCATATGCTTGAAATGCAGTGCAAACCCTCCCGTCNATATATAGTTTTGTAATCATTTCCATTTGCCTCCTAATATACAGTTTCTGTCAACATTACCGTTCCTCCATAACATCATTCGTAAAAAAATGTTACAATTTTAGTTACCGTAGACATTTATTGATAAAATGTATATGAATGCTGGCAGGTAATTTCCTGGCATATCCACAGCGTCAAGCCGTCCTAGCACGTCCCGCTGTGATTCTGCCCAGGCGGGATACTCTTCCCGTGGTGTTTCATCGTCTGCTTCGTCCTTCTGCATTTTCCAGTGAGTATTGTTAATAGGCTGCTTGCTGAATATAAACACGGGAGGATAAAATACTTTACGCACTACCCTCCAGCATGAGTTAGCCCACAGGTAAGCAATTGTCCTTTACAAAAAGAAGTTAACTTCGCATGAAATTCCTAGCCGTGCAGTTGCTACTCCGGCAGGCTCCTTCCCTATAGTTGGCTTCTCCAACCTATTCTTATACATCCGCAGAGGTGGTAACTGTAAAGTGTTTTAGAGTCAGATGCTGGAAACGCAGTGCAAACCCTTCAGTATTCTAATATTTGCCAAAGAAAAAAAAAATTAAAATAAATGGGAATGCATTGAGAAAACTCTGTTCCCACGTACCCCAGAAAAAATTGACATTTACCATCATGGGAACGAGTATGTTTACAGTCAGCGTAAATAAATTTTAGCAAACTTTGGCGAATGCACCGAGTTCACGGACGGCCGTGTCCCCCTTAAAGTCGCGCAATAATGAAACAACAAAGAGAGAGAGAGAGAGAGAGAGATAGAGAGCTGCGGTGACGTAGCGCTGTAGCCATTTTCAAATCTGGTTCGCGTCGCAGCGGACTGCAGTGTTGGGATCCTGCTTCTCCCACTACCCACCTTAACACCCGCGTTCTATCATACGTGCGTTCTTACCATAACGCCCGTGCCGAACTCAGTTCTTAGCACGCTCGCCTTCCTGGCAAAAGACAGCTGGTGCACTATGATTTTGTAGTTACACTGGTCTCCTCTCATAATTTTATAATNCTCGCCTTCCTGGCAAAAGACAGCTGGTGCACTATGATTTTGTAGTTACACTGGTCTCCTCTCATAATTTTATAATAAATTTGAAAACCCCACAATTATACTACAGTCACTTTAACACAAACACGTTCAAAAAACTCTGCCATTTGTCTAAGTTATTTTTCATGTAACCATTAAAAAAAAATTGATCTATTTACAACANACGTTCAAAAAACTCTGCCATTTGTCTAAGTTATTTTTCATGTAACCATTAAAAAAAAATTGATCTATTTACAACATAAAAAAAAAATTCTAAAGCATACCGCATACTTGCTGGTGTCTCGATCTGACGTGATGGCTGACAGTCTTGTACTGTCTTCGCCTATCGACAGGTCCTCCGTACTAGTCTGTGATTTCTGTGTGGCATCATTCGCTGTCCGCAAGAATGGGCTCCGACACGAAAGGTCATGTGTGCATAAACCGTGCAGAGATGCATCGCAGATCTGCGAGCGGTGTGGTATCACCGTCAACCGGAAGGATAATATCCANCGTGTGTGCATAAACCGTGCAGAGATGCATCGCAGATCTGCGAGCGGTGTGGTATCACCGTCAACCGGAAGGATAATATCCACAAACACCTTCACAGTTGTACAGGCGATGTCAGGCAGGTAGTAACACTTAACTGCAGGTTTTGCAATGCCGCATTTACACAGTTATGCAACNCTGTACAGGCGATGTCAGGCAGGTAGTAACACTTAACTGCAGGTTTTGCAATGCCGCATTTACACAGTTATGCAACATACGACGACACGAAGCGAGCTGCCACTTCAAACCAGACAGATGCTCGTATACTTGCAGAGAATGCGGCAAGGATTTTACAAAGGTAGATAAATTAAGACAGTATATGGCAAAATGCCGTGGACCAGCTCCACCTCCTGCCAAACGTTCACGACACGAACTGTCGACCCTTGTGTAGCACTGACGATGATCGTTTATATTAACATATAAGTATTTTTCAGTTACCAAGACTATGTGTCCTATGTATGCATCACATTTGTATATATCTTGCTTTTTGCATATCTCAGTTTGTAGTAAGTTATTCATTCTGAATTTTATTTACGTATATATTTTCATATTTATTTTGTTCTGAAATTATGGTTAACTATACTTATAAGTACGCTTAGGACATATATATCTATGTAGTATTTTCGTTGTCGGTATTGAGTGCTTCAGTGTGTATTGCTCAAGCATCCCATTGATAGGGAACTGAGTTCGAGACTTGACACTAGAGAAAAACTATTGCTTATCTTTCAGACTTTGACAAAATCTAGTTTTTTTCCTAGTGGTAGAGGTGAACCTAATATTATCGAGGGTTAAGATAAATTAATAACCTAGAAATAATTTATACACTTTACCTTTATTTACAGACAACTGTATTATTCTTATGTATTAGTATAAACATACATGCTCAACATATTCTTCATTCAAGCGGTACATTTATGGTGTTTTTGCAAAACAATTCCTGCTGTGAGCATTTAAGCCACTCTTATTAGAATATACCATACAACAGTTAACACATGGGTAGGTCTTGTAGACGGTGGCAAATTTGCAGTTGCTATCTTCATAAAGTTTGGTTCTNTACAACAGTTAACACATGGGTAGGTCTTGTAGACGGTGGCAAATTTGCAGTTGCTATCTTCATAAAGTTTGGTTCTAGTGTGCTTACTGAATGTCTTGCCGCAATACATGCACTGGCTTCCCGATGAACGATAAACGTGTCCTTTGCAAGTCTTGTTATGTCTATATAGATTATCACTGCGGGCAAACACATCATCACAGTTATCACAGTGGAACACTTTGTATGCTGGGNCACTGCGGGCAAACACATCATCACAGTTATCACAGTGGAACACTTTGTATGCTGGGCTGAACATGCAATGACCGCTTTCATGCCGTCGTGCATTATAACTTTAACTAAAAGTATTTCCACAATAGTGGCATTGATATCGTATTGCTTGCAACGTCTCTTCGGGATCTCTTGCTGTTGTCAGTGTTACAGATGGTAAGTCTTCAACCATTGATCGCATTTTCATATTGTAGCAGAGTNGGGATCTCTTGCTGTTGTCAGTGTTACAGATGGTAAGTCTTCAACCATTGATCGCATTTTCATATTGTAGCAGAGTACACAATCGCAGTAACGACAATGATACTGTATTGCTTGTAGAGTCTCTTCAGGGCTTCTTGCTGTTGCAAATGGTATGTCTTCCACCATTGTTTCCATCTTAATATTGCAGCAGAGTACACGCTCGTAGTAGATCAATGTAGTAGTAGTAACAACCTGTTTTCCTCCAACGCGCTCGACAACGAAATAACGTTCATTTTACATAATGCTTGCTTATATGTGCTTATAAATATTTTCCTTTTCATTTTATTTTTATATCAGTTTGAATAAGAGTATAGACATATTGACCTTATCGTTCACGCACTTCACAAATGAAATTTCTTTGTCTAACATAACGTAATGTATACGTTGCCTACGCAATACGCTACAATATAAATAGATTGTTAAATGTATATAAATATTTGTTTTATAATTATTATTATATGTGTTTGCAACACCGTGAGCAGTGACTTTTTCTTGCATGACTTATGGTTCGAGAGCCTCACGTTACATGTTAGACCCCTTTATCCTTTTGTGTGCAGTGCCCTTTATGATAGGCTGCCAGCTTAGTCAATCACGAGACACATTCGAGAGCCTCGCATAACATATTAGGCATGTTTATCTTTGTGCGCGGCAGTATTCTCGTTAACAGGAATGATACCTATGTTATGAGTAGGTGATGACTATGTTATGATTTTTGTAACTTTATGTTAAACTGTTTGAAAACTATGTTCACCTATGCTTATAGGTAATCTATAGATGTAAATGACCATGCAGCCATTTTAGTTGTTGGGGCTAAGATGTATGTTATGAATTTGATAGCTGTATCTTCAACAGGCCGGAAATTACGCCCAACTGTGCTTGTAAGTATGCATAGGGCATAAATTACTTTGTTGTAATGTTCTTTTACGGGGGTGATGCGTATGTTATGAATTTGACTGTTGTAACTTAAACAGTTTGGAAATTATAGTCAACTATGCTTATAATTATACATAGGACATAAATGTCTCTGCGATCAATTTCGTTATCTGGGGTTAATATATTGGTTTGAATTCGGTGACTGTATCTTAAACGTCTCGGAAATTATGGACAACTATGGTTTTAAGTTTGCATAGGACATAAATGCATATGCAGTCATTTTCGTTGTCGGGGCGATGTCTATGTTGTGAATTTGGGGACTGTATCTTAAACGGTTCGGTAATTTCGGCCAACTATGCTTATAAGTATGTATAGGGCATAAATGACTCTGTGATAGTTTTCGTTGTCAGGGGTGATGTTTATGTTATGAATTTGATGACTGTATCTTAAACGAATTGGGAATTACGACCAACTATGCTTATAATTTCGCATAGAGCATAAATGACCATACAGTCATTTTCGTTGTCGGGGGTGGTGTCTATGTTACAAATTTGGTGACATTATCTTAAACGGGTTGGAAATTACGACCAACTATGGTAATAAGTTCGCATAGGGCTTAAATGACCATGCGGAAATTTTCGTTTTCGGGTGTGATGTCTATGTATAATATTGACGTCTGTATCTAGCGTGCTGGCCGGCGCTGCTCGATAGCGAGTGTTACCACATACTACTACTGCAGCCCCTGCTCCCTGACCGAGAATAATATTGTTTCCGCTCGATGGTCGGCGGGCGTGTACATGTGTGTGTGCGTGTCTGTGAGCGTGTGTTCACGCTTGTGTGTGTGTGTGCGCGCGTGTGCGTGCATGAGTGCGCGTGTGTGCGCCTGCATGTTCTCATGAGTATGTGTGTGTGCGAATGGGTGTGCAGCGCCGCTGTCCCTGGGGAGCTGGTGGAGTCGTCGTAGGGAGCCTCGGACGGCATGAGCATGAACTTTGAATACTGCCATCACCACGGTCCCCAGGAAGTGAGTCGTCTACCCACCAAACCACCACGGCTTCCAGGAAGGTGGTGTCGTAGGGAGCCTCGGAATGCGTGAGCATGAAGTTTAAATAGTGTCACCACTGCGGTACCCAGGAAGCGAGTCTTCTACCCACCACGTCACCGCGGCTCCCAGGATGGTGGAGTCATCGTAGGGAGCCTTGGAATGTATAAGCAATAAGTTTGAATACTTTCCCCACCGTGGTTCCCAGGAAGCGAGTCGTCTATCCACCACACCACCATGACCCCCAAGAAGCGAATGGTCTATTTACCACACCACCATGGCCCCCAAGAAGCGACACAACCGCGACCCCCAAGAAGCGTGTAGTCTGTCCATCACACCACAGCGACCTCCAAGAAGTGAGTCGTCTACCCACCACACCACCGTGGCCCCAAGAAGTGAGTAATCTATCCGCCACACCACCGCGGCCTCCAAGAAGTGAGTCGTCTACCCACTACATTACCGCGGCCCCCAAGAATTGAGTTGATTATCCATCACGTTACCCCGGTGTGAGTCGACTATCCACTACACCATCGCGGCCCACAATAAGTGGGTCGTCTACCAACCACTCACCACGGGCCCCAAGAAGCGAGTTGTCTATCCACCACACCACCGCGGTCCCTGGGAAGCGAGTCGTCTATCCACTGCACCACCGCGCCCCCCAAGACGTGAGTCGTCTACCCACCACACCACTGCTACCTCCAAGAAGCGAGTCGTCTATCCCCGCACCACCTCGGCTCCTAGCATGGAATGCAAGAGCATGAAGTAGGAACCAGTCTGGGCGTAGTGGCAGGGATCTGGTAAGACTTGAAGAAAACCCCTCGCTTGGAATGCAAGAGCATGAAGTAGGGACCAGTCGAGGCAACGTGGTAGGGATTTGGGAGGACTCAGAGAAAACCCCCTAGCGTGGATTGCAAGAGCATGAAGTATGGAAGTAATTAAAAACTATTGAAAAATAAAATATTTCAAAAAAAATAATTTTGAGAAAGCAAAATTTTGAAAAATAAGTAATTAAAATTTGAAAAAAAAAATTGGAAAGAATTTTGAAAAAAATTCTGAAAAACAGTTTTAAAAAAAAATCGAAAACCATTTTGAAAAAAAAAAATCCAACATTTTTTTTAATTTTTTGGGAAATTTTGAAAACAAAATGGCTTCTGTTAAAATGGAATGCAAAAGTATAATGTTTACGTACTTGCTGACAAAATGGCCGCCGCTGAATTGGAATGCGAGATCAGGAAAAATCCGCGGTGACGTCATCGGTATCTTCGCGACGACGCCCCAGCCAGTCCCCAATCCCCCGACAGGCACCAGGTGCAATAGAACCTGCCTTTTCACACTACTATTGTTTTTATGGGCGCGAAAATTGCTAAAACCAGTGTTTTCATACTGCAATCAGTTTTGTTGCTAAATTTTCTATACAGAAGTTTCAGAGTTGTGTTTAGACACGAATTACACTTTTATGGCACCTTTACTGGCATGACGTAAAAATATAGGGTCACCGCTGAAAGTCACGTTCAGAAGAGTCACCGAAGAAAAGACTGCAGGATATAGTTAAACACCATGCGCGTGGCGGCGATGAGGCAAGTGAAGAGGGAGCAAGAATCGACCCTACAGCTAACGCGTTTTTAGACCTCGATCGCGGAAATTAATTGCATTTATTCATTTTTCGCCATAGTTACATTTAAGTTTGTTTTACGCAATTTTCCGCACGACACAGCATAAACAATAGCCTTCTCAAGTTTTATCAAGACGTTCGTGTTTCACTGCCATTATTAGTTTTTAACTATTAACTGCCGGGACGAAATATGTGATTTTTATTTGTGGGTTATCACAGCAGTAAAACTAACCGTAGTAGTCATATTATACCAACTACTGAAAATGTACAAAGCAATGCACTTTGTCCCGTAGTTCCGCAAAACTCAATACAAACACTTTAATGCAGTTCATTGCGAAAAGTCTACATATTCATGACAGCGGGGACTGAACCTCCTTGAGGCTCCCGCCTACCTGGCACTTGAATTGCGTTGCAGTGTGTTTGAAATATATGTTTTTCAACGAAAGTACTAAAAATGCGCCTAATGTACTGTCCCACGAAAAGAACACACACTTCAGACGAGGGCTGTTGAATACTTTCATAATGTCACGCACGTTAGAAACACCATTTCAGAGAACACCAAAACTGTTTAAAATAAAAAAGGCTTTTCAAACCACTGTATCTCAAAATATATGTGTCAGATACTTACAAAACTTCTCGAGAGTCCTGCACTGAACCTTCCTACAGACTTTTCACCAATAAAATTATAGGGTCACCGCTGTAAGTCCCATAGGTACACGCAGTGTGACTAGAATACTGCACGCCAGTTGAGAGCTTTGGGTTTAGTGGCGATGGCGCACTTGATGTGTATGGCAGTGTCATCCTTATCGCTCCCGCGTTTCTCGGCCTCAAACGCGGAAGAAAGCTCCAGGTAGGCGGGAGCCTTAAGGTACTAACTACCCTGCTCCCCAAGTAGGTGCGGCTGACTCCGCTAGGGTATATACGAGTAGTTCGGTGTCTGTGCAGCTAAGCCTCGCCCTTTTAGATCTTTCGAGAGATGAAGGATGGCCTTGAGAGCCGCCAGACAGCGAGCGGACCGCGATCTTTGCCAGACAGCAGCTCCCTATTAAGAATTATAGTAGCATAATCACTGAGTCACCCGGTCGGCGCAGATGTATGCTATTCACGGTAAATATATGCTATTCACGGTAAATATAGGCTATTCACTTCCAAAATCAATAATTGAAAAAAAAAAATCACTACTTGTTAACCATATATATGTTGCCGTACACACAGGCGTGCAGGCCCGCAGTTAAGTTGGCAGCGATTTAAGTAAAATAGTTCCAAGTCTCGACGTTGTATTGCAAGTGTAATATTTAAATATGAAATCAAGTTGGTGTTCTATTGCTTAATGCACATTAGAGTTCGATTTGGCATTTTGGTAACACATTTAGGTTCCTAACAACTTCACGTGTTCATTTGACCGACGCATGAATGGTCATTAGGCACAAGACTATGTAAATTTTACTTTCGGCGGAAGGATGCAAATGAAGACAAGAGTTGAGCAGGGATTTCAAAAGCGTTCAGTCGACCGGGATCAGCCATAGCTTCAGTGTTTGACAACCCCTCGATTACTAAGCTGTGTAGTCTGTGTATTCGATCCTGCTCAGATCCTGCTCTTATCGGCCTTCCTTTCCTTCCTGTTGTTGTGGTGATCAGCGAGCGGCGCGCTTGTTTGTGTGGCTGTGTGTGCGCGCGCGAGGGAGCAGGAGAGAAAGAGAGAGGCGGTGTAGAATCACTGCTGGCCGCGCTCGGCAACAGGCACATACGGGGTCGGAGAAGGAAGAAGGAGAGAGAGAGAGAGGACAGAAGACAAGGCTGACTGGTGTATATAAAGAAACAGGCTGGCCATCTTCGACTGTGTGCGACCGCCCGCGTACTTGTCGCGCCGTCCTGGTTGCTTCGTGTGTGACTTAAAAAAAAATAATAACGGCTTCTTACTGAGCACGTGGATACTTCTTACAGGTGAGTGGATGGAAGGAGGAACCATGTGTTCTTCGGCAGAAGTCGGCAACCAAAACAAAGCACGTGATCCAACTTTCCTTGGAAGAGTTGTTTACAGAAATTATCACATCCAAAACAGCCAACTGTTTGGGTTGAAAATAAAAAAAATTGTGCTGCTATGTTTTTGCGAGCGGCCCGAATCGATGAGTTGCCGACTTCTGCTCTACATTCTCTGTTATGTTATCGATGTGTCGTGACGAAGTTCTGGTCGAATGTTATCGACTAATCTTTCTCCTTGACAGACTTGCACTCTAAATGATACACTTAGTAGGAAAGGAGAATCCGGTCCTGCATCAATTAAAACGAATTAGCCCCAGATATTTTTTTAACGGTGCTGCCTTCCTGGAAATACGTTGCGCGTTTAAGATAACACGACAGTAGATTATTACACGAGCAAAATGGCGTGGCGGTTCCTTTGATGTGGGCGTACCGATTATGTTATTGGATGTGCGAGGTCCTGAGAACGCGCCGTGTATCTGATTGACTACTGCATGCTACGAAAGTTTCCCGATTGGCTCAAATTCATGGTATGAGCGGCTGTTTCACCTCTGTATTCTTAAGTACTCTGTGATAACGCAGTAAAGAAGACCTAGGGCAACTGTGGGACGTGCGTAAAATGTTCCATGGTTATTTCTGTGAGCAAAGCAATGATTTAGCACCCAGTCCTTAATGCATGCAGTGTGTAACCGTATGAGTTAAAACTGTATGTAGTATATCATTTTATAAAAACAGTTAAGGTACAGACTACGTCCCTCTAATACTTGGAATATTCTCGGCTGGCGTTTCCGTGGTCAAATAAAGTCCTACAGGCACTCGTTTTAGCCGCTTTCACTCTCGAAAAAATAGGCTATATTTTAAATAACCATAACGCCAATAAAAGTCCAGCAGATTTCCAGTACAGGAAGAATGGATGTCTACAGATCCCCACACCTCTTCGTGCCACAGACAGGCGGGCCATTCAAATGAATTTCAAGAAAAATCTTAGCACCGTCATGTGTTTACTTATATTTACCAGGATTATTCTATCTAAAAATAAAGCCCCGGTCGTAACAGAAATTACCGTAATGCGATGGTAGTGGTGAAAGGTATAACATAAATGACTCAGTTGTAACTATCGGATAGTTGTAATTAATTTTGCGACTGTGGTGAAATGCGACAGGTGTTTTCGGTATTCTGCGAGTGAACTAAGAACAACCTCCTTTCTACCTCCTGCTGGACCGTCCATTCCCCTCCAAGCACCTTAGTTCAGTCCTGAGCGTGAGTCATTGCCAGTTCGGACGTCGCTTCTTGCGACCTCACCAACCGTTATAATTTACCGTGGATTTAATTTCACTGCTAAATCCTTTAAAGCCTATCATGTAGATTAATTTGACAAATAAATTATTTTGAAGCACATCCAATTTAGCCACTTTCCAGACAGCTTATAAACGTGTGGTGTCACTTTAAACCACACTATTTCTGACCCCGTTTATTTTATTCCAACAACCAATAGGGGACGCATTTTCGGAAAGGGGTGAATGTTTACTAGAGGAAAAATTATTTGGGGTTACCATCATGTGTCGAAGCCAGCATCGGATTATTACGATAGCTGTCGGGTTTCAGAGAGGTTAACATTACCATTTTATAATGAACTACTGCAACATGTGACTTCGTAGTACATAATTTTTTGAGAATTTTGTTTTGTAAAAAAGTATTTTTCAGTATTTCTGTGTCTGTAAAAGTCGAACGAAATCTAACTTGTGTGGTCTCCCGCTCGTAAGCCCATATGCCTATAATTTCCTTGTTCATTTGTTTATATATTGAAAATACAATTTATTTATATTTTCAACAGATTGCGTTAGTAAAAATTGAAAGACTTATATTTCCCTTAACCAGCTTCACTTCACCAACTTACAAGCATAACCAACTAAAAAAACTATCATTAACTTAACAAGGGCAGGAATCATCATTTTATACTTAATATCCTCTGACGAAGGAAAGCAATAAACTCAGATTTTACATGGAGACAAAATTGCGAAGAACATCAAAATTGTATTAAACTATATTACGCAACTTGTTACGCCTACATATTTTAAGAAAGGTAGAATAAACCTGAGCATAGAAAACCAGCTAAAAACAAATCCTAAATGTAGAGTCGCAGAAATAACCCACTATCTTAGAAACAACTCGACACTAACTTCTACTAAAAGAAAATACAATAAATTCAGGCTGACTGATTTTATTGAATTGCCGTGACTGGCTGCTCGATCTCATGAACGTAGTCTATTCTACACTTTATTGTAGTGTTTGTAACCGCGAAGATACTTTTTTGTATTAAAAATACTGGAACTATCTGAAAAACTAATAATTTAAAAGATTTTTTTTCTAGTATCTGTCTAGACGATATAAGATATAAGGAAATACTAACTCTCGAATTGGTACACGCAATTTCCGAGTGTACTCGAGTTTTAGAACAAACTTGACAGTAACTAATAGCTATTTAGTATTAGGTAAATTTGTTATTTCGTACTCCCAGAAAAATGATTTTTGCATGAAATAAATTTATGTACCCATAATCTATCTTGACTATTAATATATAGGCTGTTCACGGTAAAGTGAACACTTTTGAGCCCCTAGTTACTTTTTCCTATCGGCCGTTTAAGTAATAAAACACAGTGTATATATTTCGCCGGAATCAAAAGTTAACGTCTAAGGCCACAAAAAAATATATTTATTAACTATTAAGTTATTCCAAATGAGAGGGCTTCAAAAAGTGCTCACTTGACCGTGAACAGCCTATAGAAACCTTCGGTTGGATAGCTTGCATGCACTTACGGTTGTTCTGTTTGTGATTGTTTCCCAACTGTGGAGGTTGTTCCTACAGCAAAGCACTGTGTTCCTACCATAGAACAGATATTTCCTTCAACATGAAAACCTCTGCAACGTTAGGATTTTTACCGTAATCACGTTTGTCCGTACTAAGGGGTTAGGTGATAATTTTGTCAACAATATGTGATCTGTGCCTACAATCAGATTTGAAATATTTTTTCCAAGCAAAATATTTTCTGATTTGCCTGCAGGTGGAGGACATGATTTTCGCGAATATTTCCTCAAAGCCACACTTAAGAGCCAAAAAAAAAAAAAACTGGTNCTGCCTAATATCGTGTAGGGCTCCCCCTCCCCCTCCTCCTCGAGCTAGCAGAACTGCCGTAAGATGGTGTGGCATGGACTCGACTAATGTCTGAAGGAATGCAGGAGGCAATCCACCATGAATCCTGCAGGGCAGTCCACAAATCCAATCTCCGCCAATTTGAGAAAGTGTTGCACGTCTGTCACGTTTAATGATTCTCGTCAGTCGTCGTTTGTCCCGTTCTTTGACGATCTTTTTTTGGCCGCAGCGATGTCGAAGATGTGATGTTTTACCGGATTCCCGATATTCACGGTACACGCGTGAAATTGTCGTACGCGAACATCCTAGTGTTATCGCTACCTCGGAGATGCTAAGTCCCATCTCTCGTGCGCCGACTATAACACCACGTTCAGACTCACTTAAATCTTGATAACCTGCCATTGTAGCAGCAGTAACCGATCTAGCTGCCGACCGCATCACGTTAGTCTGATTGGTTCCGTACCTCTGTTATTTGTATACTCACGCCTATACCAGTTTTTTTTTTTTTTTTTTTTCTCTTCAGTGTATATGCGTATAAGTAACCTTCGTGCACTCCATAATTCTACTGGTTATTAATTGCCTGTCTTTGTGAGAAGAGATTATATTATTTGCTTAGACCAATATCACATGGTTACTGAGATCAGTGAACGTCTATGATTCATGGACAGACACATGAGATGCTTAGCGGATGAAATTATTGAATCACAAACGTTGATATGCGCTAAAAGAGTTGTGAAATACAACTGGTCATTAAATATTTTCGTGAAAATTATGTGTCATCCCTAATAACAGGTAAGCTAATGGAACTAATGCACACGTAGAGATGCACGTCTCACTATACGCTGTTCACAGTAAAGTGAGAACTTCTGACTCCTCATTTTGTATAGTTCCTTCATAAGTAAAATTTACATAGCCATCGGTCTAATTACTTTATTCATGCGCCAGTCTAGTAAATTTGTTAGGAACATAAATGTGTTACTGATATGTCACTTCATACTCTAATGTATATAATGCCAAAAATCACGAACTTGATTTGCTATAAATTTAAACATTACACTCGCAGTAATTTTTTTCAAAGGTTTATTTCAAAAGTGCGCTCTTTACCGTGAAAAGGCTATAGCTGGGATAGCTGCTATCTTCAAGCAAATAGCGCCAGATCTCCCACGTCTTCTCTCTACACTCGACTCGGGCACTATGCCGTTGCTTGCGGCTATAGTCTATTCACGGTAAAGTGAGCACTTTTGAAGCCTTGGTTACGTTTTCTTTTCAGCAATTTGTTATCCTTTAACCATCTTTTTAAATAAATACTGCCATGTAAGTAATAAACACAGTGTGTATATTCCACCGCACTCGGTAGTTAACGTCTAAGGCTAAAATAAAATATATTTATTGACTATTATTCCAAATGAGAGGGCTTTCAAAAGTGCTCACTTTACCGTGAATGGCCTATAGCTGGCCCTCATCTGTCTCGACGTTCCACTCTCGCGACCTCAGTAATGCTGGAGTCACTACAGCAAGACGAGCATGTCACGACAGCCCAACACGTCAGAGCACGACGGCATTTCATATTTTAGTCAGTGTTCACAATACCCCAACGATATCAGCCCAACACGTGTTGTACTTGGCTGTTGAAGAATCCTAAAATGGCTAGTCAACCATGTAACATGCAACCTTTACAGCATAAACCTCTTGATAAAGTAAATCATTCTTCACTTATGACAAAATTTGAAGGCCCACAAGAAAATAATGTTTAAAAAAAATCGAAAGGTGATTTTGTCTCCGAGCTGGTTTATTATTTAGGGAAATATGTACGATGTTTTGTTTTGCACATTTTGTTTACATTCTTTGTGCAACCCGACGAGCCCAACACGAAGGAAAGTTGAAACAATCTTATCAGGCTGACCTTGCCTCCTATCGGTCGTTAGAAATTTGTTACTCATAGGCATGCCTTCTGCCTTCAACACTGTTACACATTTACAGAGAAATGGTAAAACACTATTGCTCATTCCGTAATCCGATTCCCAACCCTCCACATAAAACTGATTGCTGTTCTGTGCCACACCTTCACAATTAATTATACTGGTTCCACAGTTGGAAGTTACTGTTTCCCTACAAAACTTACAGCACAGCAGTTTTTAAAACGTCCTTAATTTCGCTCTGTTATCAAATAAGTGAAGTGATAACCATAGAAAAAACCTACCCAACAGGTTTAATTCAGTCGCCATAAAAATCAGTAGTATTTTAACAACTCCAGTGTACTAATATCTACTGGCGAGTAGTCACATTTCACTTGTTTTGAGATATTTACACGGTTTTAATTTTACAGATAGTGACATCAGAGACAATTTAAAACCACGCGATCATTGCACTAATTAAGCGTAACGACTGGCGAAGCTTGGCTTAATTCTGTGAAAATATTTCAAATGTGTCACGTGGGACACATGTACAAACTGGTGTGTGAATGTATGGTGGCAAACGTACTTTTCTCTTTCTGGTAAATACGGAATGTAGGGTCAGTACGTTTTTTACTTTGCCTTTATTCTAAACCATCAAAGATTTCTGTTAATATACAGAAGGTCGGGGTGGTGCAGAGTTCAGACCACTCGCCTACTACCATGGCAAACCGGATTCGATTTCCAGCGGAGCCAAAGCCGGTTCTTCGAATATGAGAAACGTGGCGGACGTTGCTGTTGGACAGTAAGTGTCCTCAAAGCACTACCGTTTCCCTCCTCTGTTACATTCATCCGTTGCTATATCTCCACCTCATTTCACTTCACCCCATCGACGCTGAAGTCTCCCAGTTTCTTTGGCCCTTCAGTGTATAAAACAGAACAATCAATATTTACACAAACAGGTTCTCTTTACAGAGATGGATTTCTTGGTCGTGCACTAGCTAAGAGGAGGAAGATGAAGGTTGCCTTGATGGGTACGAATCTCAACGACGCTCACAACACCGTCTGCCCCAGGATGGATTTTTACTATTCTACCAAGCTTCCACCGCAAGAAGGGCAAATTTTGGTACGAAAACCAAACTTCCTTCGGCTATGTTGTCTTCTACACTGGGCCACTTAACCTTGGGCTGAAGATGATGGAGGTACTCCACATGCCACCACTTCCAAAACGACTGGTGTGTCTGTTGTAGAAGTGACCACCTAGTCAACCTGTTGACATGTCCAGTTCAAGCTATATCTGGGCTGGACCCATTGTATGAAAGTGACTGGGAGTTAGTGCAGAGGAGTCATTAGGATTACTAGACAATGGGTACAGAGATCTTGAATTGAGCATTGCCTCAATCTGGGCTAAAACAGTGCTCAGTTCTTCATATGTCAGCAACTGGGTCTTCACAACTTTCTTGACAATTGACTTGATAAATTTGATACCCGTCTCCCAAAGTCCACCGAAGTGAGGAACTGCTGGATGGTGTTCCAGGTAATCTTATGCTCTGCTAAACTGTCTACAATTTGCTTGCGAGTGTCACTAACAGCGAGAAATTTTTGGACTTCAAGCTGATGGCTGGCTCCAACAAAGTTAGTGCCACAGTCACTGTAAATCTTAGCACATTGTCCACATCAAGTGACGAGACTCCTAAAGGCTGCCAGAAATGCTTCTGTTGATAAATCTGAAACAAGCTTTAAATGTATGGCCTTTGTTGCAAAACACACAAACAGGTATATGTGTGCCTGCAGCTCACGAGGCTTTCTCAGTCTAGCTATGGTGATGGAGATGGAACATCTGTAATATACTCCAGTGTTCATAAATGGCTTGACCTAACCCACTCTTTCAGCTAGAAGACATCTCATGATAGGTGTGAGGGGTTTGGGATGGGTTCGAAAGCAGCATATACATTTATGAAGGTGGCTGCGAATGAGATTCCTGGTGCCAAGCACCCAAAATTCTCTTTGAAGCAGTGACTGCAGCATCTGGGACACTGGGGGAAAAAAACTTTAAATGATGCTCAGCAATCAGAAGCGCTGCAAGAAGACAATTTTTTGGGAGAAGGATTGGCTATTTCTCTTTTAATTGCAATTCAGCCCTCTGCAGTCAACCACCTACCCTCAGGATGCCTTCAGAATCTACAAAAGGAGCCAGCTTCTGGATGGATGGAGAAGCTGGTGCCTGGCAATACGAGAAAACTCTTCAGCGAATTCTATTTGTGAGATCTTGAAGAGGATATTCAGGGTCCTTTGCATCTCATCTAACTGAACTGGACCTGTGGTAGATGACCCGCCTGCACCAACTGCCTGCCCAAATCTGCAACACAATGCGAATGTTCGTTTTACCTTATTTAATTATGACTTCCTTTCTATTAAGTCTAGGAATGGTGACTGTGTCAAGGTGGTCTGCAACACAATAGTTCGATGATCTTCATTGCAGGTGGGGCTAGAATCATGAAGTGTGCTCTGTGGCCAATGCCTCTTATCTTCACAGAGTCAGGCAGGTCCTGACAACCAAAGGGGATGCAGGAGTGAGGCCACTAGAGGCACAATCTGCTGGATTCTGATCACTCGGAACATAAGATCACCAATCGGCAGAGGCGCAGCTCTAAATTTCACTTACTCTGTTCCCAACAAAGGTTTTCCACACATGTGGTGAAGCACTAACTCACGAAAGTGCAACTGAAGAGTTAGTCCAAGAATATGTATCTTCCAGAGACAAAATCGATGAGTACTTATCCAATACTAATTGCATGCACCGAACCAGAAGTACAGCAGCACAGAGCTCAAGGCGAGCAAGTGTTACTCTTTTTAAAGGAGCTACCTTAGATTTAGCAAGCAGCAAATGAATGGTGACTACACTCGTGTAAGACACTTGTCGAAGATACACTACAGCTGCATATCCTTATCTGAGCTCTCAGAGAAACTATGCAGTTCAAAGGTAAAATCTGCACTGCTAAGGGTGATACAGCGAGGAATGGTTATTTTGGAATAGCAAGAAAACTCATTTCGAATGGTTTCCCACTTCGCAATGATGTCGGTAGGAGTCGGGCAGTCCCAGTCAACACTTGCCAGCTACAGCTGTTGTATCAAATGTTTGGCTAAAAGTGTCAATAGTGACAACCATCCCAGTGGGTCAAAAACCCAGGCTATGTTCGTTAGAATTCCACGTCTTGTCAGAACCAGGAGTCTCGGTTGAATATCATAACTGAAAGTGTTTTTGCGGGGGTTCCATTGCAGGCCTAGAACCTGGACATATTGGTCTTCATCAAAAGAGTAGTACGTACCCGAGAGTTGCACATCCTCTGGACACAAGCCTTCCAGAACAACAAGGCAGTTACTGGTGAAATTGCGAAGCCGAAACCCACCTCGCGAGAGCAACTATTGTAGTTCCTATCTCAACTTCAGAGCAGAAGTGATATCGCTGGTTCCCATGTCCACATAATCAACATAAGTGTCAGACAACGACACCTGCAGTATTCGCATAGACTTCCTTCTCATCTTCTGCTAGAAGATGCAAAGTCCGGAGTGCTATAAATGGGGCCGAGCTAACACCATATGTAACAGTTTTATGGCAGTACACTTCGAGAGTCTGATCTTCAGACTCCCTCCAAAGGATGCACTGGTAATCTCTAAGCGCATCGGCTACCAGAATTTGATGGTGCATTTGTTTTATATCGCCTGCAAATACAATCATTGGAATTCTAAACTGAAGCAACTCTTCTTCTATGTCCCTTTGAATCATAGGTTTAGTCAACATTACATCAATCAAATACAAAACAGAACTGGCCATCGCAGATGTATCAAACATGACACGAAGTTTGTTGGTGGTACTATCAAGCTTGTACACACAGTGATATGGGATATAATAGGAGCAACAGGAATTCACACATGAACTGTCAACACAGCTCATATGACCTGAGTTAATATAATCTTGCATAAATGAAATATAACTTGCCTTGAGATCTGGCGGTGTTTAAACCGATGCTCGAGTGAATGGAAACGAAGAAGTGCAGTGGAGTATGAGTCTCCTAGGTCAGGGTCTGGACTCTTGGAGGAAAGTACAACACTGTAGCGACCATTTTCATCACGAGCATAGCCTTCTGCAAACAACTCTTCACAGAGGAAATCATCTGGTGATGGTGTTGGTTTATCAGGAGGCAGGTCTTCCAGTTTTCAAAGTGTCCAGTGATGGGCTTAACAAACTGGAAGTCACTAAGAATGATGAAATATGCGATAACTGCAAATGAGGCAAACTGCTGTCGACCTTTCCCATCACGATCCAACTAAAGTGCATGTCCAAAGCTACTGGAGTACCAGGTGGTCCTTCACGCTTGCTTCCTTTCAATAGGTAGGAAAAAAGTTCTGCACCCAGCAGCATGTCAATTGATCCTGGAGTCGCAAAGGCTAGGTCTGCTAACTGCAGATGGGCAAGATGGTACCAGGCTTCAGGGTCCACAGGTTCAGATGGGAGGTGTCCTGTTATGTGAGGTAACACATAGGCATCTATTGAAAATACTGTTCCTGTCTGCCCACAAGACTTTAGCACACAAGATACCACACTACGATCAATGTTAAGTGGTGCCTGAGAGAGCCTCTGAAGTGGCTGAGTTTTCTTCCTATGAGAGATACCTAAGCGAGATAAGCAATTTTCTGATATTAAATTGGCTTCACTACCAGAATCCAGTAATTCTCTGATGGGTTGGAAGGTCCCTGACACATCTTTTACAACAATTACAGCAGTTGAAAGCATAACCACAACACTTCCGGGTATCCTCGAAAATGAGGAGCACACAGTTGCAATAGAACTTGTATCACCACTCGAGCTGTTATTTGGCACATCTACGGATTGTCCTGATCCATTTGAAACATTCCCTTGATTGAATGGTTCCGGGAAGTGTAGAAGGGAGTGATGGCATGGCTTACAGTGACGACACGAGACTGCTGAGGGACAGTTTTTGCACTGGCACGAGGTCTGCAAACAGTTCAAACATAGTTTGAGTTCCTTGACAAGTGCAACCCGTTCATATGTGGCTTCTGTTGAAAGTGGGGGCATTTGTACAACAAATGTGCTGTGTTGCACAAACTGCAAGAAGGGGTGGGTTTCACAATAAAGACATTGTTTAGACAGTTTATGATCTGCTGAAACCTGCACAGGTTTGACCTTTGAGGGTGCCGGGCTAGATATTGATGCAACTACTTCCATAGCACGACTATGTTTTTAAAAAAACTTCAAAAAGGACTTGCAAGTAGGGAGCTCAGTGCCCCATGATGTTTGGAGTGTGGCATCCAGTTTCCTGCAAAGGATGGACAGTAAGATTAATAAGACCCAATGTTGCACATGAACCTTCAGAGCTTCCAGTGCTACCACATTCTGTGTTACAACTGTCAGCATCTGTCGCAATGAGGTGGGCGATTCAGAGGATACTGTGGATGCTTCAAGCAGAGCTTCAACATGCAAAGAAACAACTAATATTTTATTCGAATATTGCTTCGATAATAACTTCCACCCAATGTCAAAATTTCCATATGACATAGGCAATGCCTGAATCATACTTAATGGCTCACAATTAAGGGGCAACTTTAAATAGGTCAACCTTTCGATTGGAGTTAGATCAGGGTGATCAGGTACAAGGGCACTGAACAACTTCGAGAAGTTCACACAGTCTTTTGCACTTCCACTGAACTGGGGCAAGGAGATATTGGGAAGTGATACATTTACCTTCCGTGTGCTGGTAGATACTGCTTGTGCTGCCTCCGAATTGCTCGCAAGAGATTCTACCATTGTCGTTATATCGTAGTATTGATCTTCGAAGTTTAGCATGCGAGCTGCATGTGCGTCTTTATCGAAGCCTGTTAGTTGTTCAGCTGCCATTTCTACAGTATTGTAATATGATTCAAAGTTACTTTTTATTTCCGACAAATCTCGCACGGTTGCATGGAATAAATTCCTTTAGGAGGGATCTGTACCAACACACTTGGCGAAGCCAAGCGCGCGTTTGAGGTGTCCTTCGGCTAATCGTAGATGCAGTATTGCTGCTTGAGCATCGGGCATGATTAAAGTTGCTGCTATGTTTAATAACGTGTCCACAAACTACGTATCACAACACAAGAGCTGAGTGTTCATGTGTGTAGCGCAGCAAAAGGAGAGACATGAAAAACACCTGGCGGGAAAACATATATAACCTAACAAAAACATGTGATCGTGGCATCAATTTTTTAACTGGAAACAGTCGATAACATCAAGTAATAAGAATGTACGTACCATTCACATTAGGAGTGAAATACGAAAAAAAAATCCAGGACAAAGGAACTGACGAAGCCAAGTAACACACCCAACGAAGAAAAAAAACTGCATTCACGCGCACACAAATACAAACATGCTATCCCAAGTCAACAAACTGCACTAATGTTCACTGTTTGTCATATTATACAGCCCGAGTGTGAGTTGAATAAGTTCGCTGCTGGTAACCACACTTTTGCGACACGCACGTGCTCGCTAAGCAAAGTGATATCACAACAGATATACGAGCCCACAACGAACAAAACAAATATTGATCACACACACCGGTGCTTATCAAACCCGAAAGGACCAAATGTCTGGGTTCGAGAACAATGCGGACTGTATTTTAACGAAAAATATTTCGAGTTGCGACTTACCGATACAAAAACAAAGCCGAACTGGTTTGTACATTCTGGCAGCGCCGCTTCAGGACTATGGTGCTACCATCGACAGCGTTGCCACAATGTGGCGGGAAATTTAAACTAGTTCAAACGGACTCATGGCGCAAACAGTGTAACATGATGAAAGAAGATGATTTATGGGCAATTTTTGTTGCACGAGCTCATGCTGGGCTTTAACGGCAACGAAAACGTTTCGTAACACGGTGAGTATACGTGAAGTACACGCAACTTCAGAACCGACAGTGCTTCGTTGGTTTGGTAAGTTTCGTGCTGGTGACTTGAATCTCCAAGATGAGGAACGCAGGGTAGCAGATAAGGTGTGGACAATGGAGGGAAATCAGTGATCCATCGTCCGGCATTTCAACGTTCCCAGTTCACCCATTTTAGACCATCTACAGCAAATAATGGAAAATGGGGATGGGGATAGACCTCTGGTAACCGCATAAACTGACTTGAGAGAATCACAAACATCAGCAGGTGTATATTTGCGTTAACATGTTGGCTTGTCACGATGACGTGTGTTGGGAAAAGGATCGTGTATGGTAATAGCAAGCGAAGTAGGCAGTGATTGGTAATTGGCGAAACCTCTAAACACTTTCCAAAACGAAAGTTAAGGCCACACAAACATTTGTTATTAGTTTGGTGAACAACAATGGGTATAATCCCTTACAAGTTCTTCCAACCGGTGAAACCATTTCCACTGAGTAGAAACTGACGAAATGCACCGACGGCTGATGTGTAAATAACAGCCATCGTTGGTTAATAGGAAGGCTCTATTTCTCTCGGAAAAAACACAATACCCTATACATGGCTAAAATTATGAAACAGATGCTGAGTAACTAAGGTATGAAAAAATCCCGCTTCATCTCTATTCGCCGAATTTCCAGGAGCGTCGGAACTTTTCTAAGGTTACGTTTTGCTAGAATAGGCTCAGCAGAAAATTTTTGGCTCCCTCGATGCTAGATAAAGCATCCCTTCCCAAAATTTAGTTTCAAAAACACCTATGTCAGTGTTTACGCGCAAATGTTATTCCTATTTACCCATTTTACCTAAAAAAAAAAAAAAAACTTATAGCAGTACAAAAATACTGTAGAAAATTATTTACTGGCCCCCAACTTGATTAAATAACGTAAAGTATGAAAATCTACAGCCCTACTATGCGACGTCTTGGCTCCCCTTAGTGAGATTTGGGGTGCGGCAAATGTACACCTCACCACTAATCCATCGCACCTGCTTATCGCCATTTGACTAGAATATTCATGGTAAAGTGAGCACTTTTGAAAGCCCTTTCATTTGGAATAATGATCAATAAATATTTTTTATTTTAGCCTTAAATGATAACTTTCGAGTGCAGTGAAATATACACACTGTGTAAGATGGTTAAAGGATAAAAAATGGCTGATAGGAAAAAAAAGTATCTAGNCTTCACCACTAATCCATCGCACCTGCTTATCGCCATTTGACTAGAATATTCATGGTAAAGTGAGCACTTTTGAAAGCCCTTTCATTTGGAATAATGATCAATAAATATTTTTTATTTTAGCCTTAAATGATAACTTTTGAGTGCAGTGAAATATACACACTGTGTAAGATGGTTAAAGGATAAAAAATGGCTGATAGGAAAAAAAAGTATCTAGGGCCTCAAAAGTGCTCACTTAACCGTGAACAGACTCTACCTTATGTCACTCGCTGAAGGGCAGTGCGTACAAAAACAGGAAATAGTGCAGAGAGTGACTTCCGCGACTTTCTTTCCTCGTGAGTGTCACATTACTTCACGAACGGAATTAAGATCATTGCATCATTGTGGTACGTTGGCAGAGATGTATCGCTGCAGGCGGAGACTGTTTTGAATGATGCCTACATGTTTGCTCTATTACTTAACTCAGCAGTTGTTTATTTCCGAACAGCCTGGTGTGCAGTGAATTACTGTGCCACCCGCACCAATTCGCAGTGCGTTGAACTCTGCTGTGATTGGCAAATCCGCCGCTGCTGTAAAGGCAGGGGCCGGGCCAACGCGGCCTCGCAGCTGCGTTTTAACATTCACTGTAGCTACAGGTGGTTCTCGTTCAACGAAACACTTTCGAAAGATATACTTAGTTTCTCTTTTTAAAATCCGTGTATCCTTCCTCTTGACGTTAAAATTAACATTGCCAGCGGAGCTAGCGGCTGGTATCCATGCGTCGGTCGAGTGAAACTGTTATTGAGAAATAATACGTGAAATGTACGGAAACAATGTTATTACAGACAAACGTATTACGACATCTAGGTAACAAAAACTGTAATTTAAATACGTTTTATAAGTTCAGTAAGTTTCTTTTGGATCTGAGGAGACGACTTGCGTTAACGAAGTATTTCTAGTCCATCATAGACAACAGATTTTTTCAGACTGTTTATGAACAACCATGATAATATTATAAACGTATTTATTAGATGTTAACTATTTCAGACCCACTTTAATTTATAATTTCAGTTGTTTCAAATAAGAAAAAGTTTGATGCGTGATGAAGTCGACACAGCGTTTTTTTCGTAACCACGGACAATGAACTATAATCTTTGTTTTCCGCTATGTAGGCTGTTCACGGTAACGTAAGCACTTTTTAAATCAACTTTTGAAAAATACCACTGTCCCGTTAACTGCAAGTAAAAAAAGTTCTAAATGTTGATGTATTGAAAGTTTTATGTTAAAATTTTAGTTAAAATATTAGTAACACATTTAGGTTCCTAAAAAGTTCATGTTTCACTCAGCTGACGCATGAATAAAAAAATTAGGCCAATGGCAATGTAAATTTTACATAGGGAGGAAGGATACAAAATGTGGAGAAAGTAGATTTCAGGCAGGATTTTGAAATGTGCTCACTTCACCGCGAACAACGTGTAGCAATATTAACCAATCTTAATGTAGAGCAGTTCACAAATCAGTGCCGACAAGGAAGATCATTGGGAATTAATACTCGCAGTGTACAACACCGGCCAAAAATAACCTTCCTGTGCGTTATGTACATAATTCTGTACACTGGGTACGCATGGGCTAAATGCTCGTTTCTGCGTGTGTATTATGGGTTATTAGATCAAAACGAGCAAGGGTGTTCGAATACGAGATTGCACACTTCGCCACGAAGGGACAATGGGATATGGTGGGGGAATGTGGATAACGAAGGGATCGAGGCCAAGTGTACGAGGACATGTAGCAGTGAATTCTGACAGATAGTAGATCACAGAGTTGCGGCATAATACAGCAAAATTGTGGGCGCCTGCCTGCAGCCCCGCTCACAAGTGCACTGCAGATCAGAATGGCGGGTCGCGGAACGCAGAGCGGTTACCGGACGGCGCTGCTCCACTTTCCGCGGGCGGGGTCGGCGAACCCTGCCCGGATCCCCCCCCCCCNCTGCCCGCTGCGACCTATCAGCGGCGATCACTATGCGACATTGTGCTTCAGGCCCACGACACATCGTTCGTTAATTAATTACGTATTTAACCTTCCAAGTGTGTTAAAATAGGCTGTTCAGTGTTAAGTGAGCACTTTTGAAATCAACATTTGTAAAACATTACTACCCCTAATTAAATATATTTTAACGGGCACACTGACTTCTTTGCATCCACTAAAGTTGGTAACGATAGAGGGAAAATAATACCATGTCTTAATACTGAAATTATTTATTTTGCGTTCTGTTTGAAAAGCATATAGGTACATACTCGTACGTGTAAGGATTAGAGAATTAGTAAAATATTAACTTTTATAATAATTTCAAAGTTTCACTTGACCGACGTGTTAATAAAGTGATCATGCTCTTGGCAATGTTTATTTTATATATGACGGAAGAATACACTGTTTGCATAAAATTAGATCTTGAACAGAGCTTTCAAAAGTGATCAGTTTACCGTGAACAGCCAATATAAACACATTTTAATACTGGCTCGCAATCCTTTAAGAAGGTATTCCAAAGTTAGACAAGAATTTTGAAAACTGTACTTGTGAGTAATTAATGAAATAATTACATCTCGTGTGTACCAGAACTTATTTGTAATACTGTAACGTGCGTGCGTGAAGCTCTCTCAGTTTTCTTCAAGTTTCCGCTTCTCATAGGTCGGTGGCGAAATTAAAGTTACGTGAATTTTCCACATGATCCATGTGGCAGACTTACATAAATTCAAGTATACTTGCAGGCAAATGTCATTTAAGTAAAATTACAACAAATACTTAGCTAAATAAAGCTACATTATGTGGACATTTGAACGCAGTGAACCAAAGTATAATAATTATTTGCGCTGATTATGTATTTTACTGTGTAAACTGCATTATCCCATACTCTGCCTAAAAACGCTGCAAGGTGATCTCTTGTCATATGTAATGTAGTAAGAAAGGCTGCACTGGAATGACACTCACGGGCGAACAGTTCTCCAGAAAACAGCTACACAGTTTGAAAGGGTGCTGTTGTTTGCCTGCCAGCTATGCAACCTCCCCTATAGTTTCTTATACTCGTATTTCACTTATTTATTCGAGAAAACTTTACTCATGGTTTGGCTGTTTCATCTCAAGTCGTTTTTGACGATAACGATAAGACAAAATAATATGAAATCTCGATTTTTAAGTTGGCATCTCTCCCTTAATAGTGATCGTAGTTCAGTCGTATTAAATTTTTATCTTATTCTCACAAAACTCACAGCGCTTTACCTGGAACTCAGAATAACCCTACTAGTGTTATTCACTGACACAGTGAACTAACAGTTTTATCTTTTCTGTATATATGTTAGCGTTTCACGAGAAAAAGTCTAAACTTGTAGGATAAATACTGTTTCATGTTAGTTCACGGTTTGGCTTCTGAATATGTACATGTAGTCACAGATTTATATAATTTAAAAAGGTAATAAAAGAATAACCACTTAAAATATTCCTACTGCCACAGTCTGACTGGCGGCCCGAGTGTAGGCAGCCACGCACACCCGCGTTTTAGTATACATTAGAGAAAGCATAAATAATGATGTTACTTAACAAAAGTTATTTGAAACAACAGGAACATTTTTGTCGCCCTTGGAAACAAAACCCTAGGTCATAATCACGTGCTACGCAAAAAGGATGGCTAGGCAGGGGGAGGGAGGGATTTCCCAGCGTAGCAAGGCTGGTAATTCCTATTTTTTTTTTTTTTTTTTTTTTTTGCATGTCAGACTGACCAAAATGAGTGAGTGAAGAAATTTGGATGGCTCGTAACATCGAGGTCTTGAGAGCCGATACCAAAATGAAGATCTCACATTTACCGTAAAGGTATATGCTCCACTTTTCACCACTGGAATGGTGGAATGGAGGTTGTCTGAAAACGGCTGTTTGAAACTTAGTGACAATCATTAATTGTTTCTTGCTAGATATAATAAAGAATCAGATTACTCAGTCAAACTTTAACTGCCCGAACACCCTTACAGTTACTTCGAAATTGCTGTTGCACGTATGATCTAAGTGTGTGATAACGTGTTAGATATATATGGGGGTCCCGATACAATACGCATATTTTACAAGAATTATTATTAGAAACCATGCCATTTGGTTTTATACTTGAACAGACTATATTGTCTTATAGTTACTGAGGTCTCCTCTTTCGTTACCAACTACGTCATTGAATTTGGCCACCACGGCAGTAGAATGTTTCATTAGCTAATATCCTCTGGGGCGTGTAAAATTACATGACCATAGCATGAAATCATTGGATTCCTAATCATTCCTTATGAATTTCGTTACAAATGACGACACAACAATGTGATATAAATCAACTATTTAATTACTTGATGTCGGAATGACTGTCGGTTGAGGTACTTTGATTCTCTTCGCCGAAGAATCAGCGATACAGTAGTCGAATTCACTGCAAATCAGCAGAAACTGTGACAAACCTGTGTAACTGTAGATTCTAGAATAACCCAAATGTTTCAATTTAGAGTTTCAAGTCTTTGTCGAAATCGTACACGTTTAAGTAATGGCAAACTCGCAATGCTGCCAAAACAACTGTAACTATCACTGGAGAGAAATTCACTTGTCTGTTCTCATCAGCAGTAAACAGCGTTGAATGCATGAAGACTAGCAGGCGGTGTGGTGTGCCTTTAGATCTGTGTATTTAAGTTTTCAATTAGATAGAAAACATGTTAACAGTTGCCTTCTACATTACCATATTTAATTTTCTAAGTTCTGAAATACATTTTGAAAATGTTCGATTGAAAAATATAGCGAAGTAATTGTACGCTCACATGTAACGAATGGTGCGGAACTGCTGGAAGAATGGGCGCGGGAGTAAAGCTATAGGTCTATAATGAGTTGTCAATTGAGGCTTTTGTACCGAAATAACAAGGCCCAGTCATTGTCTTCGAGGGAAATACCGAGAATGCAGATTAATCACACACAGGAAGCAGCTAGGCAACCATACTTAATTTATGGTAACATTGTGTGCATAAACTGTTTCTCTCTCTCTTTCTTTCTCTCTCTCTCTCTCTCTCTCTCTCTCTTTCTCGTAAACCTATGTGCCATGCGACATTTTGCTTATTGTTAACATTGACGTGCAGCATGCTGCAACAACAGTGACGCCTTTACAAGTGTATTGGCAGTTTGAAACAGCAGGTTGCCGCACAGATCGCGTGTCCTAAATAAAATGGTATGGCCATGAAACTGCTTTACATCAACTTGCATATCAACAACTCGCACCAGTTCCTGCAAGTACTGGTTTTGGTGGTATTGTAGCCACACGTGTTTCAAAACAGACCACTTCGCGGACCCACCATTCATTACTGTGACACGCATAGGCAATAATTGGAAACAAACATCAAACAAGACGTTCCTTCTTTTTCCGAGCGGCCCAACGCGATCGTCGTGGGCATCGTGCAAGAACTAACTCGGATATTTCGCGAATTCACTTGGTGACAGGATATACCTAAAGATTTTATATGATTTTGTTCAAATTTATAATTGGACTATAGCTGTTCATACAAGGCCTGGATGACTGTGAACCAGTAATAAAGAGGATCAATAATACGGGAATATTCTGTGCAACGAAGTCCTTCCAGAAGAAACTGCCAACCGAAGCAGGAGCCACTAAGCAATTGAGTGAAGCTCAACTTTACAGAGGATCGTCCTCTATAGCGAACATTCCGGAATATTGCACGCAGATACTGTCTCCTTCATGGAAGTTTCTGCCACAGTGGAAACGTCAACGACAGCTCTGCGTCGTGCCTTTGCGTGAGTCAGGAATCAGACTAGTTGCAGCAGACGTGCGTGGTTCGGACGGTTGGGAAGTTAGTTCCGTTTTTTTTACGTCATTAAATCACCGACATTCCCATCCAGCAACGTGGATAAAAAACCGCAGAGGGAACATCAGCAAATTCCAGCTGTGCAGTCAACAGTTTTCTAGTCCAAGCACTAAGACAACTTCAGAAACACGTGGCTTCGGCTGTATTTAAAACACGTGGATACATAGATACATACGTAGGTGCTTTAAAATGTTATTACACTTCTGTGAATGAGTTCGAATGTAACTAGGATATGTTCAAGTTACACTTAATAGCATTAAGAAATATAATAGTGAGTTTGTTGAAAAAACACAAATGGAAACAAAGATTTGCATCATCATCACAATCACTTTATTTTCACAATTGTGCTGATTATTTGAGTGATACTGTTGGGGACATGTGCAGAGGACGAAAATCATCATTCCTTATGTTTAGTTCCTAATAGTCTAACTGTACAATAAATTAAGTTAAACAATTGACGGTTTTGTGGGTGGGTAGTGATAACAGATACCATAGAAACGGCATAAAAAGGCTATGTTTTGAAAATAAGATAGGAGAAAGTTGAAAAAAAAAAATGAGAAATCAGTTATTTCAAATTAACTTTTTGCCCATTAAACGCTTTCCACTCACATTAAAAGTGAAATTATTTATAACTGACACATTGGAGCAATTTATTTTCCCTCTAACGTTATTGCACATTTATAGTATTTTATTTTACTGCAAATAAATACTTTCAAATTTCTTACGTTTCTCTTATTTAGACAGAAATACTGAATGTTTTGCGCATGTTAAATCGATAACACTATCGATGTCTAGGACCATATTATGTAGAAAATAAAACG
This sequence comes from Clitarchus hookeri, assembly GCA_002778355.1. NCBI lineage: Eukaryota > Metazoa > Arthropoda > Insecta > Phasmatodea > Phasmatidae > Clitarchus > Clitarchus hookeri. The sequence continues at coordinate 306,858 of NQII01000854.1, read as the reverse complement.
TTTTTACTTTACCTTCTACTTTGTCGGTTGACGTTTCAGCTCAAATAATGCCAATGGGCAAATTCTACACGATCTTGTGTCCTAGATAACTTCTATTGAATATCTGTTACCCACCAATCAGGAATATATAATGAACTCTCCAATAAAAAAAAATGGATGTTCACTGTACAAGAGTAAAAAATAAAGACTACAAAATAACGACCTTAGTCAAAAATTGTGCAGCTGTTAAAATTCGCCTTGAATCGTCCACATGGCTAAGTTAGGGACTTAAATATTCTGAGAATCAAGGTGTAACTTGGCCGTTAAATATTATATATTGTTTACAGTTTATTTCATGTCGGTCTCCATATAAACAAAAGCAAATTATTTCTGGCGAGAAAAACCACCCTGTTTCAAAAGTAGCTGTACAACTTGAGAGCGGGGAAACATATTAAGTTGATTTCAGATTTCAGAACACAGGAATCTTGTTTTATGTCTACCTATGTGTGTGGTATAGTGTGATTTCCATTTGTTATGAGGCAGATGTCACATCCATCTAAAGGGCCTTGTCAATTTCTTGCCAGCCGCGGATTGTACTTTAGCAACTGCGGTGGTAATTCGAGTCAGGAGTTCAGTTACATCTGAAGGGAAGGGTGGCAAGTAAACTTAGGTTTTTATAAAAAAAATTCCTTAAAAATCGAAAGATGTTAGATACGGGAAACCAGGACATTTGCTGTTCTACCAGCCCATTATCTTGGGAAACTGTTACTGAGGTATTAACGTACTTCTTGGAAGTGTTAAGGGGGTTCACCGTCTTGCTGGAATTGAATGTATTTTTCACGGTTAGCTCCGTCAAATAAAAACTCATGGATCATGTCCGGGTATAAAACGTCTGTAACGAAAGTGTTCCAGAGAAACGCGTGTATTTTCCCTACCACGAACCCAGCAATTGTGGGTGTTGCTCTAACTAGCAACGTGGAATATGATTTCGTCACTGAAGAGACCGCGGTGGTGTGGTGGTTAGACTACTCGCCTCCCACTTAGGCGAACAGAGTTCTATTCCAGACGGGGTCACTCCCGGATTTTCGCATGTGGGAATCGTGCTGGACGATGCCGCTGGTCGGCGGGTTTTCTCGGGAATTTACCGTTTCCCCCGCCTTTGCATTCCGGCGCTGCTTCATACTCACCTCACTTGTCACCCTCATCGGATCTCCAGACCTCGATGTTAAGAGCCGTCCAAATTTATCCACTCCACTCGTCACTGTAAATTATGGAGTCCAGGCATCTTTAGTCATCTTCAACCCGCCGCAACATTTAATTATTTACGGGTCAATTTGTCACCATCTGAAATGTCTCCCATCATCGACAGTCTGCACGATTTTTGTGTAAACACCTTTGTAAAACTTGGTAGTCACTAGTTACACAGACATCATAGTCGGGTCCATTTTCCCTTTCAATTTATAGAATCACTTTAATTGCTTCAGATATTTTCGTTTTGAACACATTCTGTGTTTTCTTCATTGCAGTTTTTTTTTGAGAACCAGCCGTAAATATTCTAATATTATAAACAGAAAATTTAAGGCAATAATACAACATACAGTAATAGTATATTAACATTTAAAGGCGTAAAAAAATTTGCTAATATTTTTTTTTACAAACTAAACTTACATTATTAAAAATATAATTTTCCTGAAGTGCGTGCCATGTGGATACTTATAATTAACTTATTGCAGTATTTTTTTTTTTTTTTAAAAGCGTTTCAAATTGCCACTTTTATGTTTATGGAATAGGAAACTTCTTGAAATGAAATGATTCAATAAACATCCNGTGCCATGTGGATACTTATAATTAACTTATTGCAGTATTTTTTTTTTTTTGAAAAGCGTTTCAAATTGCCACTTTTATGTTTATGGAATAGGAAACTTCTTGAAATGAAATGATTCAATAAACATCCAATCGTGTGAAATAACGTCAACGCACAGCACCTCCAGGCAGGGGCGGATATATTGGAAGGGAGGTCCATCTCACCCGTGAATGCCAGCAGGTACAGTAGTATCCCGTCTGACCAGTGGCGTTCCCCGGCCACAGGGAAACACACCACAGCCATAGTCCCGGAGAGCGTTGTCTGGCCTTCAACGTCCGCGCGTTCCTGAAGAAACACAGTCGCCGATGCTGGCCTCGCCTAACGAATTACATTTCAACTTCTACGGTTCAGGTACTCTCACGTGCTACAATCGAAATAACCATTATCATAACCATATCCATGTCCATAATCGTTGCCGTAACAATATTCCTGTGCTACAACTGTCATAATAAAACCTAATGTTTTCGTTTGTTGGTTAATAGACTTACACTTTCATGCTGGAACAGTGATTAGAATTTTCACTCGTGCAAGTTGGCCAGTTTGTTATATATTTTAACATCTGCTGCAAATGTTGCAATTTTCATTTTCATAAAACCACGTGCTAAATAAACAAACACACAAGAGGTAAAATAATAATAATTCGAGTCAAATGTATATTGAGCTTCTTGACCGTAAATGTACAGTCGTGGAAGTGGATTTTGCGTGTGTAATAATAAGAGTGGATAGTGATTGACTACGAGTAGGTTCTTGTATAATAAAGTTATAAGTTCGCCAACTTGCTACGCAGCTGTGCACTGGCAATGGTTTTAAGGTCATATCGTGATTGTAGCAAGCACCATCCTACAGAATGTATTCAACTCTTGTCATTGATATGGTTATGGTTATGTCGATTGAAGCACGGCCGTAAGTTGGCTCGTGGTTAACTAACTGGCGTATGCACCGTTAGTTGGCAGCAACTAGTGACAACTGCTAAGCCCCGTGTATTAAATACATGTCATTCAATGCATTATGGAAAAAAGTGAATACGGCGTAGCATAACTGTATTACGCAAAATTACGTCAAATTTTTCTTCTTAAGGAAATGTCTAGCGTCAACCAAATAATCATAAACTTCACAAAAAATTATATTTTTAATTAATTGTAAGCCTACACATGAAACAAGATTGTAAATTATTCAAACGTGAAAAATTTTTCCTGCAATAACGTGAGCGTCTTTTCAGTTAGGTGCTCTGTACAGAGACCACTGTTGCCCCCAGTCAGCCCCTATTTATTTTCTTTCGCCTTACTCTCCCGTCTCTACAGGTATAGGCTGTTCACAGTGAAGTGAGCACTTTTGAAATCAACCTCCGAAAAACATCACTGCCCCTCAACTGCATATATGTACCGTATACACTGGCATGCAGCTCCCATTTAAGATGGCAGCGAGCGAATTAAGTAAAATAGTTCTAAGTCTTGAAGAAACTGCGAGTGTAATATTTAAAATTAGGACAAAAATATGGTATGTTTTTCTTTATACACATTTATTAGAAATTAGAGTACGGATAAGCATATAACTAAAACATTTATGTTCCTAATCGCATTTTCACTTGATTGACGCATGAATAAAGTCATATAAGGCCATTGCAAAATAAATTTTACATATGGCGGAAGAATACAAAATGAGTAAAGAAGTAGACCTCAAGCAAGGCTTTAAAAAGTGGTCAGTTAATCATGAACAGCATTTAAAAGCTTTATTTTTCCGTACTGTATGGCGCACTACTCCTTTCACTTATCGAATCACAGTTTGTAAATCCATCAGAATTTCTCTCTGTTTATCAAGCAGATTTTCTTCCATGTTCTTTAGAATGTCTTTTTTCTCTTCGTACAAAACCGTTTATAAAAGAGCTAGCCACAAAGCTTAAGAACTGGATATTTTGGTTTTTGTTTGGTACATGTTGCAAAGAGCATATCATTGCTCCAGTTGAAAGTCATTTAGCTAAAGTGTAGTGTCCTTGTCGAGTGCGATCTGTTGTAGTATCGTTGATGCCGGAAATAGTGATCACGTTCCAATACTGTTAGTTACATCGTTAGATATGTCGTTACTGTGTCGTAGTAACAAAGGCGGCTGCAAAGGTGCTTGCTTTATACATGAGCATCTGAAATGCAGCTCTGCAACTGCCGATACACAAAGTATATAACAGTTTCCTAGAAGCTTGCTCGAAAATGGTCGCAATAAGGTCAGTATACCCCGGCGCTGAGGTGGATTTTAGTTCCCGTTGTGTTCCAGTGGAGAGTACGGTAGTGAACAAGCAACAGGTCCGCCAGCCACCATTTCGTGACAGTACCGCTGTTGGGATGTGATGCAAAACCCGACACGACAGGGGCACAGAGTCGATAATTACAGAGAGGTGAAATGGCGATGAGGTTCCTATGATGTGGGCGTACATGTTCTTTGAAAGGCTGTGTGACTGATTGGCTACTGCATGTTGCGAAAGTTTCGCTATTGGCTGGGCTGTCGGCTGGCGAGAAGGTTACCAGGCGCTCACTAGCGAACGGCATTCCAACATATTTGCTGGCCAATTACGCCATTTTGCTGGCGTGTGCGACTGGAGTTCGTGGTACAAGCGGCTGTTTCACTTCTGTATTCTTAAATAATCTCTGGTCGTGGTGTACAATAGACAGAAGCATTGTGTGCTGAAAATTTAACACTGCCAAGGTGTTCCAATTAAAACCTTTCGAAATTCAAAACGTTAACTACAAAAAAAAAAAAACCCAAATTAATTAGAACAGGATCTTAGTACACAGTGGCTTTTGGTTCGCGTTACATTTGTCGAGACTGAAAGTAATGAGCAAACAGCTCCACCAACCACGGTTGCGTGACAGTACCGCTGGGTGGTGTGACCGAAGAGGTAAAATTCGGTCGAGTGCGCAAGCAAGCTGCGCAGAGGCCACTCATCGCGTCCCAGCATAGGACTACTTTTCTGCCGATAGCACTATAATAAAATGACGTGGCTGCGATTTGAGGTCAAAACACTTTTATGTAAGTAACTGATTTGATATGTTTCTACTATTTTTCTAACTTTCTTTCAATGTAACTAGAATATACTGAAGTTAGATAAAGTATGTTAATCATGTAAAAGGGAGTAGGAGTAGGGGGGTCCGTTGAACATCACGTAAAAGGGAGGAGGGGGGGGGTCCGTTGAACATTCAAATGTAAACGAACACATGTACTGATGTTGGATGTCAGCGTTGGATATATGCGCAGAAGACGAAAATCCTTCAGCTTCGTCTTGCAGCGTTGCCAGACGTCCCGATTTTGGCGGGACGTCCCGATTTTTAGCCCAAAATGAAATGTCCGGCGCGGGACAGGCTGAGTGCCGCTGTTCGTTGATTACTGGAAAGGGGAGGGTGGGAGGCGCGGGCCCGGCGCCAAGTGAAAGAAGAGCAAGCGCGCGCGAGGGCGCGACATTTCTTCTCTTTCTCTCGTTCGCTATTAATCAATCATTCGTTTGTTTCTATCTATTTCACGATCACGCACGATTACGTACGAAAGACTACAAAGGTACCTAAATATTGCATTTCTTTATTAGTTTTCTTTTAATGCGTAAGCACTGAGCAGTGAGTTGCGTAATTTAATTACACTAAACAAACAAAAGTAAGCTTTTCTTCCGTGTTTTTTCTTAAAATACTGGAGTTAATTAAACTATACATATTATAATCGTTTAAGGATGAATGAAGAAGCCGATAGTGTTGTTTCAGATTGCTCGGAGCCGGAAAACATCACACCCAAGAAGAAGGCCAAACTAGTAAAACATCGCCTAACGAAATACCGTACAAATTGGGAGGATGATTTTAATTGGCTGTGTATTGGGGAGTCTAATGAGTATAACGCTTACTTTAGACTGTGTAAAAAAGAGTTTAGTATTTCTCATGGTGGACTAAATGACGTAGTGAAGCTCTCAAAAACGAGTACTCACTCGAAGATCGCGAGTTCTCGCGCTGCAAGAAATATAACCAGCTATTTCCAGGCTCCAGGTACTTCCACTTCTGATCGTGATATCGACCATATTATGTATAAAACGTCAACCGCAGCAATTGCTTCGATATATCACACTGTTAAACATTCGTTAAGCTACAATAGTATGGATTGTTTTCAAAAGTTATTGCCTCTCATGTACGCCGATTCCAAGATAGCTAAGAACGTTAAATGTCGTAGGACAAAGAGTGAAGCAACAGTTTGTGAAGTATTGGCGAAAGAAGCTTTAAAGGATGCAATACAAAATTTAAAAGATTTATTTTTTTCGATTTCTGCGGATGCCAGCAATAAGGGAAACCGGAAAATGTTTCCGATATGTGTGCGATATTTCAGTTTTGACAAAGGCATACAAAACAGATTACTAGATTTTGTGGAGAGTAATGATGAAAGAGCCGAACAAATAACAAAGGTACTTTGTGAAACATTGGATAAACATAACTTTAAATTATCGCAAATAACTTCATATGGCGCTGACAATGCAAATGTAAAATTTGGTTTAAATCATTCTGTTTACACGAATCTCGTTGTCAAGAACGAAAAAATATTAAAAGCTAACTGTTCAGTTCACATCTTTCATAACATGAACAAATTTGCATGTGATAGATTAGAGATCGACGTAGAAGCTATCATCTTAAAAATATACGGCCATTTCTCACATTCAGCTAAACGTCGTGCGGAATTGATGGAAATATTTGGAACTCCGGAAATGGAGTGGGTCGAATTATTGCGTCACGTTCATACAAGATTTCTGTCTCTCTGTCCTGCTGTTGAGAGAGTAATCAAGTTCTGGCCTGCTTTGAAACGTTACTTTGATAAGCCAGGATTATGTGCGAAAGCCATTGAAAAGATTTTTCACTCGAAAGAAGAGGAGACAAAAACTCTAGCCTACTTGCATTTCGTTCATGTGATGAATGCTTTTGGTACATTAATGAAAGAGTCTCAGGGAAATTATATGGACATAACAGAAATGCATGAGTCATTATGCCTCTTCCGCTCAAGGTTGACTAAAAGGCAAAAGGATTGTTTTTTCAGCTACCACACGAAACAGACTTTAAATAAATTGGTTGAATCTGAAAAGACCAAATCCATCGAAGGCTTCAACAATTTTTACACAAATTGTCAAACTTATATAGACAAACGTTATAATTTTTCAGATGAAAATATTTTTGCTAAACTAGAATTCATAAACCTGAAAAATGAAGTTAGTTTCGAAATGGTCGAGAATGCTGTATCTTTATTAAACTTGACAGGCGATGTTTCAGTATATAACTTATATGAAGAATTTAACTTGTTGAAATCGTCCTTGGGCATAATAGCAAAAATTATAAAGACATCACTGCACAGAAATGGCACCAGCCCTTTAAACAGTTTCCAAAAAATGATACCAATAATATGTTTAAAAGTTTCCTTCATATTGAGTGTTCCAACTTCAAACTGCTTTCCCGAACGCGTTTTTTCCCAAATAAATTTAAAATGGCCCGATGCCAGAAATAAATGCTCCGTAAATTTAATGAAAGCAGAATTACTCATCGAATCCAATCTGGAACTAATATGTGCAGAGTTCTTCAACTATATTAATAAGCAAAAAGGAAACTTTAAAAGAAGTTAAATTTTCAGAGAAGTATAAATAAGTAATTTGTAAGTAATGTATTACTTATTTATATTCCTAAGACTTAACTACCTTACAGGATAAACCAGAAAGTTATTGTTATAAGTATCGTAACGTATTTTTATTTAAAAAAACATTTTCTATGGCCATCTCTCATCATTGTAACTTAATTTGAAACTCAACTAATTGTAACTTAATTTGAAAATCAACTATAAGGATAAGTAATTTAAAAAAATTCTTATTATATGTTTTTTTATAATATCTCGCTTTCGACGAAAGAATACCGCTTTTTTTACTCAAAAGGTTTCAAAATCCCGCTTTGCCAAAAAAAAAAAAAGTCTGGCAACACTGATGTTTAGCCTTTGAGTGCGACTGATGACGCGGCAGTAGAGAGTGGCGCGCTCTGTTGCGGGTCATGACTTGTCCGACGAGCAGTAGCTGCTGGCCGGCTGGCCGCATGTTTACACGACGAGAGCCTGGGCTGTTGATGGCCACGGCCGCCGCTCCCAGCCAGTCTCGCAGGCGAAGGAAAGTGGCTTGTGTGCGGTCCGGTCATCCTTGCGCGCGGGGTCGCGAGTCGGCCGACATCACCACGCCAGCCAGCTGACGACACGTAAGCACTGCCTTCCCAGTCCAGGCCTCTACGTTAGGCTAACCAGATTTTCCAATCCACGAAGCAGGACATGTCAACTATTATGTGATTGTAATGAAAAGTGTAAGGTTAGCTTCCAGGCATGAATGTTCTGTAAATACAAGACTATACCATTGAAAAATTGAAAATTGAAAACAATCGTTAACGAGCACAAGAAGATCAAGCTAACATTTATATTTCTGTGACATACACACATTTGTTACTCGAACCAATGAAGGTTGAATAACTTTTCGTTTGTAAAATCAGTTCATAAAACTCACTGCTTGTGTAACTTAAATTACAAACATAAATAAAATATCTTTAAAGTTACCTTTATTTTAAAATTAAAAACTAAAAAAAAAATGCTATTGTTTACAGCACTATAGACACACAAAATAATATAAAATGTCTGCTGTTGTGTGTGTGTGTGTGTGTAAAAAGCAGGAACTTTCTCAGGACCCTTGGCTGAAGAAACACATTCCTTTATTTTATTTGTCCTCTCGCATCCTGCAGGGTAACGCATTAAAAAAAAGACTGTCCTGCGTAGAGCAGGACGCCTGGTCACCGTACTGTCGGTGATGCGTGTGTGCGCCAGTCGAGAGACAGTGTTATCTCGCTCTTACAAACGTCCTGACGCACATCAAGCAATATTTAAAGAGGTCGTGGTACACGCTTTGTATAACATGACGAGTTTCTGAACTGTAGGGATGCGAGATAGCACCTGCGTCTAAGGTGAGCGCGTTAGTTAGAAACTTCCGCAAGCTTTAATGCAACTTTTTATATCAATAATTCGATTAATTCTCATTCAGTCTATAAAAAGTGTCTGTGGAGTTTTCAATGCCACCCCTCCTCAGGAGAATGTGTGATTTAGACATTAAAAAATTTGTTTTTTAAATATCATTAACTTAATGTTGTGTAACATATAGTAGTTACGGTATATTTTAACAAAACAATTTGATTACGCGCTCCTTTACGTACAAAATTAAGGCGTTCGGTAAGAGTTACAAGAACATTTTTGGCAAACTTATTTCCAAAGAATTGTGTGTAAAATGCTTACTGTGTAGTTACAGTTTAACTGTTTCCACAAGTTAGCAGTAAAATTTCATTTATTTGGGAAAAGGACCGTAGTATCAGCGTTACAGTAGGCCCACTTCGCTCAAATTTTAAGAGAAATTAATTCTAGTTTCTTATTCACATCGTCCAGAGTCAGAAAAAATTTCTTACTTAAGAAAAATATTAAATCCATATTCCGGTTTTTTTTTTCAGAGCAGCTTGTTTACTTAGTAGGATCACGTGAGCACCTGATGTTTGTACGAAGTGTTTTCTACGCTTCAAAATAATTTTTTAGTTAATTTACTTAAGTGTTATAGGAGTTATTTTTAAACCTATACATAATATGAATAATTTGCCATATATCAGACTGAACATAGGTAGTGTATAGTGACACTACTATACAAAGCAGGGAACTTCACTATGCATTAGTCTCTTTTCTGAGAAAATGTAGGACAGCTACTTGTATCACTTGTGCTTTATCAGCACGCGTATACACTGGTAAAAATTTGCAATCAGTTTATTCCAGTGTAGGACTGAGGACTGTGCCATCTCCTCCGTATAACAAACACGTTCACCTTCCAACATGATTTGTGTCAAGTCGCTACTTGCCTATCTCGCCTTGCGTGGTTTACCCCGTTATCATATCGTAATCCTCTACTTCCATACAAGGTATAGGTTGAGAAGTTAGTTTTTTAAAAAATGTTTCATGCCTATTTTTTTAATGAAAAAACCTTATAAATGAATCATGTTTTCTTTTCTAGTGGTGTTTATGGACCTGCCAGATTAGATGAAATCTTGTTGGGTCAGCCAAACGGGTGACAGTCACTTAAGACAGCAAGTTGCAGAACTGAGTATGATACGTCAGAACATGAATAGCACTCGCAACATTTTTCGCGAGAAACAACTTTAGGGTATTGGTATTAAATACCTATTTGCGTACGTTAATCTCTCCCGTGGCAGGTTGTTCCCAGTCCTTACTCGGTAACTCCTTACAATATCCAGACTCCTATAACCGTAAGGCTCATAGTTGCTGGTCATACCTAAGACTTGGCAAGGAAGTCATACACGCAATGGTTCTACGTGCAACCTCCGACATAACTAAATACTATGTGCCACGATAAAATTTTCCGAACAAGCTCGGGCGGAAGCTGCGGTGGGATGATACAATATATATCTGTTAGTGCAATAATCAGTTGGGCCAACATTTTATATTAAATTATCTTATTTATATATGCACATTTCAGTGATCAAGGGGCCGTGGTGGTTGAACGGTTAGCCTGCTCACCTCCCATCAAGACGAACCGGGTTCAATCCCCACCCGGGAATCGTGCCGGATGATGCCGCTGGCCGGCGAGTTTTCTCGGGGATCTCCCGTTTCATCTGCCCATGCCTTCCGGTGCTGCTCCATACCCACCTCAATCACCCTCATCGGCTCTCAAGAACTCGCTTTTAAGAGCCGCCCACATATCTTCTTTCTCTTTCTCTGTCTCAGTTTTTATTAAAACCGCAGTCACGCCACGCCGCATGAAGGCAGCGCTGTCGATCTGTCTCGCGAAAAAGCAAAGTTGTCGTGTATTGGCTAATGTATTTGGTGCTGCTGGCAAAAAAAAAGCAGTTCAATGTTGAAATACGGAGAGAGATTACGCGCAATTGGCATACTCACTCTACCGCATATTCCATCTACGTGTGTCGTCAGCTTCAGGACTACGTTCCGATGGTTGATGTTTAAACTAGGGCAGCTACAGTGACGAGTAAATACCGGCATGTCAACCACCAATGTTGGAGCATAATCAACATAATAAATCTGAGCGCCATAAGATTAACGTGAATTGCCTCCATTTTGAATTCTGTTACTAAACATCGAATTCTGTCCCAAAACGCTGTGTTACCCAGTGTTTACAGTTCGTTCGCAGTACGCAGTAAAGGTCTACAGCTTTTGCGTATTCGACTCGTAATGTATTCATTTTCCTTGTTTATGATTTCGTACCCTGACAATTTTGGTCTTGTTTACCTGATACTTTCTCTTGGGCCAACCTTCAACACAAGTAGGGTAGCTTGTCACGTTTCATTCTTAATTCTCGTAGGCGTGACTTAAAAATATATATTTTTTGAAGTTGGGTGTACGAGAAGACAAGTCCAGTAATATAACACGTGTAGAGACAGATTAAGCAATAGTAACCCGATTTAAAAAAAAAATTGCTCTACTAGTGAAATCTATTCTATTGACTATACCAATAATTGTATTTTAACGAGTAATTAACCATTATATTTTATTCTCGTTTTGCAAAAGGCCTATCTCAAACGCTTAATTTCTATACACTATTTATTTTTCATGATGACATTATTTAAAGTTATTTCCTGAACTGCATTGAACTTTGTATATGAAAAAGTCTTTCACATTATTTACGTGCGGTATGATTCGGTGTTCTTAATTCACTCATTCTTGTACTGCCATTATCTACACCTGTGTTGTATTTTCCTTGTAGCTTTGTGAACTCGGCGGGAGTGTCCCTTAAAGCGGTACGTTAAACTTCCAAAGAAGTTGTGATTACTGACACACCACCAACAAATTATGGTTTTTTTATTTTAGATTATGGCAGTTTATATTTTATGTCGATAAGCCAGTCGGGACCGTGGTTGAGTAGGGGGAGGGGGGGACTGTTTACATACACTAAACCTAAATTTACATCTGAAAACGACACATGCGCATACATTACTTACTCGGGGTTCGAACGTGGTGCCTCGAAAGTAGAAGTTCCGCCTTCTTTCACCTTTCTGTAAATAACCGACGCGTGCATCATAGAACTGAGACAAACTTCTTAAAGGTAGGTCGGCGCAAATTTTTGTGACTAGAAGATTTCTCGTAACGTTCGTGGATGTTAATGGGGAGAAACACGTAACATTTTGCAAAGCGTAATTTTCGTGACTGCTAATTTGTGGAATTTCTTCAGGACTTCTGATTTCCTCGGGGTCAGAGTCCGGATTTTTCTACGCGGCAAACGTGGAGGAGATAACAGATTTATTTATCCATGGCAACCCCGTTTCCGACACCGTTGCATTTCATTGTTTATCCCATAATAGTCTGTCTCATTTCACGTCTTCAGGAACGAAGGCCGCCAACGTATTCCGTTCATCAACCCACACGTTATTTACATTGTATTTTTTTTTATAGCTGAGAACTTCTGCTAAGTAACATGACATAATTGCCGTCAATAAGTGGCGCGTGGTATATACACTCGGCGCACGCAACATGAACCAGAGTGGGGAGAAACTGAATGTATCGCAGCCACTCACGAGAGAGCGGCGAGGCACCCATATACACGTGCTGTAACGTCAACTGCACTACTGCATACGTTTAAGTAGCCGATGTGTAAACCAGCAAACGATTAGGTATAGCACAGAGCAAAACACAGTTTACCTTGCAACAGTTCACCACACGCCGCTGCCCTCAATTCGTCATTACTCGTAAAATAGTAGTTTTAATTGATGCATTAAGCCTGAAAAAATAGCACGTTTCGTTGAAAAAAAACGCTGGGCAACGGTTAAACATTCTTACATAATTAAAAAAATATTTGTCATTGCTACTCGAGTTTCAACGTAAATATTGACTTGCGGTAATATTTACAGCTAACTAGAAAAATTAATTCTATACCATAACGTCATATAAAACGTATAATGTTAAAATTGATGTCTACCAAAATATGTTTCTTTTTTTGTTTTATATACACTGGTGTAACAGTATCACACTTTCCTTTATGAATATTTCGCAATATTTGATTAACCAACGCACGGATTATATTCATTAGGTGCATGGAAGTGTTCGTTTAAATATATGGCGGAAATATACATATTAGGCGAAAGAAAAATTCAAGTATATCTGTGAAGTGTGATCATATGAGGGGAATGGTGCACTAACGTATTATATTTACTAACTGGTCGCAACTTGTTTTTCAATGAGTGAATTGAAATTGTTGTCATTGTAAGATAATTTATCATGCTTTTTTACAATGTTACATATTCAATGACTTTTTTATTCTCCAACTACTGTTTGAAGATAATAAAGTATGTATATTATTAATTATCTTCAGTCAGTAGTAAGATAATAATAAATGCAGTGAATATGTTGTAGACTTATTTAAACCTTAAACTGCCAAAAATTTCAATAAATTGTCTGAAAAACTATTTGCAATAAGTTGGTAAATATAAGATGTTAGTACACCATTCCCCTTAAAACAGGTACGCAGGCAAATAATGCCTAGTGATAGATCAAGAAATTTGTTTGCTACATGCGAATATATGTTTTTGCTCTTCCCCCCCCCCCTTGACATTCTATCAATCACAAATTGTTCTCTTTCTAAATCTATCTCTCACTCTTACAGTTATTTCATAGCAACAATTTTGAAAGCTGATTATCCATTATTCAGGTATCTGTAAATACTCAGGAGAAATTGCATAAGTAAAAAAAAAAATACGTAAAGATTAATCAAATTTTGGGATTACTCCGCGCTTCCTCGGAGAGATAAAAGCAATAGGAGGATAAACGTCAAAAGCGTTTTCTCTTCTGGTAAGATTTTATATATATATATATATATATATATATATTTTTTTTTTTTTTTTTTNCCATATACACTTAAGTCTTCAGGGTATTGGCTAGAGATTTTGATTTCAGCTTCCTCTTCTGCTCCCAAAACGTTTTCATTCTTTCCGACCTGGCAGCCCGTTTTTTGTCAGTTATGGTGTATTGTTTTCGTTCAAATGTTTTTAGTTTAAGTCTTGTGTCTCTGTTCCTCAGAATCTTCTTCTCTCCTCTGTTTTTAATTTGTTGCATTGTTATACCTAACTCTCCTAAATCATCCTGGACTTCTTTGAACCAATGGTTTTTTTGGTTTTATTTTTCCAAAAGTAGTTGAATAGCTGTTTCATTAGCCTGGTTTCTGGCAATCTTGTGAAATGGCAGAAAAAGGCAACTCGCCTTTTTCGCATTGTGTCTATCATTGACTCACTTTCCCGGTATACCACTTCGTTAGGCAACAATCTCCATTGTCCTTCTATTTGATGTTTTTTGTTGATGATTGTTCTGATAATTCTTCTGTCTGCCTTCTGTAGTTTATCTGTTGTTGATTTGGTGTTCAACTTGAATAGTGTTTCGCTAGCGTAAGTTTCTTCAGGCTTAATAACGGAGTAGTAGTGTCTGAATTTGGCGTTCATCGAGAGATATTTCTTCTTGTAGGTTGGCCAGGTGATTCGTTGTGTTTGTTTCAATTTAGTTGTTCTGCTTTCTATCGATAATTTCTCTTTCGAGTTCCAGGTTATAATTTCCCCCAGATACTGGAATTTATTTACAATCTTAATTTGTTTATTATTGTTTAGTTGGATGGCTGGTGTTTCAACCTTGAAGGTTGGCAACATTTCTGTTTTTTCCAACAAAATTTGTAGTCCGACTTTTGCTGCTTTTTTTTTGAGTTCTTCAATTCGAAGTTTAGTTTCTTCTACATTATTTTCAAGTAGCGCAAGATCGTCTGCGAATGCTAAGCAATTAAGCTTAATAGTTTTGCCAATCTTGATGTTTGGCTGGCATTTCTTTCTCCACTATCGCATGACGTTCTCTAATGCGCAGTTAAACAGTAATAGTGAGAGTCCATCTCCCAGTCGAAGTCTAGTTCGGACTTCAAATGGTTCAGAGAATTCACCTCCGAATTTAACTTTTGATTTAGTATTTTTAAGGGTCATTCCGATAAGGTTGATTAGTTTTTGGTGTAAGCCGAATTCCTTAAGGATTTTCAGTAGTGACTCGCGATTAATACTGTCATACGCTTTCTTGAAGTCAACAAAAGTGATGACCAAATTCTTATTTCGAACTCTTTGATGTTTCTTGATCCACTTAAGACTGATGATTTGATCTGGACAGCTTCTTCCTGGTCGAAATCCTCCTTGATATTCTCCAAGTTCTCGGTCGAGTTGTTCTTGTATTGTTGTGTACATAATTTGAGATAAAATCTTAGATTTGACATTAGTTAGATATATCCCCCGATAATTATTTGGATCCGATCTATCACCTTTTTTGTGCAATGGATTGATTATCGCTGTAACTTTTTCTAGTGGTGTTTTATTTTTCGGATAAGGGTAAAATTCTAAGCATTCGTCTGGTTCTTCACAGTTGAGCAATTCTTTGAAGTGGTCGGCCAGAATTTTGGCATTGTCTTGATTGCTGAGTGCCATTTTCCCATGTTTATTTTTCATCATAAGTGTGGGTGGAGTATAATTTGCTTGATATTGCCTAAATGTTCTGTAGTAGTCCCTTGTTTTATGCTGATTGAATTCTTCATCTATGAGTTGTACTGTTTTTTTTTTATGGTTTCTTTTCATTCTTGTAATTTCTTTACCGTTTGTCTTCTAGCATTGATTAGTTCTTCTCGAGATTCTTCAGTTTTCCTTCGTTGGTCGTTCAACCATGCCTTGTGCCTTTCTTGAATTACTTTGTCGCAATCCTCGTTCCACCAGATATGTTTCTTTCTCCTTCTAATGGGAGCAATTTCCTCAGCTAAGTTTTTCAATTTATTAATTATCATCCCCAGTTTTTCGCTTAAAGATATGTTGGATCTCTCCAAATACTCTGCATTATTTATTAAATAACTAGGGTCATATTTCCTCCTCCTATTTGATTGGGATGGTTTGTGTTTCTTTTTTGGTGTTAACCTGACTTTTATCTCTGAGATATAATGATCCGAATCGATGTCTACCCCACGGAGGACTTTGACATTAATCATTTATTTGTGGCAATTTTTATCCATGGCTACATGATCTATCTGGTACTCACTTAATTTTACATTAGGGCATTTCCAGGTCATTAGTTTGTGTGGTTGTCTCTCAAATCTTGTGGTTTACATAATAAGTCTATGATCTACACACAGTTCAATTAATCTTTGACCATACTTGTTTGTTAATTTATGAGCTGGCCATTTTCCCACCACTGTGCGATATCTTTTTTCTTGTCCTATTTTCGCATTTTTAATATGTGTATCAGAGATGTTGGGTATCAGTTGGTCGAGCTCTTCCCAAAATTTGTCCGTTTCTTCTCTATCTTTTGCGTTTTTGTCATTCGTTGGGGCGTGGACATTTATCAAAGTATAGGTTTTATTCTCTACTCTAATCGTTAAAGTTACCGTTCTGGGGGAGTTCGATGAGAAATCCTCGATTGAGTCCATTATGCTATTATAGACTACAAATTCCATTCCGAATTGGGGGATGTTCTTCATCACCTGGAGGTCCTTTGTAAAGACAATATCCTCCTGATTCGAGTGGGTCCTGATCCGTATTCCGAAGTTCCTGAAGGACTGTTATTAGAATCTTGTCTTGATCCATTACATCTGTTAAATGCTTCAACTTGCCGAGTTTCATCATCGAGTTTATGTTTAATGTTGCAAAGTACGAACATTTCCTTGGTTTGTTGAATTTAAGTTTTTTTTATCAGCTGTGTTGTTGTCTGTTGGGCTTCCAGGCGCTCCGACTCGCCATGATCTTCTAAGTGATATCCCACCGTATCCGAGTGATGTCTTTTCTTGGATCTTTGATGATGTATGTCCAAGCCTGTGGATTCTTTCGTTAGAAAACTCTTCATGTTTGGTTGATTATCTGATCTTGTGATCGAGACATTTCTGACCGAGGCCAGGATTTACAATTCCAGATGTGATCTGGAAAGGTGATTAGTGAAGTATGGATTGGTTATTCATGAGTTTGTGAAGTGTGTTTGATCCACGAGAGCTATTTTATTTCGCTCAAGTCCGCTGGCAAGCCAGTGAGTATCCTCCTATCTGCCACCTGGGATGCGCCATGTGGGAGTAACACCTCTCCCCCTGTTAACAATGCAACAAACTTTTATAGCAATAATTTTCCTTATGTATTGCAAGATAAAATAATTAAGGCGCTGATGCCACGGCACTCTCACATTTCGGTGGCCCATGAGGACATAAGTTTCTCATGGGCCTTAACCCGTCTCTGATAGTGCGTCAGTCACTAGCCATACGAAACTACCGACGAAGGTCTGTGCTGCATGTAGACTTAAGATGAGACTAGCTGGAAAATGCCGATTCAAGCAACGGGCTGGGGGCCATGGACTAGAGGACGAGCTGGCAGCCATCTTGGATGACATCATTTCTAAACCTCCTGCTCTGTTATTCCTTCCAATCTCTTCATGATCTTGCGTTCCTATTCCTTTTTCTCAGGCTCTGGCATTTCTTCCTGCTGTTATCTCTGCCACATCCGTCCTCTCTCGTCCGTTCTATCACTTGGAGGTTTATTCATATTCCTTCCGGTCCCCTTTATTTCCTCTCTCTTGCTTTTCACATCCTACATCTTTGATTCCCAGCGCCACTCGGCAGCTGTAGGCAGCCATATTTTATTCCCGCGCCCGCCAGAGTGTGTGCGAAGTTCTACTGTTCGCAGCTAGGAGCGCTGGTATAGATACGGCCATTTTGTGTGTGTTGGTTCTGCTCGTCGACTTCAAGGATGCGCTAGCATGGGGGAGGTGAGTTCAAAACGTGGTCGCCAGGAGCACTAGGAATTTTTTTAGTTGGTAGCATTTTGGAACTCGAAAAATGCAGAAGATGTGCGGTTTTGAACCGAGCACCTTTCGGTCTCCAGCCCGATGTCTAGACCGCACGACCACCATCGCTTAGAGAGTATAAGAAGAATAAATAAAGTAAATACTCTTATCGGCCGACGCACTCACCGGATAATAAACTTGCCATCGCAAAAAAAGAGGATGTTTAACATTGAATACACATAGGAAAAAACTGTGGGCACCGCGCACGCACACACACTATATATGTATTAAAGTTATATATAAAAATTAATAGCACGAAAAAAATACCATAATTTTAACAATCAGAAAATAACTATATGAAAGTTGCGCAGCAACACACATGTGCCTCGATCATTTGTGAGCATCCGCACTTCTGTATCTTATGTGAAAAAGGAAAATACCATCATTTTAACATTCAGAAAATAATTATATAAAACTTATATGCATCCTTACAGAGCCAGTTGTGCAGCAACATACATGTGCCTCGATCATGCGCGAGCATCCGCAGTTCTGTATCTCCAGCTTGTCCGTGCATTCGAGATTTCACACTGCGCGATACGGAGCATAGTCATCATGTTGTACGCATGCGAGAAAACAATTTCCTTTTCTGTAACAACTAGCAGAAAATAATCTCAGCCTCTCCACCTCCCCCCCCCCTTTTTTTTGGCACCGTCAGTAGCCCAACCCAGAGCCAATTAAGAAGGGTCGATGCCGTTGATAGGCCACCGCCGCCATCCTGCATGTGTGTCGTCATGAATTGTAAGCAGCGCGCACCACATGGTCGGCGACCAACAACCGATGCTGCCAGAAATAATGTCCCTGCGGGAATGGGCGTCAACCAACCCAGAGAGGTAATTAATAAAAAAAACAAATGGTGACGGCAGACAGCCATTCACACGCATGCAGGATGACTGCTGGCTCTAGCCGCCATGAATTTTAAGTAACACCTACCACTGAATGCTGGCTGGTACCCTCACATGAATACAAAGTAACATGCACCACTGACTTTTAAGCAACGCTCGTGAGAACAGATGGTGCATTCAACACTGGGTAATATGTAATGCCCAAGCGAACAGATGGTACACCCAGCTGGTCTCCAAGAACATTACACACGCCACAGTATTACAAGTCAGAAATACAGCCCTATCTAAAATCCCTCGAGATGTAATTAATAACTGTAGCCCACAGCTCCACTGTGGGAAAGGAGGAGCAGGTGGTCATTATCAACTGTGGCCATCAGACATTCAGGAATGTTTACAAGCTCCCAAATTGAAAGAAGTAGCCCCCATCGCCAAAAAAAAAAAAACTCTGTGAGAACACACTACATGCCCAGCCGGAAATAATCACAGGTGCGAGGTGCGAGACCATTANTGAAAGAAGTAGCCCCCATCGCCAAAAAAAAAAAACTCTGTGAGAACACACTACATGCCCAGCCGGAAATAATCACAGGTGCGAGGTGCGAGACCATTATTAACGTTCGTTCATGTCCAGTCTCAGTCCACTGCATTACCAGTCTGGAAATAAATAAACACAGGCATGGTCATATAACACAGAGGGAGGGAGTGTCATTGGAATTTAGAGGAAATGATAGAGAATACAGGATATGGATGAATTTTACAACACAAGTACATATAGTGGAAGAACGAATTTATTTATACTTTTAAAAAATGCATTTATCGGTAACACTAACAGGTACAATCACACCTCTTGTAATGTAGTAAACAATTACCCATTGGTAAGGATAGAGTGTTGTATCATGATCATAAAACAAATCTTGGAGTACGGTTGCATCCAAGTCCTCGAGATAATAGGTCCTCAGATATCCTGGTGTAGTCTTCAACATTCGCCTTAGGCTTGTGAGTTTCCAATTTATTCTTGGCCTTGAACACAGTCCAGCAAAGAATTATCCCGAACATTCATTGGGTGCATGCATATTGTGCAGTGTACTCGATGATTGTAGGATGCCACCAAGCGAGGCAATGTGTCCAGCCACTTGTCACTTCCCCGAGACGAAAATTCTCGCCATATTTCAGTCTTCAGAGAATGGTTAAACTGTTCCACAATGGAAGCTTCCATCCCACTGTGGGGACTGTTATGGTTAATGTTATTCGCAGCCATTAACGAACAGAAGGCAGAACTGTATAATTCTCTGACATGATCCATTTGCAAATTTCTAGGTGATCCTTTGTTGTGCAAAACAGTCTTCATAGCATTGCTCACATCACAGTCACATTTCCGACGAGCTGGTATAGCCCATGCATACTTACTGTGTCCATCTATGACCGTTAACATGTCTCTGAAGCCCTTATTAACAGATGTATATGGTATCATTTCACCTAGGTCGGCCTGGTATAGATCTCTCAGCCCAAAGACTAGAACTTTTCGCATGGGGTAGTTACATCGCACAGGCCTGTGGAGCTCTGCAGCGATTTGCACATGTGACATTTTTTAGTATATGTAACCACCTTCACGCAGTTCTTCTCAAATATTCACAATATCTTTTGTGTGGGAATTATTGCCAGCCTGCTGAGATGCAATTAGCAGTCGTAGACATTATACAAGCTCATTAGCATCGTTCCAGTATACATATTCGAGTCGGTTGTTCCCATCCAGCTTCGAAGTCAGATCCGAGCCGGCCGCCAAGCCAACATCCAGTAACAGATCAGCGGTAATGGCGAATTTCGGGTGTGTCTCGTCCTTATAAGCATTGCTGTAAGAGTCATTGTTGGCCAAATTTGCACTTGTAAGGATAAGTAAGCACTTACATTGGCGAAGTGACTCGCGTGAGTACTCACCAGGATCACATTTAAATAGCAATTCATAGAGGCATGGAGACGCATGCATTGCTTCATCACCAATCTGTATAAAATCGTTGGGCAGAACAGAAGTTTGCCTGTTCCCCAAGAACCATTTGTTATTGCGCCTTAAACTCTATACATTCCATCATTAAACCTCGTTGTGTATGATGCCAAGTAATTACGAATAGTCATGGCAAAAAAATTAGGTCTGTCCTTTTTACATTTTAATGCAGCTATATATTAAATCATCTTCCTCAGCTGCAGTATCTTTCGGAAGTAACTTGTGCTTCCTCCCAGTCCTGCATTCAATGACCGATTCAGTCATCATTTCAGCAGCAGCAGCAGTGGGAACAGTTTGTTGTAAATTATCTAGCCGAAATATTATCGGCAGGGATGCCTCTCCTAATGTAGCATCGTGCTCCATGCATGTACACTTAGCCTGTAAATTCGTGTTGCACACACTTTCAATTATGCGATTTAAATCGTCGGTGGCGGCAGTCATTGTACTGAAAGCTAATGCAGAATGGTCATAGTACGTATATATATTTAGGGGTTGACTCGATGCATCTGTATGATCAGCTTTGTGATATTGTCTTCAAATGTGGAGATCCGCTGTACGACCGCATCTCGCACATGCTGACGATGTCTCCATTGTTAATTGCTTGAATGCAAGTTAGCTAGGACATGAACAATCCCACCATGTATAAGGTCTTCCACATCTGCGAGCGCCACACATAAACCTCGGGCTAGTGCATCTAGTTTAGCGCACTGGTAGTAAGAGCCCTGTTGATTATTCGCTCCCCGACAGTGCCAAGTTTCTTTTCCATGTTGGCAACAGACTCCTCGGTCGCCACATTAAGGTGTACGTCTAGTTTAGCAGACAGGGCTGTAAGAACCCTGTTGTCAACTCGCTCGCCTAAATTGTCGAGCTCTGCCTGCACAGCCACAAGTTTGCCCTCTAAAGCTGATAGTTTGCGCACATCGTCAGTCAATATACGAATTTGAGCGTCCGTCTTAGCAGACATCGCACCTACATCACCAAGTTTCAATTCCATGTTGACCACAGCCTCTAGCTTATTATGTAAAGCGGTCAGCTTGCCCGCACCCTCGGTGGTCACATTAAGGTGCTCGTCTAGTTTAGTAGTCAGGTCAGTAAGAACCCTGTTGACAACTCGCTCCCCTACAGTATCAAGCTTCACCTTAACAGCTGCGAGTTATCCTCCTAAAGCAGATAGTTTGCACACATCGTCAGCCAATAAACGAATCTGAGCATCCATCTCAGCAGACATAGCATACATGTTGCCAAATAGCTGGACTTCCACAGCCTCGACCACATTGCTGGAAGCAAAAACACATAATTTGGTCACACACTCGATCAATGTGCCAAGCTGCAGATCCATGTCAGTAGCCAGTATATTCGTATGGAAGAGACAGTGTTCCACAATGGCGAGCTTCCGGCCTAAATAGTTACACTGAAGAGCCAAAAAAAAAAACTGGTACACCTGCCTAATATCGTGTAGGGCCCCGCGAGCATGCAGAAGTGCCGCAAGACGACGTGGCATGGACTCGACTAGTGTCTGAAGGTATGCAGGAGGCAATTCACACCATGAATCCTGCATGGCAGTCCACAAATCCATAGGAGCGCGAGACGGTGGAGATCTCTTCTGAACAGCACGTTGCAAGGCATCCCAGATATGCTCAATAATGTTCATGTCTGGTTATTTAGGTGGCCAATGGAAGTGTCTAAAGATAGAACAGTGTTCCTGGAGCCACTCGGTAGCAACACTCGACGTGTGGGGTGTCGCATTGTCTTGCTGGAATTTTCCACGTCCGTCGGAATGCACAATAGAAATGAATGGGTGCAGGTGATCGGACAGGATGCTTTCGTATCTGTCACCTGTCAGATTCGTATCTAGACGTATCAAGGGTCCAATTTCCCGCCAACTACACACGCCCCATACCATGACAAAGCCTCCACCAGCTTGAACAGTCCCCTGTTGACATGTAGGGTCCATGGATTCATGAAGATGGCCCCATACCCGTACACTTCCATCCGCCCGATACAATTGGAAACGATACTCGTCAGACTAGGCAACGTGTTTCCAGTCGTCAACAGCCCAATGGCTGTGTTGGTGGGCCCGGGCGAGGCGTAAAGCTTTGTGTCGTGCAGTCAACGGTACACGAGTAGGCCTTCGGCTCCGAAAGCCCATATCAAAGATGGTCCGTTGAATAGTTCGTACACTAGCACTTGTTGAATCCCCAGCATTGAAATATGCGCCAATTTGAGAAAGGGTGTCACATCTATCACATTTAATGGTTCTCGTCAGTCGTCGTTTGTCCGGTTCGTTCACGATGTTTTTTCCGGCCGCAGCGATGTCGAAGATGTGATGTTTTACTGGATTCCCGATATTCACGGTACACTTGTGAAATGGTCGTACACGAAAATCCAAATTTTATCGCCACCTCGGAGATGCTATATCCCATCTCTTGTGCGCCGACTATAACACCATGTTCAAACTCACTTAAATCTTGATAACCTGCCATTGTAGTAGCAGTAACTGATCTAGCAACTTTGCCAGACGCTTATTGTCTTATATAAGCGCTGCCGACCGCATCGCGTTACTTTGATTGGTTCCATACCTCTGTTATTTGCATACTCACGCCTATACCTGTTTTTTTGGCTCTCCAGTGTAGTTTGCGCACATCCTCAGTCAATGCATGCAATTCAGTTGTCACAGCCGTATGAACCCTGCTGGCTATTCGCTCGCCCACACCATTTAGTTTCGTTTCTAAAGCAGTGAGCCGAGTCATACCGGCCGTCAGTGCGCGAAGATGTGTCTCAATGTTAGCAGATGTGGCCTGCAGTACTGCCAACAGTTCCATAGCCTCTGAAGTGACACTGCAGACAAGGGACACATTAGCCGCATCGCCGTGCATAAAGAGGCATTGCATGGCAAACAATAAGGATGTACCTGCCACATACGATTCCAGCCAGCTATCTACGTACCTCCAGTATGTAAAAACAAATAATTTGTATGGTTGGGCTATGCCACTGCCTCTGCCTTACTCTGGCTTCAAGTGGACCAGCAAGAATATTGACATCATGTCCGTGCCCGACACTAAAGATGTGGGCTACATACTAAGGGTGGATTTTACCCTGCCGAAATCTACGAGACTCACAAGGACCTCCCGTTGCTGGCTGTGAACGAGTGCCCTCCCAGATCCAAACAGATGGAACTCATGACCACACTTGAAGCTAAATCCAATTACGTCATACATTACCTTAAAGCAGGCGATCGGTTATGGGTTACAGCTCACGAAAATACATCAAGTACTTCAGTTCAATCAGAAGGCTTGGCTGCAGCCCTACATAGCACTGAATAGGGAGATGTGCAAGACAGCCGCAAACGAATTCGAAAAAGACTTTTATAAACCTATAAATAATGCTACATACAGGAAACTCATGGAAAACAAGAGGAAGTGCCAACGTATTGAACTCGTGGGCATAGAATGATATGCCAAGAAACTTATTGCTAAGCCCTCATTTAAATGTCGAACAATATACAATGAAACACTATCTTTTGTTAAACTGGAGCATGAAAATATCCTATTCGATAAACCTATTTATGCAGGATTTGCAGTAATCGACCTGTCAATACCCTCCTGTCCCGGTTTCAGTACGATGTCATGCAGCCTAGATATGGTAGTAAGCTGGAGCTTATCTATATGACATGGATTCGTTCGTGGTACTGATATGGGCAGGCGATTTCTACACGGATCTTGCCTTAGATCCGACACTCATATCCGAGTTCGACACGAACGCCTACCCACCCACTCATCCGCGTTATTCACCCACCAACAAAAATGTGATTGGTAAATTTAAGGATGAGTGCGGTGGGGACCATATGATCGAGTTTTTTGGACTGACGGCAAAGCTCTACACGTACCGGTGCACTAGCAAGAATGTTAAACGGGCAAACGGAATCCAAAAATGTGTAGTTAAGAATCGTATGACATTTGAAAATTGTAAGAATGTACTGATGAACCACCGGGTAATGAGAGTAATTGTGAATAATACTCGTTCGTACCATCACGATGTGTATACTCAAAAGTTCCCACAAATTGGCACTCATGTGGATGGACGACAAACACAAGATCCTGGACGATGGTATTAACAAAGTCCCTTATGGTTATCATGGATGATGATGTTCTGTATACGCACCTCTGGGACAGGCATGCATCATATATGTGTCTCCTCGTGAGAGCGAATGGGATCGGGATGCATAGTAGGAGACAGTTCCTCGCCCCGGGCTTGTCGAAGCTGAAGCGCTTCCTTTCCCTTTTCCCTCAACGAATGATATGTGTGCGTGTGGTGATTTATTAAATTTATGTGCTTTTTCCAGCAGCATACAATAGCTCATGCAATAGCCATATTCATCTTACCAGTTATGCTGGATGGTGGCATGCAGTAAGCCTGTGCAAGATGTATCCTTATCTTGTCGAGCGTGTTACTGATATCTCCTGCTGTGTGTGCTGTTTCTGCAATCACTCATGTGCGTACTTGTGCACTGTTTCCATTATGTGTTTTTTTCCAGCAGCATTCTGTAGCACATGCAAGAGCCATATTCATCTTGCCAGGGGTGTTGCTGTTGATAGATGGTGGCGCTGTTGAATGGTGGCACGCTGAAGCTTGTACAAGAGGCATACTTATCTGGTCAGGCGTGTTACCGATATGTCGTGATGTGTGTACTATTTCACATTCCGCAATCTCTCATGCACATACTTGTGCACGGGATTTGGCACCTATGTTGGGTCTCCGTCCTGGGGTTTATAGCCATTTCCAGGGGGACTCAACGCTTATCCTAGCGGAGATTGTGAATGTGAAATGGTATTCGTATCACACTAGCACTGCAGTAAATGGTGGTCGAATCGTACTTGCATTTACTCTTTTCTTCAGCACTGTCCACTTCCCCTTTTCTCTTAATCTACCATTACTGACTGTACTCTTCCTCTGTGGCTGTCATCTTTCTGTATGTTCCTTTGTGCGCTTTGACTATTTTTAGATGGGAGGTTTTCCTTTCTGGCTACTCATAAACCACCTGTACACTATGCTTGCGACAGTACTGAGGTTTTTCGTCAGGCAGTCATGCACACATGTTTGTGTAACGAATAACCCCGTTGGTGTTTGCTGATGTAGTGTATAGCCCCAGTCCCAAGTCCAGGAGCCGTGCACATGACCGAATGGCCATGCGGATGGTTAAGTGCGAGGGCGTGTTGTAGTGTATACACTGTTTTGCTCTGCGCGGGCGTGTGCGCGTGCGGTGTCGCCTGTGTATACTCAATTTCACCAAGGGTAGGCATCTTTAACGCTAATTTTTAATACGATTTATTTATTTATGTTAGTATTATTATTGCACAGGACGTGCGCGAGGTGTGTTGCGTATGTGTATACTCCATTTCGTCATACATGTTACTTTATATATATATATCTTTTACACATATAAGAATTGAGTGCGCGTGTGCGCTGTGCCTGCAATTTTATCATATGTGTACATTCGCCATTAAATACCCTATTTTTTTCGCGATGACAAGTTTATTGTCTGGTGAGCGCGTAGGCCGATTCGAATATTTAATTTTTTTTCTTCTCCTAACAGTAAAATGCCGATNTGCGAATATTTAATTTTTTTCTTCTCCTAACAGTAAAATGCCGATTATTTTTTTCGCAATTACAAGTTTGTTGTCAGGGTAGTGCGTAAGTCGATGAGAGAATTTACTTTATTTCTCCTCCTCATACTATCTATGAAATGGTGGTTGTGCGGTCTAGACATCGGACTGGCGACCGAAGGGTGCTCGGTTCGAAACCGCACNTTCGAATATTTAATTTTTTTTCTTCTCCTAACAGTAAAATGCCGATTATTTTTTTCGCAATTACAAGTTTGTTGTCAGGGTAGTGCGTAAGTCGATGAGAGAATTTACTTTATTTCTCCTCCTCCTACTATCTATGAAATGGTGGTTGTGCGGTCTAGACATCGGACTGGCGACCGAAGGGTGCTCGGTTCGAAACCGCACGTCTCCTGCATTTTTTGAGTTCCAAAACGCTACCAACTAAAAAAATTCCTAGCGCTCCTGGCGGCCACCTTTTGAACTCACCTCCCCGATGATAGCGCGTCCCTGAAGTCGACGAGTGGAACCAACACACACAAAATGGCAGTATCTATGCCAGCTCCTAGCTGCGAACAGTAGAACTTCGCACACTCTCTGGCGGGTGCGGGAATCAAAGATGGCTGCATACAGCTGCCAAGTGGTGCTGGGAATCAAAGATGTAGAATGTGAAAAGTAAGAGAGAGGAAATAAAGGAGACCGGAAGGAATATGAAAAAACCTCCAAGGGATAGAACAGATGATAGGACGGACGTGGGAGAGAGAGCGGCAGGAAGGAATGCCAGAGCATGAGAAAAAATAAGAGGAATGTAAGAGCACGAAGAGATTGGAAGGAGTGATAGAGCAGGAGTAAAAAGAAAAATTCCTAAGGAAAAACGGAAATACAAGATGGCCGTCATTGGCGAGGAATGGCAGAGCAGGAGGTTAAGAAATGACGTCATCCAAGATGTCCGCCAGCTCGTCCTCCCGTCCATGGCCCCCAGCCCATCACGTGAATAGGAATTTTCCAGCTACTGATGAGGTAGACCGATTTTCGTCTTCTGCACAGTACCCAATATTGACCTACCCCACGCCAATACTACTGTCATAAGTAATGTGGTTAACAGTGATAACGCGTTTGTTCCTATAGTAATTTTTAAAAGACAAGCTATTTTATATGAATAATATACTTTTACCAATTTGAATGTAATCTAATTAGATGAAAAATTAGAGGAAACTTCACATGTCAAAGAACTTTTTTACATAAAAGTGTTGTAGCCTCAAATCCTATCCACGTCGTTTATGATTATCGTATTGGAACACGGACAGCGGCTACTGCGCACCTCGGGTGCGCACTCTTCCAAAATGATTCTCTTAAGGTGCTCCAGTCTGATGTACCGACGGCTAAGTTCAGCGACCTATGAAGTACCGACGGCGTCACGCCTGAGTGAAGTGCTGGCACGAGAGGCAGTGACAGCGCCGCAGGAATGCAGAGTACCGTGCCGTGATGGGCTTGTTTTTCAACAGGGCGTGAATTCGTCGCCGTGATTTACAATGTTTGCGTGTAACTTGCGCTGACAGGCTCCAACTGGAGCACTCATACGGAATCTCCGAGCATCCAACATCGGCTGCCCTTGAAACCCTCTGTACAAACTCCTCCGTTCTGTACGGCAAGTCCTTACCTAAACTACGATGTCTTACTACTTGATTTGGCAAGAATATTTTACTACTAACCCCTTATGTCTTGATGAACAACCGAAATGGTTAACGGTTACCTTTACATGAAATTGCAAAAACGAGGAACGATAATGCACCTCATTCCAATTCCCAGTCACCCTATTTCTAAGTATTTTCCTGAGTACTTTTTCTGCCAGCATAAAAATAACATTATTGCCCCTTTTCTGTAGACATTACATTGTAAACAGTATATCCTAGTTGTGGGCATGTCCTAGGAAAACAGGATGTGTTTACCCCCCCCCNCACACACACACACATACGCACTTTTTTTTATGGTGGAGTAGAAATAACACTTTATACATAATCGCGTTCCCTCAGAAATATTGCTTGAGAGAGCTCACAAACCAAAGTATACTTAATTCATTTTCTCGAAAAATATGTTTATCACCTCTAAATCGAAACGCCTATGTACCACATATTAGAGTGCTAGTTTTCTGAGTCGAAAGACCAGTTGTCCTGTCTCCCTTTTAAAAATATATCTTCTTAAACAAAATGTTTCGCAAATAAGGTGATGAAAATCGTTGCTTATGAATTTTATTTAAGAAAGCAATCTTCAGCCGCATCTCTCATGGCGGAATCTTGCTTGACCTCTGGAACTGTAAGGGATTTGTTTAATGATGGAGAAATTCTTTTCTCTACTGAACATTGCAGCACAACTTTCTTTAACACTGTTTGCTAACTATCTACACATGGGAATCAGTTCTGTTTTTTAAATTTATTTTTTAAACCAATTTTTTCTTGTTATAATTCACGCGTGTAGGCATCACGTGATTTCAATGTGGGGAAATTAAAGTCTCAACCTGTGCAGCTAAAATAATGTATTATCTACTCTATTTGTGGGGCCGCGGTACATTAGTGGTTAGACTACTCGCCTCCCACCAAGGTGAACCGGGTTAGATTCCCGGCTGGGTCAACCCTGGATTTTCGCATGTGGGAATCGTGCTGGACGATGCCCCTGGTCGGCGGGTTTTCTCGGGGATCTCCAGTTTACCCCGCTCTTGCATCCCGGCGCTACTCCATACTCTCCTCGCTTCACCCTCATCGGCTTTCAAGCCCTCGATGTTAAGAGCCGCCCAAATATCTTCACTCACTCTACTCTATTTGTGCATAGCGAAACTCAAGGAAACGACGTTTTGGTGTTTTGAGTTCTTGAGCTACGATATTTAGACTGATTCACTACAGATTTGAATAACATATTATTGATGAGCTCGCAAGTTTCTTCATTGGAACATTTAAATCTCAATATATTTCTGTAAATAATGTCAAATTCCACACATAGGCTACAATTTGGAGAATACATTACAGTATAATAAAAAAAATTTTTCCAATATTTTTTAATTCCAAATTTCATTGCTGATATAGCAAGATTATGTTGTACTGAAAGAAAGGTTTCTTTGTACGAACAAAATACTTACTTCTTGATGTGCTCTTACAAAATAATGCTGTGGTTAAAGAAAATTTGAAACGCAAAAAATAAAAGAAAGATTTTGTTCACTTAACAAAAAGAAATACATTTTAGTTGACGAAATGCGTTTATCGCGTCGACAACAAATATTCGGTTGAACCAATCCTGCATAATTGTTTGACCACACATTGATAAGTATTGTATAGCATGGCCAAGAAAACCTTACTGTCAGTGTGACATTCAAAATTTACGTGGCAACTGTATCTTGTACCTCAAGGTTTACATGATAGTTACGTTTCGTGTCTTGCCGGGGTCCAGTTTCAAGGATGAATTTCTTTGTCCCCGAGCCGGTGGTCCGCACCCAGGCAGTACGACGCGGTACGCGATTGACGTAGTGTTGGGCTGCAAGCAATCTGACTACTATAAAGTACTCAACCTCGCACAAGTTCTGTGATTTTAACACACCTACTTATCTTGCAAATAAGGGAATCGATACTAGTGACGTGTATGTACTTTCATCTAATTAACCACAAACGTTACTTTAAAAACACTCACCCCATGGGGTTCCTCTCTAAATAAATGGAGCCCGGGCAAACTCTATCCATCTGCACTCCCCTTTCTTTATTTATTTGGCAGGCCTGCCTTTTGTTGCAACGTTGCAAGACAAAGACAATGGCAACGAACGCAGTTTGTTTAAAGCAGAACCTGTCTGGAGTTAACTGTTTGCCAAATCAAGTTATAAGGCGCTAAGAGTACGCACATTAAAGCATTTATGTGCAAGTTTCCGTCTATCATGTTGATAGGCGATGTTTTTAGGCGTTTTCCTAGATTGATGTATATTACCAGGTGTGTGCCAAGATGCGTTTTTTTACGGCGGACTTGCGTTTTATGGAATAATGTATTGGTTGCTTTGTTACTTCAACGTTATTTAGTGTGACATATTCATCAGTGAGGGCATAATTTAAATTATAAATATCAGATCTTCTAATAATTTACCTCAAACTAACAAAAGTAGTAATACGCGAGACACCAACGAACAGTTGTGATAGCCAGCATTTCTTGGCTGCCATCAGCAAAATTTAACTTTACAAATACAAAACATACCTTTACAATATATGTAAAGTGAACTGATAAGTTAAATATGTCTTGAAATGTAAGGTTGTAAATATTTAGTTTTAGTATGCAGCAGTTGTTTTTATCTACGAAATTTCGAAGATGATAGAACACCGACTCGGTGTTTCTTTAAGACATTCTTTTTTTTTTTTTTCCCCTCCATTTGCACGGGACTGGTTACAAAACGAGTCAAAGTGCACACACGTCGGTGCCACGTGAATAGCACGCGTGACTCGAGCTAGAAGTGTTCGTATTCTGGAAGACGGTCGTTAGCTCGTCCTTTCTCTGTACGTCGATGATCAAGTTGAAGTTACCACGAAGCTCCTTGCGTTATAGTTACGTTATCGTGCTTAGGTATGGGTGGCACAGCACTTATCTCAAAGCGGGAGCACCCGCAGGAAACCCCACCACTCCATGACAATGACCTTCAACTCCCATTCCTTCCATTCCACTCATTTAAGCAAACTAAGTCTTACCAAAAAGCTTCAAGCAGCAGAGTTTAAATAGTGGAGTATAGATAAATAACGCAGTCGCATTAAACTGCGACAATTCAACCATCCCCTGATATGAATTGGAATACGAGATAATTAACCCCTAAAATTGTGATAAATGATTCAACAAACGGTTAGTTTTCTTTTCCTTTATCTCCGGGCTTATTTTCTTTTTTCTCATTAACTGTCCATATAAAAAATACAAGCATAAAAAAAATACAAATAGCTTAACAGGCTTTAAAATACGTTACAGTTATAATGTTTGTTATGAAAACTGCATGGATTTACATTTAATAATGGGCTCCCAAGGCAATACATACTTAGCCCAAATATTGTAACATTGTAAAATTACATATAAAAAACTTATCTTAAAATTTCCCTTATACAAGCTCTATAAAATGCCATCATCAAACATGGCAGGATATGCCTTCAGCCAAGTTATATGTTCTCATCGTGAGGTCCCTATCCAGTCTCTCTCCCAAGACGAAAGACAACCTCTTTTACAGTCGGGAAATACGTAACCCAGGCTATTGAGGAACATCCCAGAGAGTTTCGTTGTGGTTCGAGTTCAGTAACATTCAAATCTTGATGACATCGAAGGAAGCGTCGGACGGTTACTATAAGCCATCCATACACGTTGGAAGAAGGATGGCTTCGGCGGGGTGAGGGGTGGGGGTAGCCTCGATCCTCCACGCCGACAGTCTGCGCTCGCCTGCCAAGCCACGCACCCGCATCGGCACCAACGTCTACGACGACTTACGTCTAACTGGTCACCAACTGGGTAAGCCTCAGCTCCCTCATCTATCTATTCCCGTGTTAGGACGTACAATTTTCTTCGCTGAATAATAATGCATGATGTTCGCTGTTCCAGCACCGTCACACAATATCTTCATATTCAATTAACTGTGACGTAGCGTTAAAATTTCCTGAATTTGTCATACACCGGATGTTTTTGAACAACACCCAAAAACTCCGCCAAGTTGCTCCTTAACGTAAACTTTGACGAAATTGTATGTATCACCTTTTCTCTAAAGTTATTATTAAAGGAGTAATGCGCTTCCGAAAAACCGAATTTTAAAACGCTTTTTTTCAAAATACATAAACGACTTACGATTAAGTATCAGATTGGTGAATGGTATTTTGTAGAGCAGATATGTTACACCTCTGAAAATTTTCCCCCTAAAGTAATTTTTAAGGGAGCCGTGCGCCCCCACAAAATTGTAATTTTAAAAACCTTCATGTGTGAGGGGTGTTGCCTACCTGCCAGGCCACACACTTCCTGTTTTGAGAGTTACGCATAGATTTCTCGAAAATCGTTCACCTGAGAGTGTTCCGACAAGACATTTTATTGTTAATTTAGATGTGCTGATTCACAAGTCTTACAAAATCGGATACATTTTAGCGTTACAAATATTTTCATACAAAAATAAGATGCCGACCCCCATTTTCAGCACGAAGGGGGATGAGTTTACCAACTAATAGTTTCCTAATATTGTTTGTCGCCGTATACCTCTGTATTAGGCCTCCTGCCGCCAAGACTATTTATCTTCCTACCTTTTACACAGGGCCGTTAGCAGTCAATTAATTCGCAGGATACATTGACAGAAGGGTGCGGCTTGACAACATTGATTATTCCTCATTTTTTAAACTATACATTTAATAATGCGTTAAAATATACTACATGATGCCGTAAAATAAACTATAGGTATATTATTATAGTTTTCTTTAAAATCTGTCAAACCGGGCAAATTATGCTATTATATATTGTCTACAAATGAGAAATTGATTAACTTCCCAATTTAAAATCAGGGTTGGGTCATACCTATAAGCCTATTTATGTATGGTTTTATGTTCAAATGTACGTGGTACAAGAAAAAACAGTTAAACCCAAAACCTTACATTGTAGTTCATAGTTGTGTCCCTCAAAATGTACGTTTCGTGGCGTCATAAATACAATTAAGACGGTATAGGAAAATTTGTTAACACGTTCCCCTTTCAGGGGTCGAGGGTAAATCATATATGACTTAGAAACCAGAGGAAAACTTTTTGGAAACTAAACCTTAGGTAAACGCATTCGCTAGACGGATGATCTGCCTAGGAATGCGGAGCAACCTCGTGTAGCGAAGTTATTAAAATTGTAAAATATAACCGGTTTCGGTATACAACGCCCTTAATAACTTTATAAGCTTCAGAGGGATAAATACGTGAATGTGTTGTGCAGGATGAAGACATGATATGTGATAAAGTTCAGAGATCTCATTTCATGAACGCGACTATTGAAGCAGAGCAAAAGGAAATTAAAACATCTCACGTAAGCTTTCGGAGGCCTTGTGTAAACTTTCACTCTCTTTCTATTCCATTAGCATCGCGATCGATTTGGAAGACCCTTCAGTGGGATAATCGTATTTCCTTGTCTGTTTACAACTTCAGTAGATCCTCAACCACGTCGGCTCAATCCAGTTCACCGAGAGGAAAGGCAAACGCCTTACACGATATCACGCAGACATTACTAGCGCCGGTCAGGTTCATGAACTAATCTAGAAACTGAATTTGTGAGTGTCGCTGTAAATTATGACTTCATCCTGTAAACAGTTTTCCCTTCGAAATTCAAACATATTAAAAATAATACATATAACTTAAATAGCTTAGCTGTGCTTTGCGCTGTGTCCAAAGACACTATTTTCGGCCCTTTCTTTTTTCACGAGCTCACTGTTACTGGAATCCATTATTTGGACATGCTCACAGACTGGTTGTTTCCTCAGTTGGAAGGGGCGACGGGGGATTTCATTTTCCAGCAGGATGGTGTGCCACCCCATTGGCACCTAGCTGCTCGTGGTTACCTGAACGAGACGTTGCCGCGCCGCTGGATTGGTCGAAGAGCAGCTAGTGACCAGGCTCTTCATCACTGGCCCCAAAAAAGCCCGGATCTTACCTCGTGCGATTTTTTCTGTGGGGGTACATAAAGGATCAAGTGTTTCGTCCACTATTGTCGGCTAACATTGACGACCTCAAAACGAGAATTACGAACGCCATCCAAAACGTAACACCAGACATGCTGACAAAAGTGTGGAACGAGTTTGATTATCGCATAGATGTCGTTCGGGCTGCTCGTGGTGGTCACATTGAACATTTATGACTGTATGATAAACAAACTTCACGGTTCCACGGTTCATTTGATTTGTCAATCAAGGTTGTAAGTTGTTTGGTTTTGATATTATAAACCTTCAAATTTGGGGTATTATTTTATAATCATCCTGTATTTTAATGTGTGATAAAAGTGTCTCTCAATCCCACATCTACATGTTTTAAAAAATATTCAATTTTTATGATAGAGTGATTTGACGGTTTCATTTGAATTAATCGAATGTGTCGTTAGATATCGATAAAGTGCTGTGTCATTTCTTATACGCCAAGAATACCCAAGTTCTAAAACGTTTAGGGAGGGGGGGGGATACTTATGTGCCCCCACCCCCGCTCCAAATAATATACAGTTACGGACGGTAATAAGTTTACAGTTCACTGACCTCGCGAAATTCTGTGAGTTAGGGGTCGCTTTCTTGCTTGAGAGTGCCTCATTTAAAGAAAAAAATACAGTGTAAAATATTTAGAATCAAGTGGTCTTCCTATTTCCGCTTTACATTACAACGGACGTGTATGATGCTTTTCTAGAGGCATCTCTCCGCATGTTTGTGTAGGTTTAATTTCGAAGATTGACCGAAAATCATGTATAGCAAAGGAGAGCTGCTCGTTCTTGAAGCAACGCTAAAACCATTGTACCACGCAGTTGTGCACTTTTCCCTCACATCAAATATCAATTAGTATATGCGCACGCTAACAAATGTTTGACATCCTCAGTAAATTGAATCAGATCACACCATTGTATAACACGCAAACTGTAAAATAGTTTTTATAAAATTCCCAAACATACTATGTGCATAGTATAAGAAATTTACACACGTAATTTTATATGTTCGGTAATTTCACCATGCACTTAACATTTTTTCTTAAATAAATGCAAGTGAGCTGTGACGGATGAATTGCAAAACTTTAACCAAACGTACTGTACTTTCATATCACCGCTATACACTGGTATGATAAATTTGCGAGCCTTTTCTTTAGTCTAGCAATGAACGTAGGACGTGAAAAGTACTGCTTTCTTATGTTTTTTTCACCGCACTCAAGTTAATGTCATTTTCCAAATATTGTTGTTTATTTACTTTATTTACGTCTCTGATACCCAAAATTATAAACCGTTACTTCTGGCTTTACCTGCCTGCGGTGGCCAGCGACTTCTACTGGCGTGGCGAGCGATGTTTTTAAATACTTGAGTGAGCATTTTAAAAGTAAGGTTTGTAGCCGTACTGAAGTGTTAAAAATATTAGATAAAAAAATCAGAGTTGCTCATTAACACAACTTATTTCCCAGGCATAATTCCTTTAATTTGCCAGAAACTCTCAGAGTAACAAAAAAAAAGCATAGACCTACATTACTCAATTAAAAAGTGAAAATAAAACGTTATGAATGATCGAAATTGAACTGCAAATGAGCGAAACTTCTCCACGGGAATTATTGAAAAACTAATGCAGTGACATGAATTTCGAAAACACAATGGTGATTTATATTGTTTTGCCGTGAATCCTACTGCTATGGGAATTGATTATTTTGCATACACTCCGTTTTCTTTCCTTATGTATTACATTCACCTAGCTGTCAGAAAGAAAAAATTCCCACATTAAAATCACTGGTTTATATTTATATTGCACGTCTTAGAAATGATTGTAAGTTGAAAGTTGTGACAGAACTGTAACATGAAACTAAAAAAAATCCTTCACGAGCGGCGCGCTGTGTAAGGTATTGGTGTCAAGGCTGATGATCTGTCGCTTGCCTTCGCATGGTACAATTTCCTCAACGCGAAGCACATGCTCGTGAGGCGAGGCATCATTAAGTAAGTGGATTTTGAAGTTTTCTGGCAAATGTGTTACTCAGTTACACTTGAAGTTTAATAGGACCACCTTCGTCGAGTTTGACAGGATTACCTCCATCGGGTTTAATAGGAACATTTTATACGAACAAAATCCATTGCTGAGGTTGACTAACAAATGTGGCCTGAATCATTTTATTTTTCGTCTTCCAAGCGGTGAACAAAAGAAACGTTCTAAAGATCAGTTACTTAGATCTGTTCAATACACCATAAATATATTACAAGCAAACTTCTCAAATTGAACCATTAAAATAATCCGCATGTTACTCACTATCTTTTATTACTGATTATTTTTATTTTTACCGATTCGAATTTCGAATGTCAACGATTACTTGATGATGATACATTGTTCCAATACAAAGAAAATTATTGCTATACGTACCCGCCGAAAGGAGTTTAGGGTGTAGAAACTTTCTTTATTGTTGCTGTCCTGAAATTTTGCTGGTGTTTGTTTCCTGTCATCAAACAAATCGTCTACTGGGCAAAAAGGAGCCGAAAAAGAAAAAAACCTTTTACGTTAGTTGATTAAATCCTCTTTTTTAAGAGAAGATATGACTTCTATTTAATTGCAAATATTCAAAATTATATTTTATTGAGTCAAACTAATTTCTTATCCTTTGGTATGTGCTCAGTTAGGGATAGGAATGTGTTCCATTGTATTTTTTCCTAGATAGGTATTGTGCAGCACGACTTGAAAAGCTGCTGTCGAGTTGTTACGATCCATGAAAAAACAGGGCGCAAAGTTCATGGATGTCTTGAAACCTCCGTGGAGACTGCGCTGTCACGAGATGTGGAATGAAGATCCGCATACCTGTGCAGCACAATGCGATTACACCGTTGCGATGCGGTTTTGTTTGTTTATACTTGGTGACGTCCGTAGCCGAGCTTGCTCAGATGTCTTCGCGCCATGAAGTTTCGGATTCGAATCATATGTACTGATGCGTGTATCGTTATATACAAGTTTAGCCGTCCCCATATTGCCTCTCAGTGTAAAGTGGAAACGTTTAAAGCCATAACGTAAAAAAGTGTTTTCGTTTCTCGTGGTGAGCTAAAAATCGTAATCGTCTGTTAAATTGACAATATGAATAATGGAACCCACCAAACACGTTTTGGGTGAATGACATGTGTTAGGCATTAACTACTTATTCACGATGGATCATTCGGCTCTCAAGACCTAGCTGTTAAGAGTTGCCCAATTTTCTTTACTCACTCACGATGGATCATGGAGGTTGTGGGCGATGCTTCATGGACACAGTTACGTGTGACGTCTCGTCTAGTCAACTGAGTAAGGAACGCATTTGAGTAACCTTACAATTAAAGATGTGCCATACGTCACAAAAAGCAAATTACGCCATATCTTTTCGGGCTCCAAAATCTAACTGACTTGTATTCGTACATTAGACCAGACATATTTAAGGTTTTTTTTTTTAGATGCGGGAAAGTAATATTCTGTGTGCTTTCAAGCGTTGAAGACCGTGAGTTAACGCATTTTGAAGTCTACGGTGGTAATTTTTTCCGTGCTCCCTTCTCCATCCTTCAGTATAGCCCAACTGCGAGAGTCCTAAACCGTGTATTTTCAAGGTTTTTTTTTTTAAAGAAAATGAGTTTATTTTCTGCTTATACGTATATTGAGCTTCGCAGAAAAGTGGCTAAACCTTTATGCATCAAATCACATATTTTAGTTCATTTTTGTGTTCCTCAAAATATACGATACATAACATTACAAATCAGTATCACTAAAGGGAGATAGCAAGTCACACGTTTATCTATGCTTTAAAGAAAATAGAAAGATATTACATATTGTTACACGCGGTCCCCGCCCCTCCTCGCCCCATTCGTGACCATACAGTTGGTCCCGCCGGGGTGGAAGAGTGGAGTTATCACTACCTGGCCGCCCTTACGGTGGGCGGGAATGATTGACAGCTATCTGGATTGGTGTCACCGTACACCCATTCCCCTTCTATATAAGTCGGCGGCGGGATATTGACTGGACTTTCTAGTAATCTCCTTCCTTGGCGCAATCCTACATGTAAGGAAGTTTCTGAGCTAGGGCCAACGACACTATAAATACCATTGCAGCCGGATGCAAGCAGTTTTTGTGGTAGCTATGAAGCTAAAGTTTAGAAAAAGGGCGAAGTCTGGTGCAGCGAGGGACTTCAGCTGAGAGGACGAACGACGGCGGACGAGTGTTTGTGTGTGGCGTGAACGGATGAGAGAGCGTGGTACCTGAATAGTAGTGTGCTACTTTGGATTAGGNCTCTAGAATATTCCGGACTGGTGGTATCTGGACTGAATTAAGGTGGGACTGTATAGTATGATAATGTGATACGGACTTAATTGTAAATACTTAAACTGTTAAATATGGGCATGTAATTTATAAAACAATTCAATGGGTTTTGATACACGGTTTATTGGGACTGATTTTAGTTATTTGATTGCATTTATTTCTGAGGTGATAGACAAGTATGTAAATATTAACTGTAAATAGCAAGTGATAGCAAATCATTGCGAGATATTAAATCGAGAGTATTGTTATGCGCTCGCTGCTTCGCATCCCGCGCGAGCGAGAGGAAGTGAAGGACAGCAGTTATATGATATCGGCAGCAGCAAATCAATGGGCAGTTTCGAATGACAGGCGAGCGATAGGCCGGTGGCCGCGTATATGTTACAGAAAGCGAGCAAACACGATAATCCTTTTTGCGGCGCACGCTGCTGACACTGGTTGTATTGAGTTTATGCATATATTTTAGGACTTTTATAAGTGTTTACTGCCCTAGATTCTGTCCGCATGACTCGGTGTGCGTCGGACTCTTCAGGTCAAGGCCAGCAGAGTATAAATTGGGCGACGGGCCTCCAGGCCGGGAGTTTTTGTTGGAGATATAGTTCATTGTGATTTTTGCATGATGAGCAAGATACTTAAATATTTATATATAATAATGAAATTTTTAATTTGCATATCATGTTGTATTTTTACCTGTGAAATGATCTGACTCTCTATGGGGTTTGAACCTGCGATACCTTATTTTCAAGGATGATGCACTGTCTCCAGTGCCGTCAGATACATTAGTTATTTCCTATAAACAGTCCATAACAGTGTCGTCTCTCTTGCGTGACTATTGGTCTTGAATGGATGTTATTTCGTATGTGCTTACAGTTCTAACACCATAAATGTTATGTATTCAAATAAGTACATGTATATATTTAGTATTTAAAACTGAATAAATTAATATCTTGTATATATAACTGAATTCCTCTCGGAAAGTGAAGTGTATGTGTGTGACCCTGAAGCCTGACGCGACTCTCTCTCGGCCAGTGTTGTGTGTCATCCATTCAACTTGTAGAGACCTGCACGGTGCTCGCGTCGCCAGCCAATCATCTGAGCTGCCTCACATATTTTCCTGTTTGTTGGGCACACAACGACGGTCGGGTCAGATACATTCCGCTGCTAGTGTTGTACTCTGGATGCGATGGTTTCGTTTCAGTCGGTTTGTAAGGAAGTCGTTTGCTATTCTGTTGTACTGACTAGGATGGTCTGGTATTGTATGGCATAGTTTAACACACAACGTACAGTTGCGACGCTAATGTTGTATATAATTGCGATGGTTGTGAAGTGTTTATAACTATTTAACCCTTACATTTTTTTTATATCTGTTTGCATCAATGTGTAGTAGTGTTGACCTTATCGCACCTGTGCTCGGCTTCGCAAAAGTTTTTTTCCGACTAAGATGAGGTATAACACACAATGCTCGTGCAATATACATTGGTTGTTACAAGGTTAAATATATTTTCATTAATAATTATTTATATATCTTTTTGCATCAGCATGCTACCGTGA
Source organism: Clitarchus hookeri (assembly GCA_002778355.1). NCBI lineage: Eukaryota > Metazoa > Arthropoda > Insecta > Phasmatodea > Phasmatidae > Clitarchus > Clitarchus hookeri. The sequence goes on along the minus strand of NQII01000854.1, from coordinate 267,128 downwards.
AAACATCCTTGGTATGGGAGACAGCTAAGAATCTCTCCGTCCTGCTGCAGATAGACAGGTAGGTGTTAGCAGACGGATTTTATTTTGTGTTGTACATATGTGAGAAGGAATTCTTTAGGCAGGCATGGAAGATCGGTATCTGAGTGCTGCAAGTGATTTATTCTTGCTGTTGATCGTGATAGCTAATAAAATTATCTGACCACTATAACAACATCCTATCGTTTTCACAATGTCTTCTTGACGACGAGAGAATTAAGTTCTGAGTGATGTGTGGTGGTACGAACTGCTTTTACAGACCTAAAAGTGAATAGGTTAGGCGGAAGCGATATCCTCTAAAAACACCAGTTTATTCGAAGCAATATTTTGAAAAGTCATACTTGATGTATTCAAACAAAATAAATTGTTAGCTTGCACTGTATAACTGCATTGCTCTCGTAAAATAACATGCATGTTCAAAATGTGATTGGAGTGGTTGGTAAGTGCTTATAACTATTTTTCTTTTGATTTTATTTTTTATATCAGTTTGCATCAGTGTTAATATTATCGTTCCCACACTTCACAGCGGAAATGTATTCGTCTATCATAGCATACAGTGCACGATGCTCACACATATGTATTTGTCGGTAAATGTGAATAACTATTTACTTTTATAATTAATTTTTTTTTATGTGTTATCTTAGTGTGTAGCAGTGTCTTCTCTCTCTTGTGGGACTAATGGTTTAAATGTGTGTTGTTTCGTATGTGCTTACGGTTCTGCTAATATATAAATGAGACGTATTCAAANTTAATGTGTTTGTCTTAGTGTGTAGCAGTGTCGTCTCTCTCTTGCGGGACTAATGGTTTAAATGTGTGTTGTTTCGTATGTGCTTACGGTTCTGCTAATATATAAATGAGACGTATTCAAAATAAGTACATATATATAAATATAGTATGTAANAAATAAGTACATATATATAAATATAGTATGTAAAGCATAATAAATTGTTAGTTAGTACTGATAACTTAATTCCTCTCGTAAAGGAAAGTGCATGTGTGACTCGGCTGGTCTGTCACTCTGGAGCCTGACAACTCTCTCTTGGCTAGTGTTCTGTGTTATTCCTTGGCTTATCGAGACCTGCACTGTGTTCGCGCTGGCCATCGGCTGGGTTGATCGTGATGTTAGTTGATCGTGCAAAGTCGGTAGGGTTGGATGTGTTCCTCTGCTAGTGTTGTGAGTGTTAGTTGTTCACTAAATGCGAGGGTTTCGTTTCAGTCGGTTCGTACTGAAGTCGTTTGCTATTCTGTTTTACTGGCCAGGACGGTCTGGTATTGTATAACATCGTTTAACAAACTGCGTACAGCACTCGACGCTTGTGTACTATGTAATTGTGCTGGTTGGTAAGTGCTAATAACTATTTACCCTTTGCATTTTGTTTTTTATATCTATTTGCATCAGCATATAGCAGTGTTGCCTTATCGCATCTGTGCTTATCGGCTTCGCAAAATAAATTTTTCTACTAACACAATGCACAGAGCACGATGCTCGCGCAATATACATAGGTTGTTAAATGTTTATAACTATTTGTTTTATAATTATTTTTATATCCGCTTTCATCAGCATGTAGCAGTGACGTCGCTCTTGCGCGACTAATGGTTTAAATGTATGACGTTTGGTGAAAAGCAAAGGAAAACCATCTTTACAACTCGTATAATGCGTATAGCAATTGCATTGTATTCATTTTTGTGGTTGGTATTTGTGATCATTCGTTCTTTCTCATGTCAAGGTGCATTCTACATTTTTACTAAATTTATTGGNTTTTGTGGTTGGTATTTGTGATCATTCGTTCTTTCTCATGTCAAGGTGCATTCTACATTTTTACTAAATTTATTGGCGTGATATCAACACTGATATATCTATTATAGAATGTAGCTCCATCAAGGTTTTTCTTATAAGTGCGCTTAAGAAATACTTGACACTTGCGCCTTTTTTCGCTGTCGTGGGTGATGCNCCATCAAGGTTTTTCTTATAAGTGCGCTTAAGAAATACTTGACACTTGCGCCTTTTTTCGCTGTCGTGGGTGATGCCTATGCTTTGAATTGGGCGACTATCTTAAATGGTTCGGAAATTACAGCCAACTATGTCTATACAAATGCTTAGGGAATACTTGACCCTGCGTTCATTTTTGTTTTTTTGTATGTCTATGTTACGAATTTGATGTCTGTATCTTAAATGGTTCAGAAATTACATCCAACTATGCTTATAAGTGCGCTTAGGTCATGTTTGACCCTTGTCGCAGGTGATATCTTTGTTACACATTTTGTAACTCTATTTAAAACGGTTCGGAAATTACGGCCAACTATGCTTATAAGAATGCTTAGAACATAAAATACCCTGTGATAATTTTCCTTGTTGGGAGTGATGTCTATGTTACGAATTTGGTGACTGTATCTTAAATGGTTCGGAAATTACGTCAAACTATGCTTATAAGTTCGCTTAGGACATAAATCACTCTGCGATCATTTTCCTTGTCGGGAGTGATGCCTATGTTACGAATTTGGTGACTTATCTTAAATGGTTAAGAAATTATAGCTAACTATGCTTATAAGTATGCAATGAGAGCCTCGCATAAACACTCAGTGACGAGGCCCTTTCGAGAGCCTCGCATAGCCAATCAGAGAATAGGGGAAAAGGGGAAAAAGGGTATTTCCAAGGGAAAAAGGGAAATCCAAAGAAAATCACAGGAATGCAAGAGCTTGAAGTAGGAACAGGTAGGTCGGAATACGAGAGCATGAAGTTGGAACATCTGGTAGGAATGTGAGAGCATGCAGTAGGGCTCGCGATCGACATCGTCGTCGGTGGGGATACGAAAACGCGAAGTAGGTACAACTGGCGAGAAGGAATGCAAGAGCATGAAGTAGTGACATTTGGTAGGAATGCGAGAGCATGGAGTAGGGACTATAAGCGATGTCGTTGGTCTGGAATGCAAGAGCGTGAAGTATGTACTAGGAAGGAAGGACTCTGAGTAAACTAGCATGCAAGAGCATGAAGTAGGGATGTCTGGTAGGAATGCGAGAGCATGAACTAGGGACCACGATTGACGTCGTTGCTTAAGAATGCAAGAACGTGATGTAGGACCGACTGGCGGGAAGTAATGTAAGATAATGAAGTAGGGACGTCCAGTAGGAATGCAAGAGCATGAGGTATCGACATCTGGTAGGAAGTAATGTAAGAGAATGAACCTCCAGGGCGTCAGGTGGAAGGATGACAGAAGGAATATGAAAAAACCAAAGTGGAATGATAGAGCATGATGAGAGAGAAGTGGCATGATGGGGGGCAATGAACACGAACATTATTCAGCCAAGGTGGATGGTGCTGGCTTGTAATGATAGCGTATGCTTGTAACTGATTGCATATTCCGGCTGATATTGCACAATTTTCAGCCGGGGTCATCCGCATTGTGCAAACTTGAAAAATATCAGCCGGATTGTGCAAGACAAATTTTTTGGGGGGATATTCGGTATATTTTGAGGGCAATTTTGCCGTTTTTGAGGGGAAAAAGGGAAATTCTGAGTGGATTAAGGGAAAAAATGACGTCATCCAAGATAACTGCCACCAGTCTCTGTGTACTGCCCCTGGCAACCCTGTGTTTCCAACTACCTGTGTAAATAAATTAGAAATCAAATTTAGTTCTTTTATTTTTATTAAGACCTCCATCCCTCACGAACTAAAATACGCCCCTCGGGCGTCTCGTGTAACTGTATTTTCTTTCTAGTGTTTTAAAATAAATAATGAAACTAAAATTTTATTTTATTTACACCTCCAGCCCTTAAAGAACCTGGCTCAACCCACTGACTTTGAAAAATTGTAACAATACGTTTATACAAACCAAACATAGTTCTACAAATTTCCTAGAAGGTGAAGAATCTGGGACCACCACTGCGAAATTACTCCATGACAATAAATTGGACCGCATTTCAGATCTCACATCCCGAATAACTTTCGAGTTAATCTAAAGAGTTTCCATCTGTTTGTTATTATGGAAATAAGCTGCGTGGACNTCTTTCTAGTGTTTTAAAATAAATAATGAAATTAAAATTTTATTTTATTAACACCTCCAGCCCTTAAAGAACCTGGCTAAACCCACTGACTTTGAAAAATTGTAACAATACGTTTATACAAACCAAACATAGTTCTACAAATTTCCTAGAAGGTGAAGAATCTGGGACCACCACTGCGAAATTACTCCATGACAATAAATTGGACCGCATTTCAGATCCCACATCCCGAATAACTTTCGAGTTAATCTAAAGAGTTTCCATCTGTTTGTTATTATGGAAATAAGCTGCGTGGACNTCACATCCCGAATAACTTTCGAGTTAATCTAAAGAGTTTCCATCTGTTTGTTATTATGGAAATAAGCTGCGTGGACCTTTGAACAACCTTGATGCTGCATGCGTTTCAATCCAGCGCCATTTGCTCTCTCTGTATCCTGTACGCGAAACGCTCCGCAAACAATTTTTTTACTGTGTTGTTTGTGTCCTCGCGTTATGAGCGAACACGCGGTGGCCTTGAACAGTGGGTCTACAGCCTGTTCGCAGTCAACAGCATTCCGCGAGATCTTCGTGAGGCACCGCCGCGTTTAGCGTCTAGCTCGCGATTATGGTTGGTAGAGGCTGTTCGTGGTTGATTGAGCACTTTTGAAATCAACCTTTGAAAAATGTCACAGCCCATAACTGCATATATTTAAACGGACACGCAGACAGGCAAGGGCCCAGTAAAGTTGGTAGTGACGAAGTGAAAGGAGTTCCATTTCTTTACGTCGAATCAAAATTTCTATGGAAACATTTGTGAATACTGAAATTGTTCATATTTATTTATTTTTATTTAAAACATAAAAATGTGAGAATCGGCAAATTTGTAAAATATGTACTTTTTCAATGATTCCACAGTTTCATGCGTAAATAATGTGATATGACCCATGACAATGTTAATTGTACGTATGGCGGAAGGATACACAATGTGCATGCAAGTATATCTTAAGCAGGGCTTTAAAAAATGCTCAGTTTACCATGAACCGCCTAGAAAAGGCAGTTATCANGCTCAGTTTACCATGAACCGCTTAGAAAAGGCAGTTTTCCTGTTAATAAAAACTGAGAACAGCTTTAGCGCCCACAGAAGTTTCCAATCTAAAGTCGGNTCAGTTTACCATGAACCGCCTAGAAAAGGCAGTTATCCTGTTAATAAAAACTGAGAACAGCTTTAGCGCCCACAGCAGTTACCAATCTAAAGTCGATGATGCAACGACAACGAGGAGCACGTCCAGTGGCTGGCCTTGACCAACTGGCAGGTAGGTACTCCGGGGAGGATGCAGTGACCCCAGTGCCCCACCGCAACCACTGTCAATGCGCTTCGAGACTACGCAGTAGCAAGGTAACACTCAGAGAGTGACGCTGAGACATCTCTAAATTGGGGAGGTACATGTTGAGACGAGAGTCAAAGAAACTACAAACCTCATTTAAATAAGACTGCTGAAAATTGGACAGCGATATGGAAAGCGTATTCGGGAGATTTCATCTATGTGAATATTTTTCATTCTGATGACCAAAATTTCAATATTTAGGTATAACTTGACCCAAGTTATGTGACAATAAGGAGTATAGCTGCGTCTCAACGCAGATCCCTTACAATGTTGCTACAGAAGCGAAACAGCCGCTTACACCGCGAACTCCAGTTGCACACGCCAGAAAAATGACGTTACTGGTCAGCAACATGTAACGCCATTCGCCAATCGGCGCTTGGTAACCTACTCGCCAGCCGGCAGTATGCAGCATGCAGTAGCCAATGAGACAAGCAGCATGTTCCCAGAACCTCGCATAGCCAGTGAGAAAATTGGCACGCCTACATCAAAGGAACCGCCACGCCATTTCGTCTTCTCTATGTAATCCTCTACTCTGTGATTTGGCTTGTTTTTCTGTGCCGTGTTGCTCTGAAATTTGGTTTTGAGGTTGCCGTTCGGGCGGAACTAGAAACAATTGATCAATCTCTTTTCCACTTACCTTCACCTACATGCACGTCAATTCTTGTACGCAGATTACAAATGCTATCGCTGCCATCTGTATGACGGGATGTAAAGGAGGGGGTAGGTATGATATTTGTTTTACTTCCATGAAGCGTTCTGCGGAGTATGATAAGTAACTTTAAGGATTCATGTGTATCAGATTTTCAAAAAAATACGTGAAACTTTCCAACACAATACGGATTAAAAAAAAAAGACTAGTGAAAACCAAGTATTTTTAAAATTAGTTACAACTACCTCGGCGTTTAGTACAATCTTGCTGCATTTTTTAATAATAATAATAACTGTTGGCGACTTTGGAATTGCGTCGCACAGCATTCGGCGACTTAGCTTAGAATTGATCTGGCATCCTTGGCCCTGTACGCCTAATCACGCGGGAGTATGCGTGTGCATCGCGGCAATGAAGAAGACAGCATGGCCGCAATTGTGGCCAGGGCTGCCTCCCAGTGTAGCTCATCTATTTTCACGGAGTGCTTGTTGGCGCGACATTGTCGTCCGTTTGACGGCTGAGGAGTAAGACTCGTCGTGAATCCGAGACGTCTGCATTGTTGTGTTGCACTCGCTGCTATAGGCTGTCCGACGAACGAGTGCATTTTTTTTTCACAGTCATAAAGGTGGTCTTGCGTACAGTTATTTCCATTGCAAAATATTTTCTGTTACTGGGCAGGTTGACTGTCAGCTGAGCGTGGCTATGTAAACATCATCTGCGGTGGGGTGGGGGGACNTCTTGCGTACAGTTATTTCCATTGCAAAATATTTTCTGTTACTGGGCAGGTTGACTGTCAGCTGAGCGTGGCTATGTGAACATCATCTATGACCGCTGTATCCCTGGAAACGGCTGTAAACAGGACTGCCTTCACAACCGTCAAAAAAGTGAACTCATTCGAGAGACAGACTTCAGATAGTTTTCCTTTGCAGTCAGCGTACCGACACTCGCTTGTGGCGTCCGTACCCATCGAGAGAAGGGAAGGGTCCTTGAGGTAACACTCGAAGTATAACGAAAATAATAAATTAATTTGCCTGCACGTTCGCCGGATTGGTCGCTGCTGTATTATTTCCTGTAGGGCGACATGAAGAGAGTGGTTTACGAGACACCGGTCGTCTGTGACCCCGGTGGAGTCCAAGGAGGATCTGCTTTGCCGGGTTATGGCAGCGACGGACGTGCGACTACCATGTGTTTGTGAGTAAGTGTACCGGAACATGGTAAGCACGTATCGAAGTGCGTGGTCGCCACATCGAGTCGTTCTTGTAGGTGGACATAGAAGCACTGCAACAACATCATACGTACTCCGCTCCGCTCATTGACCCTGCAAACGCGGGACATATCCACGCGTGGTGGGGTTTGGCTTGTAGCGGGGAAACGATACGTTTCCGGACATGGCTTC
>NQII01000854.1:181191-259643 GCA_002778355.1 Clitarchus hookeri | reverse complement strand
TGTAAATATCAAAAAGAGAAATATCTCTACAATAAAACCCTGGCTACGACTCTGGTGACCGAGGTTGCTAGTACACCTTTTGATCGACGTTCTGAATTATAATCCCGAATAAGTGTAGATTTTAGGTGTATGTTTAAGTTAGTTATATAATGGCCGCCCCTCCTCCCCGACTGGCCTAGTGGCATAAAATCGGGGGTGTTATAAAACCTAACGAACATTCGCTTACGAGTCGAGACAAGGATGTATAACACTGCTCTGAAGGGCTCAGATATTTGAGATACACGCACGCAACTGTGCCGTCTTATGTTTTTATCGCGTTTCATCTAGTCCCGCCACTAAAGTTGAAGTGAAATTTCATTGAAACCCGTAAAAACTTTCCCGCTGTAATTACTATGAGTCTACGTACATTAAAAAAAAACATCATATTTTACAGTAATACTTTTTAAGTACTATTATAACTTATAACTGGATATTTCTAGTTATCGTATGGAAACCAAAAATGGTTCTATTTGATTTAAGCGATGCCAAATACTTATAAAAGAATCTTAATAAAGTGCACACATAGATAGTGGCATACGCAATTACTAAAACACGTTTACAAACACACGCACATAAAGGCTCAGAACGATACATTCGCTTCACAATATAGTTGGCAATCTCAACGTGGCTCGTACTATTCCCTTTTCTTTTCAACTTAATTGTCTACCAGTTTTTCTTCAAGAGAACTGTTTCCACATCAGCAGTAAAGACGGTGCCTGCGATGTATCTGAACGATACAACTTCCTCCTCTGCTAGTCGACCTCCGTAGCGTAGTTGGTTGGAGAACCAGCGGTTCTGAGTTCCATTTCTGGATGTGTAGATGCGCTTTTAGGTGCTACTTATATAGTTTAGAGCGTACGATAAACCCGCTTAGCCCCAGAATAGTCTTCTAGCGTAACACGAGGGCGTTAGGGGGTACGCTTACCTGGCACTTAACTGCGCTGCAGCATGTTTTAAATAGGCCCTACATCTTTCTTTGACGAAACTATTAATAGTGTGCCCAATTTGTTTACCTAGAAAAATAAACATACACCAGGCGAGGACGGAGTGGTACTTTCAAGTACTGTTATATACTAATACTATAATATATTTTTGGAGCTATCCAACATCGTTAAAAATTAGTTTTCGAGACTGCTGTATCTTAACACATAATACCTCCGGACGCGAGCGAAACTACGATAGCAGCCTGTACTGAACCTTGCTACAGACTTTCCAACAATAAAATGATAAGAATACTGTTTTAAGTACAAAAGTACAGGCTGTTCACGGTAAACTGAATACTTTTGAAAGCCTTGCTGAAGATATACTTGTAAGCAACATTACATATTCTTCCATCATATGTAAAACTAACTATGTCATGGGCCTGATCACTATATTCATACGTCGGATAAAGTGAAACTGAAATTATTAAAATGTAAATATTTTACAAAGTTGTTTATTCGTACACTTAGATGCATGAAAAAAAAATTGAAAGCAAAATAAATCATTTCAGTATTCACAAATTTTTAGGAAACACTTTTAATTCAACTTTAAGACACGGGACTACTTTCATTTTGTCGTTGCCGACTTTAATGGGCGCATGCCACTCAGTGTGCGTTTTAAAATGTATGCAGGTAGGGGCAGTGACATTTTTCAAAGGTTGATTCCAAGTGGTCAGTCAACGCAAAACGACTAGAACATTGCACGCCAGTTCAAAGCCTTGCGCGTGCAGGCTATGTCGTATTTGACGGACGTGTCAGTGTCGTCTTAATCGCTTCTGCGCCTCTGGGCCACAACCGCGGAAAACATATCCAGGTAGGCGAACCACTTAATAAGCAATAATTAAAATAAAATCAGAACCTCTTTTGCTGCACGGTAAAGTGGTTACGCCTTCGGCTTTTATTTTGCGCACGTGGAGCGAGCGAAGGTTATGTCGAAGCTTCCTATAGGTTATTTTAGGCGACTTACATAATGCTGCGACGTACCAATGACAGAAGTGAGCTGCGCCCACTGTCAACTGAAGGTCGTTTGTCACACCGAAGCTGCGTGAGCACATCCAGAAGTTTGTTGGTTGTAACGGCGGCGAAAGCTGCCGTAAACCAGTCATGTTCGGCTGTGAACCGATGGAAACTGCTTCATTAGAACTACTGACATCACGCTCATTGTTTCCCTTACTGCAGTTCCGCGATTTTAACTATAATTTCCGCTTACTAGACGTTCAGCAACAACTTGCGACATTGATTTTTTAAAATTAAACTGGTACAAATAGCTGATCTATATTTCGGGATTCGGCCATTGTAGTGGGAACTGCAGCTATCAAAACAGAGGCATGGACCGATTCATTCGTCAGAAGACTGCCAGTTGAGTATCGCGTGGAAGTGTAAACTGCGCGGTGAAGTCAGAACTAAGAATAACTGGCAACGCAGAAGTGTAACCGACGTAGCTTATCCAAAATTTGGTTGCACGCTTCCGTTCGCCTATCGGGCAGCTCACTAAAAGCGTGCCGAGCTTGTGGTGAAGAGGCAAGGAATAATTATTTGTTGNCTTCCGTTCGCCTATCGGGCAGCTCACTAAAAGCGTGCCGAGCTTGTGGTGAAGAGGCAAGGAATAATTATTTGTTGGTTCCTATTAACAAAGCTACAGAGAGAGCTGCAAAGTACACGGGAGTAAGTAGGGCGTCTATAGAAAGAATTCGCAAACAAAGCAGAACGAGAGACCTGGCGAGCCTCAAACAACTCCAGGAAAACGAAGGTAAGAACACAGTCCTTACACTGTTCACCGTATCTCCTATTAAGGGTTCCGACTACCTGCAATTATTTTGTGCAATCGAGTCCTTAAAACAGGCGGACTCTAAGGTGAACTCTTGCTCATTGCTCACTAGCTTCGTCACCTGTACCCACAAGACTCTCAACTTGCATGCTGTCTCTCTGCCGGCGACTCGCCTACACGTGACTTTCAGCAGTGGACATGTTTATTTTAAAGGCACACTTATAAGAAGAAAGTTCGATATGTTTCTGAAGACAACTCTTAAGTGTTTGTATACAAAAATCTCTTGCTGAAACTGTTTCTAAAAGCGCCCNGGTGAAGTCAGAACTAAGAATAACTGGCAACGCAGAAGTGTAACCGACGTAGCTTATCCAAAATTTGGTTGCACGCGTCCGTTCGCCTATCGGGCAGCTCACTAAAAGCGTGCCGAGCTTGTGGTGAAGAGGCAAGAAATAAATATTTGTTGGTTCCTATTAACAAAGCTACAGAGAGAGCTGCAAAGTACACGGGAGTAAGTAAGGCGTCTATAGAAAGAATTCGCAAACAAAGCAGAGAGAGAGAGAGAGATGGCGAGCCTCAAACAACTCCAGGAAAACGAAGGTAAGAACACAATGCTTACACTGTTCACCTTATCTCCTATTAAGGGTTCCGACTTCCTGCATTTATTTTGTGCAATCGAGTCCTCAAAAAGGACGGACTCTAAGGCGAACTCTTGCTCACTACTCACTAGCTTCGTCACCTGTACCCACAAGACTCTCAACTTGCATGCTGTCTCTCTGCCGGCGACTAGCCTACACGTGACTTTCAGCTGTGAACCTTATTATTTTAAAGGCGCACTAATAAGAAGAAAGTACGATATGTTTCTGAAGACAACTCTTAAGTGTTTGTATACAAAAATCTCTTGCTGAAACTGTTTCTAAAAGCGCCCGNCGATATGTTTCTGAAGACAACTCTTAAGTGTTTGTATACAAAAATCTCTTGCTGAAACTGTTTCTAAAAGCGCCCGTTTTATCCATTTTTACGTCAAAAATAACTCTTGGAGTTTGAATCATAACTTTAAACGCGGTGTTTGGACGCCCCTACAAAATATCCAGCTGTTTAGGAATAATGTGTTTTGTACCAAACCCTTGTAATGCACTTCACGCGCCAGGCAGTCGGAGTCCTTATTGCATCTGCAATGTGATGAATTTATGTTAATTTTTATACGAAGATAAATACCTCACGTAACAGCATCAAAGCAAGGTTTATTTTCTTGACTGAACTGGTATACTTTTCAAACATTTCACCAATAGTAAAGTGTCATCCGTGACTTTTCAGTAATATTTGCAAGTAATATATTCAGTCAACCAAACCATTCAATAGATTTAATTTAAAAATTATAAATTTGGCGTAGTCCTCATAATTATTTAACTGCAATTTGTAAGTGTACCTGTTGAAGGTACTCGTTATTGCATTTGAATATTAGAAATCTCTGTTAAAATTTACTAAATATGGAAATTTTTATATTGATGTTAATTGCGCAATTGGCAGTTCAAAAACTAAGCTATATATATATATATAACCTTTTTAACAGGAAAATTTTTTTGTGGTACTTTTAACACATACAGTTTGTGTTACTATAAGCGCACATACAAACTTAATTTATAACATATTTTTTAAAGAAAAGGTCTTTGATATTTTGTTTTATTTACCTATGTCAAACAAAGAAATATGGCAATAAGTCCGAGTACTTCAAAGACAACAAATTCAGAGAGAAGTGAAATTCGTTCATTCTTTCATTTACTTATTGTTGAGAAGCTTTGGGACATGCATTACCGGTATACATTTATATGTTTATATTGTGTATAGTTAACCTTAAACAAAGTGACTAGAAAATAAGTTTATGTATAAATTTTCCTGTCATTTCAGGCAAAAAAAAAACTACGAAAATTGCTATCGATAGCTTTGACAGGCGTGTAATAAGGAACACTATTAAAGAATTTTACGTCGTCAAGAAAATCGTACCAACTGAAGGTAAACTTATGCCAGTTCTGCGTGAAAAGATTGGGTGGAATTGGAGTCATCTCTACGAAGACTACTCAAATACATGGGCTTTTTGTGGAAAAGATCACAAAATAAGCGGGTGTTTCTTGTTGAAAGAGCTAATATCGTCGTGTGGCGTTCAAAGTATTTGGCAACAATCAAACAGCTGAGAAGAGAAAGCAGGAACATATTTTACATTGACGAAACGTGGATCGACAATAATTTGACATTTAAGAAGTGCTGGCAAAAGAAAGATGATGTTGAAGGATTGGTAGAAAGTGGTAATGCGACAAACAGACTTATTGTTGTGCATATCGGGTCGCAAGAAGGCTTTCTTCTGGGCGGGCAGTTAATTTACTCCTGGGCGGGCAGTTAATTTACAAGGTAAATTCGACGACAGGTGATTATCACGGGCAGACGAATACTCTGAATTTTGAGAAGTGGAATTTGCAGCAAGTTTTGCCAAATCTGCCACCAAATTCTGTGAAGTTATGGACACTTCACCATATCATTAGAAGCAAGTAGAAAGACCACCGTCAAAATATGATGCAAAGAAAGAAATAGTGGTGTGGCTACATGGAAAAGGGGTCTCTTGCGACGAAACAATGAGAAAAGCGACTCTTACTGAATTGCTTGAAAACCATCGACCAAGAGAAAAAATATTCGCTGTCGACAGGATATTCCAGCAACATGGCCAAACTAGATTGCCCCTTTATATGTGCGATTTCAATGCCATAGAACTAGCCTGGGTTAAGATTAAGCTCCACATCAGAGCTCACAACACGACTGGAGATTTATTACTGCAAGTCTTACAGAGACTAACAATAGAAGCCGTAGAAGCCGTAACAAAGGAAGACCGGGTGGTATATTGCAGACACGTTGAAGGAATTGAAGAAGAGTACTGGAAGAACGACCGCCTCGTGGAGTTAGCAGTTGATGAGTTCTTAATCAAACTGGATAGTGGCAGTGACGACACAGATGATGAAAGCGAAATAATTCACACCATGACAGCTGCAGTGAGCAACAAATTTATAGTGAATGTGATAGCGACAGCTCTTGCTTAGNTGAAAGCGAAATAATTCACACCATGACAGCTGCAGTGAGCAACAAATTTATAGTGAATGTGATAGCGACAGCTCTTGCTTAGCTCAGCCATTGTAAATATTGAAACTAGATTATATATTGCTGATACATGTACTCTACAGTGTCATTAATTTGTTTTGCTTAATCACTTTTTAATTAGTGAGCCTGGAATAGTTTTACTTTTCCCTAAGCTTCCTCAAAAACAGTGAATAAACATTGTTAACAAGGCTATATTTAGACATATTCGTAGTATGTGTTATCAGTTTGTAAAATTGTTATCCACTTTTATTTGTACTTATACTATTACATACAATATATTTATTTTATATTTACTTATACTATTACATACAATCTTTTTTGTCGAAGCAACTGGAATCACGAATGTTACATGGTGTCATTTGAGCAATTAATAATTTTAATTCTGAATGCTTGTAAATAAGTAGATTTAAGCTGAACATTTCAGTATCTTTTCCCTTATTTTGACTTTTTGTTCCCCACACCATGATCTTGGTATCACTGCTCATTCTTATAGTCACTGAACACCTTAGCATTACATGCTCATGTCTTGTTCAGTAATAATTGGTTACAACTGAATACTTGTACCTCAGTATTTTTCATTAGTTATGCTTATTTGTCACATCATAATCTTGGGTCTTTATTGTTTAATGTTATCATCATGTTCTCCTAACAATATACTATCAAACTTTATTCAATTGTTATTTACTTTTTAAATTATAATACTCGTAAATTGGTGGTTGTTAACTGATTATGCCACTGCAGTTTTTAAATTTTGTGTTTTGGTGGCCTAATCATTCCTTTATTTTTATTCATCGTCCTTTGTCTATTCAATCTATGGCGATTAATTTTAAAGTTTTCTAATATAACACTTGTAAATTAGTGTTGTTAACTATTCATGTTATTAAATTATTTTCATTGGTTTGACTTCTGGAAGTTACTTCTTGACAAAAGTATTCAGTTCACAAATTTTATCACAGGATGTCGAAAGCCGCGGTTGAGGCAGTTCACCTGCCACCACTGTGATACGGGTTTCTGGCGATGTCAACCGGGATTTTTGCATGTGGATTGAATTATAACTGTTTTTGTATTTGTGTATTGAAATGTATGCATATTTACTATACTTCAGTGGTAGGAAAGGAAAATATTTACTTAACTGTGCCAGCAGAAAATAAAGATAAAATAAACCAATTACATACAGTAAGATTGCTTGAAACTCTAACTCAGTTAGGTGTTACAATCTTGAAGATTTTAATTATATGTAGACTATTTTTAATTCCGCTTTTCAGGAATACTCTACTGACAGGCGAACAAATAAGTTAACTAACTTCGTAACGATATGTCAATCGATTGTATCATCAACCTCTGCAAACCATGTTTTCGCACAATTGTCTCGTTTACTGGTTTTTAATGTTAATGCGTAGTTGTATATAAAATTATGCAATTACAGTTAAACNTCGCACAATTGTCTCGTTTACTGGTTTTTAATGTTAATGCGTAGTTGTATATAAAATTATGCAATTACAGTTAAACTACTTCATTTTATGTTCAATTTCTTTTTGGTGGTAGCACTTGATAGTCAATAAAATATTTTGGCAAATTGAGTAAAAATATGACATGAATTTTTAGTACTGACTATGATATTAAGGATATCCCNTCGCACAATTGTCTCGTTTACTGGTTTTTAATGTTAATGCGTAGTTGTATATAAAATTATGCAATTACAGTTAAACCACTTCATTTTATGTTCAATTTCTTTTTGGTGGTAGCACTTGATAGTAAATAAAATATTTTGGCAAATTGAGTAAAAATATGACATGAATTTTTAGTACTGACTATGATATTAAGGATATCCCNCAATAAAATATTTTGGCAAATTGAGTAAAAATATGACATGAATTTTTAGTACTGACTATGATATTAAGGATATCCCCACTCGCCTTTGTAATAATTTCGTACTCATGCCAATACATTTTTAAAGACGTGTAGCTGAAAAAATTAATACATGCACACTTTGCCCAGGACTTAAACCCAGAACATCTAGTCCGTACGCTGGCGCGCAACAAACTATGCTACAAAACTAAAATGTCGGCAGTAGACTCGTTGATGTACCTTTCAAACTCTTATGTTTGAAGTGGTCAGTCTAATTTTTGCAGGATGCGTAGCACTTCGTTCAACTGTACACCTTGCTGGCGAAGGGGGAGACGCAACAGGCCAAACCCTCGTCCTGCGAGGGGAGTGGGAGGTGAACTAGGACTAGGGGGACCACCAGCCCTCACAACGTTTGACGCTAACAGTACATCCATTTGCGAGAAAATTCACCACTAAGAACGAATCGCACGAGAACAACGAAGGCTACCACACAGTATCTTCAAAGCCCGACATGTGCCCCATTTGCGTTTAATGCGGTTTATGTGCGCAGATGAGCCACTAGAGGGCACACATGTCACTCCATCATATTCATAGCTGCAAGACGCCAAATACAGCCTCAGTAGCAGTGTAAGCAATGTGAGCCACATAGCCAAGTTCAGTGAACACGCAGCATGCCCCGATGGCGCATTCGAAAAGACTGCCCAGCTGGAAGAGTTTGAGAGAGGCCGCATCGTCAGCCTCCGAGAGGTAGGTTGGACGTTTCGGCACATTGCTCACCACTTGAACAGTTCTGTCTACACTGTGAGTCGGTGTTGAACGCATTAGGAACAGCAGGGTACACACACCGGTCGAGAAAGCTTGGGTTGACACCGGCGGACCACCAACAGGGAGCATCGTTTCATCTTCACGGGCGTTACTACGCACCATCCAGAGACATGTCACGACAGCTAAGGATACGTCTGTGTCAACCATTATCATTTCCGGGCGGCTAGCAGAGCGGGATCTGTCGTCGTCATGGCATCCCTTACGACGTCTACCATTACGACCTGAGAATCACCGAGCGCGCTTGACCTTCTGCCAGGAACGGGCAGCATGGCAGCTTGCGGATTGGCGAAGAGTAGTGTTCAGCGACGACATACGAATTCGACTCTGGAGACGTCCTGACCAGCGCCGTAATCCATGCTCCATTGTAGGGTGGCACACCGTCCCAACGAGAGGTTTCTTGTGGGGTGTCGTTACCAACGATTCCAGCACCCCACGGGGGCGATTGAAGGAACACTGACCGTGCGACGATATTTCCAGGAAATTGTTGCCATGTGCGCTCCCCTTCTTGGTGCAGTTTGGCAANAGGAACACTGACCGTGCGACGATATTTCCAGGAAATTGTTGCCATGTGCGCTCCCCTTCTTGGTGCAGTTTGGCAATCCCATTTCCCAGCAGCTCGGCTTCACACAGCATCTCTGGCTTGCCTTCGTGATGCCAACCTATTTATTTGGCCATCAAGGTCCCCAGACCTCTCGCCCATCGAGAACGTTTGGGACCATATTGGACGTCAACTTCGGCCAGCGGAAACTANAGGAACACTGACCGTGCGACGATATTTCCAGGAAATTGTTGCCATGTGCGCTCCCCTTCTTGGTGCAGTTTGGCAACCCCATTTCCCAGCAGCTCGGCTTCACACAGCATCTCTGGCTTGCCTTCGTGATGCCAACCTATTTATTTGGCCAGCAAGGTCCCCAGACCTCTCGCCCATCGAGAACGTTTGGGACCATATTGGACGTCAACTTCGGCCAGCGGAAACTACGGCGGATTGTGAGGGTTAGTTGCGCCAGTTGTGGCAGAATCTTCCTCAGGAGAACATCCAATGCCTGTATACATCCATGCCCAACCATATCGCCGCCTGTCTTCGTGTTACAGGTTGTACACAATTCTAAGTTCATCCTGCAAATGTTGTTCTATTGCAATACATACTTTGTGTGGTACAATACTTTTTTATTTTCTGTATACACACTACCATGTCCTTTGCCTTTACCCACTTACGTAACTCATCTACGATGGCCCCTTCAAAGTAATAAATTGTTTTGTAAATGAGTATGTGTGTGTACATATAAATGTATATACAATGGAGAGTAAAAAAAACTGGTATAGGCGTGCGTATGCAAATAACAGAGGTATGGAACCAATCAGAGTAACGCGATGCGGTCGGGAGCGCCTATATAAGACAAGCATCTGGCAAAGTTGCTAGATCGGTTACTGCTACTACAATGGCAGGTTATCAAGATTTAAGTGAGTTTGAACTTGGTGTTATAATCGGCTCACGAGAGAGCATCTCCGAGGTAGCGATAAAATTTGGGATTTTCGCGTACGACCATTTCACGAGTGTACCGTGAGTATCGGGAATTCGGTAAAACATCAAATCTTCGACATCGCTGTGGCCGGAAAAAGATCGTGAACGAACGCGACAAATGACGACTGACGAGAATCATTAAACGTGACAGACGTGCAACCCTTTCTCAAATTGGCGCAGATTTCAATGCTGGGGCATCAACAAGTGCCAGCATGCGAGCTATTCAACGGACCATCATTGATATGGACTTTTTGAGCCGAAGACCCACTCGTGTACCATTGTTGACTGCACGACACAAAGCTTTACGCCTCGCCTGGGCCCGCCAACACCACCATTGGACTGTTGATGACTGGAAACACGTTGCCTGGTCTGACGAGTCTCGTTTTACAATTGTATCGGGCGGATGGACTTGTACGGGTATGGAGACATCCTAATGAATCCATGGACCCTACATGTCAACATGGGGCTGTTGGAGCTGGTGGAGGCTCTTTCATTGTATGGGGCGTGCGCAGTTGGCGTGAAATGGGACCCCTGATAGTCTAGATACGACTATGACAGGTGACAGATACGTAAGCGTCCTGTCCGATCACCTGCACCCATTCATGTCCATTGTGCATTCCGGTGGACGTGGACAATTCCAGCAGGACAATGCGACACCCCACACGTCGAAAGTTGCTACCGAGTAGCTCCAGGAACACTCTTCTGTCTTTAGACACTTCCATTGGCCACCTAAATAACCAGACATGAACATTATTGACCATATCTGGAATGCCTTGCAACGTGCTTTTCAGAAGAGATCTCCACCGCCTCGCACTCCTATGGACTTGTGGACGGGCCTGCAGGATTCATGGAATGAATTGCTTCCTGCATACCTTCAGACATTAGTCGAGTCCATGCCACGTCGTCTTGCGGCACTTCTGCGTGCTCGCGGGGGCCCTACACGATATTAGGCTGTTGTGCCAGTTTTTTTGCTCTTCAATTTATATATGTGTTTGTGTGTGGTTGTGTGTACGTATGCGTGTTAACATTGCCGTCAATAAAATAATTAGAATTCAAGAAGCAGTTAAGTGACGTATGGGGTGGATAAAACCACACTTAATAAATTTCACTGGCTAAAAGAAAATCAAAAGTTGCAATGTAAATAAGACGTTCANGGGTGGATAAAACCACACTTAATAAATTTCACTGGCTAAAAGAAAATCAAAAGTTGCAATGTAAATAAGACGTTCAAAAACTGAAATACAATTCCTTATTCGCAGCCAGCTGAACTGCACTCATACCGTAACTAATATTTACGTTACAGTAACCCTACATGCGCCGTTATGGACAACGATTATTTTCAATGGCTGATTTCAGTATATTACAGTTGGTGTGTTTGTTTTTCTCTAATGTGTACTGAAGTGCTTTTACAGAAATATAATCCAACCACATCCTATTATTTGTGATTTGCGACTTCGCAGAGATTTATTTTTTTCATTTATTTAGAGACAACTCTTATTTGTTTTATTGCCACCAAAGAATATTCNCGACTTCGCAGAGATTTATTTTTTTCATTTATTTAGAGACAACTCTTATTTGTTTTATTGCCACCAAAGAATATTCCACTCGCTTTACTACATATGCTAAATATAAAACAAAATATTAATGTACAGCCAAAAACTATGAGCATATTTTAACTCATTTTAAAACTTAATTGTCAGCACGTTTTATAAAAGCCACATGAGTGATGTAATGTACTGCGTCCAGCGCAATATTTCAAATAATGTTTGTTGTAAACAGGACGATGCAGAGATATTCCGTGTTGGTAGACACATTTTCTCATATTTATTTGGAGTCATATATTTTGAGATACTTTTAAGTTTTCACTCTGATGCATCTTGTTAAGTGAGTGTCTCTAATAATATATAAATTACTTGTGGTCCAACGATGCTTTATGTTTAATATCATCACGAAATGTGCACCGATATTTTGTTTAGAGGGTTCGGATAAAAAATGCCCAAGAATTAATTATTTCTCCTTTTTGGTTGTTTAACACATAGCGCCGCTTTTTGGCCTTAGGAAGCGTTTGCGACATTGTGGCCTTGGTTTTGTTGGCAATCTTAAGGACATAAGATGACTAGTCTAAAACCCTAGACGAATTAATTAACCGCTTCATTAGGAAGTCAGCAATCCCATTGAAGAAACTTCGCAATTCTTGACGATGTGATCGCAATGAACTTACAGACTACTTAATGAAATGATACTATTTATAACGTATAATTTTTACATTAAAGATATTCCCGAGCAGAGGAAAACTTCCAACTATTTCACAAAATTCCAGTTCGTGGCGTTTTTTTAAATTAAGTTTTACAACTTCCGAGAAACATTGCCAGTTATGATCACGGTATTAGTATGACAAGTCTGGGCATAGAGAAGGTGACGCCCTTAATGGCTCATCTGTTTATGGGAATTGTAGTTGCGCTAAGAACGCAACATATTATCATAATGACAAACTATAAAAAAATTTTAGGAACATATAAAAAATCTGTTTTGCTTTAATCACATCACAAAATCCTTTGGTTAAGATGCCGTGCCAGCAAATAATTATTTCGACCAAGTAATTTTCAGCTAGCCGTGTAGATCCAGTTAAACTGAAACTCTGTCTATCTAACCCTGAGTCTATCTATCCCTTGATGTTATATTTGCATGATAATATGTTCAACATGCATGCTACTTTTATTTTGTAGACCTTTCCATGTCGTACCCAACTTCAAAAAGGGAAATAAAGTTGTAATTGTTTGCATCAGTACAAAACTATACTCATACTCTATAAAGTGTTCTTAACTTTTGTCGCTTTAAATCAAGAAAGTAAAGTAAACTGTACTTACCCTACTCAAGAAGAGTGCTGGTCAAATGCTTTTGAAACTATAGATATACTGGTTAGTCCATACATGGTACACTTCCAACTTTTCTGAAACCCCGCTAAAGTTATACTTTCACGCTATTTCTCGGTCTCATACGAACAAAGCTTAACCAATTCTATAAAATTATACCAAATGGANCTCTAGAAAATTATACCAAATGGACTATACACATTGCACTTGTGCACACTCAGTTTAATATTATTCTGAATGAGAACTATTTCTTACCCATACACCTATTCTCTCCCTGTTTTTATTTACATTAATTATAAATTAAATATTGTAATTTATAGATAAAATATAAGTAACAGTCCAACTCAGCAAAAAAATGAAATACTTTTATCTTAACAGAAGTATAAAGCGTGTATGATACATTACATATTTAGGAAACAACCAAACATGCCGTACATAGTGTGATTTTCCAAAGTTTGATTTAAAAAGTGTGAAGATACTGCGGATAGACTATATATTATTTTACGCCACGATGAGGGGTCATTTATGCAATTGCGTAAATGAAGTTACTGGGCTAAACCTTGAAAGTTTTTTGGAGTGAATTTGTCGCCCAACTTGTGGAGATCTGCGATAGATGCGCTTCGGGCCTCATAATCATGATACCAAGAATCTAATAAAATCAATACTTTGAGTAATATGTCAGAGAAATAATAATCCATATCGCTTTAAGATAATACATTTTAGCGTATCAAGAATACCGTAAACTGTTGATGATGCTAAGAACATATGATATGGTCTGATCATATAACCTGCGCAGTTTCATGCGATAAGCGTAGATTTTTTTTTCAGTCGAGATAAATCACAATATATTATGTAATTTCGTGGACATGTTGTGGCATAAAGGACGCACTCACAGGCTCGGTAATAAGTTCGCATTTACTACTCGTATTACGATTTAATTGGAGTAATTTTATACTACGCAAGATTGGCTCCATTTAAGGGATATAAATTTACTGCCCACATCAAAATCAAATGCACGAAAGTTATACGAAAATGTTAAACACATTTTATACAATTCTGCATAATGTATTTTCTAGGGTCGACGTCTAGACTTCTTCTGTGCGTGTGTCAAACGACGCGTTTTGTACGTAAATGTCTTATTGTAAAAACATGCTATTTTTATGAATACATGTATTTATTTCGCTTTTAAAATGCGTTCTTTAATTGCTTTCAGCCAGTACCTGCTTAAAACATTGCGAGCTGTCGCAGCTGCTAAGATAGTGCTTCTAGTTCCTGAACTTAATAATCTTCTTCACTCCATGAGTAAAACGCCATAAAATCTCTAAGCTCTGTGCTTTACTGCTTTGCTTGTTTGCATGTTGTTTACTGCCTACACGTGCTCAAATCGTTGTGGGTTTTTTTTTTATGTCGGTGTCAGCACAATTTCTTTTGTAGTTGCGTTACGTAATCGCACTTTACTGTTGCAATTAGCTGATGGATTTTTTTTTTTTTTTTTTTTGCAAAATCTGCCATTACTTGCATTATTTTCGTGTGTAGGAACGTACAAAACCGTTGAGCGTGTTTATACAGACCTTCGAGGATTGCAATTTGACAGATACGTTTTGTCTGTACTTGAGGTAACTAACCAAAGATAAGCAACTTTTATACCTATATCCTTGGGTGAAACACAAGAATGAAGTGAAAAACAAGAATTTAATGGCTAATCACAGGGGTCGCAAGTAGAGCCGTACTGATGCTGATTTTTAAATATATTTTCGATACATGCTGACCATACTGATATAAATGTAGTATCGATGGTCATATATAATACATCTTGGTAACATTCAATTTCCCAGTTATCTTTATCCTAAATTACAGTGCTCTACCTCACTACTGTCATAAATCTGCTGTAAATCTCTATTGCATACTGCTTATATCACAAAACTGCCAGTAGGCCTCTCCTGAGTTCATTAATATCGCAATGTAAAATAGATTGCCACAACTTCTATATCTTATCGCCGGTGGGGCGTTTCGAAATATTTTATCGTGGGCAATGTTTCGAAATGTTACTCATTTACCTTGGGCGGTGCCTCATAGAGTGCATACATACGCGGATCTGCATTTAATGTCTCCTTGCAATACTATACTATTCAGAATTCTTCATATGTAGTCTATGCATGGTTACTTCCATCTTTTATAAAGCCCTGCGTATAAAACGCTTGTAATTCATGACACATTTAGGAAACAACCAAACACGCAATATAAAAAGGAATTTTTCAAAGTTTTGATTAAAAATTGTGAAGAAAGTGCGAATAGACTGTATCATGAAAATTAACAGCCCAGCTGGCGCTTTATCTTTGTTGCAGTGTGTTTGAAATACTCGTTTTCCNATGATGCTAAGAACATATGATATGGTCTGATCATATAACCTGCGCAGTTTCATGCGATAAGCGTAGATTTTTTTTTTTCAGTCGAGATAAATCACAATATATTATGTAATTTCGTGGACATGTTGTGGCATAAAGGACGCACTCACAGGCTCGGTAATAAGTTCGCATTTACTACTCGTATTACGATTTAATTGGAGTAATTTTATACTACGCAAGATTGGCTCCATTTAAGGGATATAAATTTACTGCCCACATCAAAATCAAATGCACGAAAGTTATACGAAAATGTTAAACACATTTTATACAATTCTGCATAATGTATTTTCTAGGGTCGACGTCTAGACTTCTTCTGTGCGTGTGTCAAACGACGCGTTTTGTACGTAAATGTCTTATTGTAAAAACATGCTATTTTTATGAATACATGTATTTATTTCGCTTTTAAAATGCGTCTTTAATTGCTTTCAGCCAGTGCCTGCTTAAAACATTGCGAGCTGTCGCAGCTGCTAAGATAGTGCTTCTAGTTCCTGAACTTAATAATCTTCTTCACTCCGTGAGTAAAACGCCATAAAATCTCTAAGCTCTGTACTTTACTACTTTGCTTGTTTGCATGTTGTTTACTGCCTACACGTGCTGCTATCAATGTTTATAACGTACTCAAATCGTTGTGGGTTGTTTTTTTTTTTTATGTTGGCGTCAGCACAATTTCTTTTGTAGTTGCGTTACGTAATCGCACTTAACTGTTGCAATTAGCTGACGGATTTTGACAGATACGTTTTGTCTGTGCTCGAGGTAACTAACCAAAGATAAGCAACTTTTATACCTATATCCTTGGGTGAAACACAAGAATGAAGTGAAAAACAAGAATTTAATGGCTAATCACAGGGGTCGCAAGTAGAGCCGTACCGATGCTGATTTTTAAATATATTTTCGATACATGCTGACCATACTGATATAAATGAAGTATCGAAAATTGATGGTCATATATAATACATCTTGGTAACATTCAATTTCCCAGTTATCTTTATCCTAAATTACAGTGCTCTACCTCATTACTGTCATAAATCTGTTGTAAATCTCTACTGCATACTGCTTATATCACAAAACTGCCAGTAGGCCTCTCCTGAGTTCATTAATATCGCAATGTAAAATAGATTGCCACAACTTCTATATCTTATCGCCGGTGGGACGTTTCGAAATAATTTATCGTGGGTAATGTTTCGAAATGTTACTCATTTACCTTGGGCGGTGCCTCATAGAGTGCATACATACGCGGATCTGCATTTAATGTCTCCTTGCAATACTATACTATTCAGAATTCTTCATATGTAGTCTATTCATGGTTACTTCCATATTTTATAAAGCCCTGCGTATAAAACGCTTGTAATTCATGACACATTTAGGAAACAACCAAACACGCCATATAAAAAGGAATTTTTCAAAGTTTTGATTAAAAAATGTGAAGAAAGTGCTAAANCACGCAATATAAAAAGGAATTTTTCAAAGTTTTGATTAAAAATTGTGAAGAAAGTGCGAATAGACTGTATCATGAAAATTAACAGCCCAGCTGGCGCTTTATCTTTGTTGCAGTGTGTTTGAAATACTCGTTTTCCCACGAAACTGTAAAATGTGCGTCCAATGTGCCGATCTACGGAAAGAACACACTTCAGACGCGGCCTGTTGAGTGCCTTCTAGACAATAGTGATCAAACGTCCTGATTTTCACAGGAGATTACTTTTTTTAAGCACTGTCCTGCAGGATGCGAAAAGTAGAAAATCATGAAATGTCCTTCTTTCGCTAAGTGTCCTGCGAAAATTCCTGTTTTATACACAAAAAATCACTGAAAATTTATATTATTTACTCATGCAGTAGTTTTATGAACTGATTTTACAAAATAATACTTTGTTGCGTGTCATTCATTCAAATGAAAAATATTTCTTCAAAGAATTTAAAATGTTTAATTAACTGTTTTACTAGTTTTCCTTAACTTACAGTGAAATTGTTATAATGATTTTTTACGCACTGGGCGTACTCTTTAAATTTTTCAATCACAAGCCCGTATTTACAATACTGTTATTCCTTTCACTATAAATCACATTTCTCATAACAAGTGTTCTGCTTCATGTACTAAAAAATCTGGTCATATTATTCAAGACGTCACAAGCAATAGAAACACCATTTCATAGCACTCCAACACCGCTGATAACGACTTTTTCAAAGCATTATAACCCAAAGTATTCGTTTCTTCAGATACATAAAAAATACTCAAAGGTATTGTACTTAACCTTGCTACATACTTTCTACCTATAAAATTATAGGGTCACCTCTTAAATTCCTATAGCTAAACGCAGTACGACGAGAACACTGCATGCCAATACAGAGCCTTGCTNTATAGGGTCACCTCTTAAATTCCTATAGCTAAACGCAGTACGACGAGAACACTGCATGCCAATACAGAGCCTTGCTCTTAGTGATGATGGCGCACATGATGCGCGTGACAGTGTAGCCCTTATCGCTGCCGCGCTTCTCGGCCTCAAACTCGGAAAATAGACTATGGTGCGGATTCGGCGGGTTTGATTTGTTCGTCAATATTCTTAGCCACGTGGAGTTACGTATTTATTCATGGCTTTACATCTCGGCGACAGCGTCTCTGTAAGGGACGGAACCAATTGGTCAGGCAATACGGAGCAAGGGAAGAATTGGTAAGACCATTCAGTGAGGAATCATCTCGGCACTCATCTAGAGTGATCTCAGTAAACCACGGTAGGATGGCTAGACAGGGAACCGAACGCAACCCTGTCAAATGCGAGTTCAGCGCCACCACAACGTTAACTCACTCGGTGTAGTCCGTGCAACATAGGTATATTTTTGAAGTGAAATCGTCTTTAAAATCGGAGCGACGTATGGGGTACCAGGACGGAAACGGCGATGGAAAGTTTCTACGGTGATACATCATCCGGCACTATAACGTCGTGACTAATAACACGGCTGAAATGAATGTGTTCTTGTTCGATGGTGTATATGATTACGATGCGAGCATGACCTTGAGTTGACGCTGCGCATGCGCGAAGTGCGGGTGATGGCCCGCGGCGACTGGTGGCCATTTTGAGCGTGGGTTAATATTTCCCCGCAGTATATCTCGCGACTCCGATGTGCTAGCGGCCTGATTTTTGTGCCAAGCCAAAGAACTCGTCTAGATGCCGATTTAAGCCTTAAAAGTAAAGTAACCACTTCATTACTTTCAATTCATTTTCATATCCAAACAAAATGTTACACGCTAACGCAGTTGTATTCTCATAAACTCGCGGCCGTGTTCCCGACACATGCCACACCCCGATTTTTTTCTTATTATTTCTAATCGCTGTGTACAAATTTGAGTACGTAATGAAACAGTATACGTCAGCAGAGTTTCCGATGCTATAATGAAAAACACACATGGTAAGAAGCACTTGAACACAAATATAATAGAAGAGAAAGGAAAAAAGTCAATGTCAATGTCAATCACAAACGTGCTGCTCAGGATATCACGCAGTGAAAAGTGGCTTNAGAGAAAGGAAAAAAGTCAATGTCAATGTCAATCACAAACGTGCTGCTCAGGATATCACGCAGTGAAAAGTGGCTTGTCAATGCGCTTAGAACCTAAATAAATGTAGACTGTAATGTTTTTGTAAAAATACACGTTGTTTTATGAGGTCCAAACAGACCATGCAAAAGTGTTAAAGTTCTGTAGACCTTCCGGAGCGTTTGGATGCAAAGTGTAGTGGAGGGCGCGTCCACGAAACCACTGCCGCACATGTAAAAAGTTTAAAGCGAAGACGCCCTATCTTGATATCCGTGATTAGGTGACGGGAACAAGCATGGCCATCGCAGTTATCAATTTAGTTAATTTCCAGATTGGCTGTGTCGCGAAACACAAACCAACCCCTATGAAACGCCGTTTTGGTCGAGGCGCGCCATTGGCAGGGCAAGTCCGAACATCTTTTTCTTGTAGGCGTATTGGCAAGGCGTGTGGTCAAATACCTCATGTAAAACGGCGAAGACGAATTTGTGTTTCGCCAAGAGTGTTTGTTCATTCAAGTGGTATCATATATGACTCGAATTTTGGAGGTCGCTGTTTCGATCCTGTCCCATTCCACCCGGGACATGAAGGTTCTCACGTGCTTTTCCACCCCAATTTCAGGCAAATGTTGGCGCAGGTCCGTTATATCTGCCTTTCCGATTACAAGTACACGTGTATCGATCATACTCGAGTGTCTGCACTTCTGTATCTCCAGCTTGTCCGTGCATTCGAGCACGTGCACCGCGCGGTAGGAGCGTAGTCGACGTATTGCACGCAGGTGGGAAACATTATCATCCTCTATATAATTATACTAAATGTAGTGTTTGTTCGCTTCTCTGACTCATGCTGTTATTATTAAAACTCGTATTTTGCCACAGTTGGTGTAACTGGAATTATTCCCACAACGCTGTAAACGTGACCAAATAAATATAAAGATCAAACTATCTAAATTGTATTCTTTGAAATGCAGCATAAGTTTTCCGTCCGCGATTCGTTCATACATCACGTAGCCAAGTGATTCATTCTTGGTTCATGCGTTTGCCGATCACGCCGAGAAGGCCGACGGAGTTTATGGTTATTCACACGAGAGCAAGTGTTCTGCCTTACCGTGCTGGCACCATAGACTAAAGATGAGGTAGACCGCTTATTCGTTTTCTGCGCATGTCTCAACATTGCCCTACCCCAAAGTAACACAACTGCCAAAGTTACATTGTCAATAATGATGAACGTATTTGTTTATATATTAATTTTTAAATGACAAGCACCATAATAATAAAAAAAATATTTTTACTAATTTGAATTAAATAAAACAGCGTTACAAATTGGTTAGAAGAAGTTTAAAAACATCTCATGGCACTTTATTACTAAACAGTGTTCTAACCTCAAATCCAATCCACACTGTTTTTGCTAGTCGTAATGGCAGAAAAGCAGTTTAACGTTGGGACACGGAGATTGGTTGTGCGCAGCCAGCAAGATCGGCCTACCTCATCTTTAGTATATGGTTGGCACTAGGCTTCACCGTGATTTAATATTACGCTACTGAAGCGATGGCTGGACAACAAGCCAGGTACAGCTGATTATATATGAGTTCATTATGGTATTAATCTTGTTAACGAAATTGACAGGTTAAGTATTTAGGTTATGAATTTTGGGAATATATATATATTTTTTTTTCTATCGATGTTTCTTAAAAAAGCATAGTTATGTATACGTATGATGAAATTTATTAATCTTTTNTAGTTATGTATACGTATGATGAAACTTATTAATATTTTGTTTCACATTTTTACTATGAACACTTTAATTTAACTGTTGTTCATAATTCATGGACTCATTTGTATCCTGTTATTATGATGTGATCAGGCCTTAGCAGAACGGCTTACCTGATCACACCTTCAAACATTAAACCAGGACACGAGCGTGATTGCAACACCACTTTGCGAAGACAGTTGCAGAAATCCCCTCCACCGGCCAGTAAACGGGGCCGAAATATTAAACAACGCAACCGATATAGGCCAGCGTAACACTGGGAGCAGCGTCTTTTGTCGCCGACCCGATCAGAGAGAAGACCACGGAAGGTGGGTGTGTCCGACCGTCGTTAACCGCCTCCTAGAATTAGCCTCCGGCAACATGAACAAGGTGGGGACTTTACAATTAGATTGTGACAGTAATGGCGTGAGGTATTAAATCTTAACATAATTAATAAGCATCTTGGTATACAGTTTAAGGCTCCCCCTATCAATAGTCACTTAAATAGTTGTATAATCCTTTTATATTTGTAATAAACCTCATCCTATACTGTTGTGCTCTACCGAATCATGACTAATTATTGAGCTACGCCCTAAGACACTTTCACGTATGAATGCCTTTAAAAGCGCACTCGTAACACTGTGTAGAACTGCGAACCTCTGTGGATTATCGTTGAAGGTCACTCTTTCCGCGTACTAAAATTTAGACTTGGGGTTCAACTTTCCTGTTAAGCTCGTGCGGAAACAAGGACGCGTTCTAGTTGTCTATCAGCTATCTGTTTTTTCCACTCTTCGAGGTTGGCAAACGTGTCAGCAGGGGCGGATCCANCACTTACATCGACATGAAACTGCCGTATTAATATATTTAAACTGAAGTGAAATAGTATGACAATCGTTTAAAATACTTATTATACTAGTAGTATAATTTGGAATTAGTCTGGCGCAAAGCATTTAGAAGTAGGCGCCAGGTGCTGCCCGCCGCCATTTTGAATTCCCCTTTTTTCCTTTTTCTCTCAAAATTTCCCTATTTTCCCTCTAAATAGACAACTTTTCGCTTAATGTTTTCCTTTTCCCCTTGAAATTACCCGTTTTTCCTTCAAAAAGCACTGATAACCTAATTTGCAAAGAACGAAACTTTTTTTTTTTTTTGCAAAAACGATCTATTGGAAGGATTTGGGGTGCTCGTTTTTTACCTGAGACCTTGACCTTTGACCTATACCCTGTGCCCAGTGACCTTGGATGGCCTTTAACCCAAAAAATTCCAAAAATCCCCAAAAAATTTGAAAAATTGAAAATAAATTAAAATAGAGAAAAATATTACATTCATGACTCCGACCACCATGTTGGATGCCAGTGACCTTGTCTCCAATGACCTTGAAAAAAANGAAACTGCCGTATTAATATATTTAAACTGAAGTGAAATAGTATGACAATCGTTTAAAATACTTATTATACTAGTAGTATAATTTGGAATTAGTCTGGCGCAAAGCATTTAGAAGTAGGCGCCAGGTGCTGCCCGCCGCCATTTTGAATTCCCCTTTTTTCCTTTTTCTCTCAAAATTTCCCTATTTTCCCTCTAAATAGACAACTTTTCGCTTAATGTTTTCCTTTTCCCCTTGAAATTACCCGTTTTTCCTTCAAAAAGCACTGATAACCTAATTTGCAAAGAACGAAACTTTTTTTTTTTTTTGCAAAAACGATCTATTGGAAGGATTTGGGGTGCTCGTTTTTTACCTGAGACCTTGACCTTTGACCTATACCCTGTGCCCAGTGACCTTGGATGGCCTTTAACCCAAAAAATTCCAAAAATCCCCAAAAAATTTGAAAAATTGAAAATAAATTAAAATAGAGAAAAATATTACATTCATGACTCCGACCACCATGTTGGATGCCAGTGACCTTGTCTCCAATGACCTTGAAAAAAAATCGAAAAAATTGTAAAAATCTGGTAAATCCATAAAAGTCTATGAGCAAATTACGTTACTGACTACGACCGCCATCTTGGATCCGGGTAACCTTGACCATGACCCTTAACCTTGACCCTAACTGATTCGAAAAAATCGACAAAAATTTAGAAACCGAGGTAAAAATTACATTGACGTAACCAGAATTCTAACTTGGATCCAGGTGACCTTGACCCAAGACCTTGACCTTAGATGAATTAGAACTCAAAAAATCCCCAAAATTGTTTTTAAAAATTCAAAAAAAGTTATAAAACTGCTAGAAACAATTTAAACAAATATAAGAAATGTATTTTAAAAAATTATTAACAAATTTATAAAAAAATTAAAATTTCAAATGTTTTGGCTCAGAGGGAATGGGAGACTGAAACCGACCAGCCATCATGATATGACATCACACAACCGCTATATTTAATCCAAGTGACCTTGAACTTGACCTTTGACCCAATGACCTTGTATGACAAACCCAATAATCACACAATTCCCCAAATAATTAAACCATTTATAAACTTCCAAAAAATTATTAAAAATTATTAAAAAATTGTTATTAAAAAGTTTATTTAAAAAACTTGCATTTCCGAAGGTGTCCAGCAAACCACTGACCTTCGCCAATGTTTCTCATTGGTTAATTAGTCGGTTCCTCACCTTCCCTCCACCAATGTTTCTTATTGGTTTATTATTTGTGCTTGCTTCACCCTCGAAAAGTGATTTTATTGGTTGATTACTCATGCTCGATTGACCCGATATCAATGTTTCTCATTGGTTAATTAGTCGGTAGGACTCCATCTCCCTCACCTTTGCTTATTCCACCATTTGCAGTCATCTTGTTTTATTCGTTTGTCATTTGTTTTAATTTACAACACTTAGGTGACGCTAGTGTATTAATTCTCGATTTCGTCGCCATGACCCTAGGTGACCTTTAACACAAAACTTCTAGAAAAAAAATCACAAAATCTAAAAAATCCCAAAAATCGAAGGAGAAATTACATTATAGACACCGACTACCATCTTTGATTTCATTTTGCGTAGTCATATTTCCATCATGCTTAGTAATTCCTTCTCATCTGTGATCCATCCACCATATTGTATTTTATCCATGCTTTGTTATTCCATGTCAGTCATCTTAGTTTCCATCTCTATCACAATCTTATATAACATCATCACCATGTTTCCCACATACTTATGCTGTATCATTCCATGTCAGACATCTATGATTTCATTTGTTTAAGCTACCAGGCAAGCCGACGAAACAAACATTATCTCATACTCTGTCATGCCATGTTCACCATCTCTCATTTAATTTTTTTCTTAATTAATTTCCTCTGATTCCCTATCTTTCCTACTTGGTTTAGTCGCAGACCATCTTATTAGATATTATTCATGCTCTACCATTCCACCTCGATTTAGTAGCCTGCTGATTACACGGCCCCCCGAACCACCATATTGGATTACATCACTTCTGCAATCATTGATTATAACATATGATCTTGGCCTTTAACCATCAAGATCTTCCATTTATTTCATTAAATGTGTTTACTAGAAAAATAAATGTGGTGTATTAGAGCAGGACCGGGCATGTAGACATTCATGTAGGACATCCCTTCGCCATATACTGCACTGAAGCAGGTCTGGCCAGGCTCGACTCAGCCTTCTACCTCCTCTCCCTCCGTGTCATAGGGTCAAATTTCTAACACTTCAACAGCTTACTTCCAAGACTGCTACATCCAACCTGCTTAGGATGCTTTGCATTATTAATCTGCAATTTTTTTATATGCTTAGACATATACCTTTGCTTCATCATCAATGATTATGCACATTCAGTGATTGGCCTACACAATAAATCTTGAAATACTAACTTTCAAATCATATTTTGCCCACATCATTTCATTTAGTTTTATTATGATGCTCACTTACAGTATCGGCTTGTAGGAACAGATCTGAAAACCAAGGCTACCATATTCCCTATATCAGGGATAGTAGGCATGATAGGACTAGGTACATCAACACTAGCAAGAAATAAAACACTTTGGTTTATTCATTGAAAACAGATATTTTTTACGTGCATCAGACTACAAACATAACAAACATTCTCCTCACATTTTCCATACAATACATACTATTAACCTCCTTAGTATGTCCCATGGCCCCTTACTCGCGAACTGTGTGGCGGGCTCACAAAAGGAGCGAAACAGCGACAGAGACTATTCTCGACGCGCAGCAGTGGCGAGAGACTGCTTCAAGGCGAACACCCTTCNAAGGAGCGAAACAGCGACAGAGACTATTCTCGACGCGCAGCAGTGGCGAGAGACTGCTTCAAGGCGAACACCCTTCTCGCTCAATGCCAGCTGCGTTCCCGCGTCCATACCGGCTTTTCCGATCTCAGGCCGTTTATTGTCCCGCTAAAAATAAACAACACTACTACACAACTATTTACTGGAATTTAAAAAATATAACAAGTCTTTAGAAATATTTAATAGTTTTAGTGACGCGATGAACCACTGTTGTATTATTTTCTTTTCATCTCGAATGGAGGTACAAGGTCGTTTAGACCGTCTGATGCTGGACACTAGAGTGGTTTAAAACCCGCGGTGTATGGCCAGTACGTAAGTTACTAACGTTTACAGTATCTCTCATGAGCAATCAAAATATGTTCTGAAAATGGTTTCATAGAATAATTAATCATGATACATTCCATTTCTGTAAATCACGTGTTACGGGAAATATAAGAATCAGTTACCTACATTTTTTCCTAATTTTAATTTAAGTTCATTTTAGTTTTTAATCTTACATCCTTGATCCCATGATATCTCTGCTTGGACGAACATAATCCATTTTAATTNAGTTCATTTTAGTTTTTAATCTTACATCCTTGATCCCATGATATCTCTGCTTGGACGAACATAATCCATTTTAATTAATCTCACATTTTGCAGCTGTGATGCTGGAGTCAGCATTCGCATTAGCCGTCTTCAAGCATATAGTCGTAAATTTATCGCAAATTGTGCGATGATGTTACAAAGAACTCGCTGAAAGAGTATATTTTTTGAACATTTATATTTCAGCAATACTTGAATTACCTTCATTGATAATCGTTAACCGATTAATGACTCAAAAGTCTGTTTCGAGTGTGAAGTTTTTACTAAACGAAACTTACGTTAATTCCGTAGATGTAGCATTTGAGCTCAGTTGGAACAAAGTGAGTGTGATCATTGTTGGTCGTTCTGCTTGCAGCTGATCCACGTTTTGAGGCAAAGAAACGAGGCTACGAAAGAGATGACAATGAAATAGACTCCACCGCAAGTCACTCAAAACATTTACAGTCTTATCGCTGTGCAACGTGGAGCCATGGGGTTTTAAACCATTATAATCTCGTTTTATTGGTGGGAAATGTGCAGCAAACTTCATTGCAGTCACCTGCGCAAATTTAAACAATTTTCATGTAGTGTGTATTCATATAAAGCTGTTTGTGCACTGACGGACTTGAGCTATGCAAGGTGTCTTGCAAATTGTATGTCCAAGTCGACTGAAATGCGAGTTTTCTTTTTAATAAAAATGCCAGTAAATATTGTTTTTTTTTTTAAATTTAATACTTATTTCACGCGTCAGGTTAGCAAACCCTGACGGCCAGGCAAACATTTGGAAGGCAGGAACAACTGCTGAAGTATAACAAGCTAATGAAATTTTATCAACAAGATTGCAGAATGAGCTGATTTCTGTTGGCTAGGCGATTATGCTGGTAGTTTTGAAGGTGATTTTCCCATGGACACAGTAAAGGCCACCTTCTGTGTTGACGTGTGGTTTTCCTCTGGTTTACGCTTAAATTTTGTAATCAACTATTATTAAAGTTTACTGTGTGCAACTGTTCATGTTTAAACGTATATACTGTCGAGTATACTTACTGCATAACCAAATGTTGTCAGTGAATTCAAAAAGTTTCTGTATGCATTAATGTTCATTGAAAATGGTTTCTTTAACTTTTTAACCCATATCATTAAGCATTAGTGCAAAAGTTACATATTTATATTTCTAATAATTTCACAGTGTCATATGACTTACACATTGGATTTAGAGCAATGCTAATGTTTACGTGGCGGATGGACACAAAGTTCGAAGAAAGGAAAAACCAAGTAGGTTTTTTTTTGCTAAACTTGAACCAACTGAACAAAACGTCGAGGTAATTATACCGAAGACTCCTTCTCTTAGAATGTGGCAACTAAAGAGAAGTGACGTTACAGAAGAGAATCACTGAAATGGCGTATAGTATTACATCTGCATATNAGAATGTGGCAACTAAAGAGAAGTGACGTTACAGAAGAGAATCACTGAAATGGCGTATAGTATTACATCTGCATATGGCTCAGGAACTGAACTTCAGCCAGCGAACCACAATTTTTACGTAAATAGAATACACGTAAAAAGGTGATGGAAAAATATCTCACCTCAGAGTGCATTAGTCAAAACTACTAACAGAACATAATATGTTTTTGATATATTTCACGCAGTAAATAATACCTATGACCTATCAGTTTATACAGGAAACTTAACTTCTGACCTGTTGACATAGGATTAATATCTGTCATGACTGAACTTAAATTGAAGTTGGAATAAATTTCACAGTTATGGTAAAATGCAAAAACTGAACTTAAATGTTAACAAAAACTGAGCCAGAGTGAATATGAGCTTGGGAAAGATAAGCAGCTGTCTTTTTGTAATGGCTAGAGCCACGAACAAACAACTCACGCAGTAGGTACTAAATTTAATTGTAATTGTTATTTTAAAAGCATTTCGTTTTTCATTCAGGCAAATATTATATACTCTATTTTCTTCAACTCGTTAACATTATTTCTAGCTTCTAAATAAGCTTTCCTGCAAGCTCCGGAGAAAGATTCATATGGTGGCCGCTTCTTTAAGTATGTTTTCATTTCAATTTTACCCTGTGTTTAGAATATACTTTCACTCCGGATTTTACGCTCCAGTCCACCTTGCTGACTGAACTGGTTTATCTCGCTCTATCCTGTTCCAGTTCGGCCGAAGTGCATTCAGTGTCGTAGACGCCGACTCTAGCTAGGAGGCCCAAATGTTTTTGGTCTCCTCCCCCCCCCCCAACAACCCCCTTATTATATTTGTCGGCTCACTAATGTATCGACAGGCACATTCATCCGAAAGTCTACGGAAAAAATTCTTCATTAAATTGAGAAACATTAACTACAAGAAATGTGCAGCACTGAACCTTCACGTGTATATATTGGGCACTAAATCGAAACCAACGAACCTTCCCTCCCCCTTTCCATTAATTTCCGCACATCGGTGCCTATGTTCAGAGTAGCTTACAATCGGGATCCTTCAGTCCACACCGTGTTTAACATGGAATTAAATTTTACTCCAAGGCCGTGTTTGAATGGGGATATTTTCTTGACAAAATTGTTATGTGCCTTGAATTTGTGTATAAAAGTAATTTATTTCGCAATTTGGTGTTTGTTACTTTGTGTCTAACTAAAATATAAAAAACTAATTTACTTAATACAAAAACGCCAAATAACATTTTCATTAATTCTATTAATAATTTTTTCAAGAAATAATCCGTTTTTTGTAATACTTTTTTAATAAATTATTTTCTTTCATTACTTGTTATTATTATTTTGCTAAAAAGTGTTAGCACTGCTCGTATGAGTTTCTGAAACAGTAGCGAATGGGACATTTTGGAAATGCAAACTTATTTGTTATTTAAAGCAGTGGGTTTCTTTCAATTAATATTACATATTGACGCTATTGGCGTACTGGCGTGTAATCACAAGCGCGGAATGAGTGACTGCTAGTTGTATGAATCGAAACACACCAAATCGCAGATTGCAAATTGACGAACTGGCAGGTTCAAATTCACCCTCCTCTCGGTAGTATCCTGCANAAACACACCAAATCGCAGATTGCAAATTGACGAACTGGCAGGTTCAAATTCACCCTCCTCTCGGTAGTATCCTGCATTTTGTTTTACACCCACAAAGAAGACTCTCGTGAAACCCCTGCCACACTGCCACATTTTTATTATCAAACTGCTTANGTTTGTTTTACACCCACAAAGAAGACTCTCGTGAAACCCCTGCCACACTGCCACATTTTTATTATCAAACTGCTTAAAATAAAGTTGGTTGAAGTTGTTATGGTAGCGATATCGTCGAAACATGCAGCTCTTTATTTATTGAATTCTATCCTAAAATTTTTTGAGTGTTTGACGGGTTCAGCCAATCAGAATAGCGGGTAGTAACAACGGTGAATTGGAATTTCTATTAACCTTAAAATGACGGACAACGCCCGGAATAAAATGTGGTTACTGAGCAAATAAATACAGTGAAAACTGACACTCGCTGCTGTAAGTACATAATACACAATAACATTAAAAGAGTAGATAAATTTAATTTTATTATATAGTTAATATCTCTGGTGAACAAAGTTCAAGTTTTTCTTATAAATGCAAAAATTAATCACGGTCTTGCTGTGTCGGGTACAGCTGTGGGTTTCCGTCCTGGCAGCTCATATGTCGGTCTGACTTTAAAAACGTATTCACGTCAGAAAAATAATAAAACTCCTTCCCTTACTTTTTGGGAACAAAAACATTAGTATTTGAATTCTAAAATATTGATTAACTTACGAATAAGCATAGATGAATAAGGGCTTTGACGGTTTGACAGGTCTTCAGAACTGGTTGACGTACAGAGACCTAATGTGACTGTCGCATTTCTTTAACATTTATCCTTAATTTTTATAGTCAAATAAATATCGAAGCGAACATTTGATAGTTGTGGCAGGGGCTGCCNAGTTTGTTTTACACCCACAAAGAAGACTCTCGTGAAACCCCTGCCACACTGCCACATTTTTATTATCAAACTGCTTCAAATAAAGTTGGTTGAAGTTGTTATGGTAGCGATATCGTCGAAACATGCAGCTCTTTTTTTTTATTGAATTCTATCCTAAAATTTCTTGAGTGTTTGACGGGTTCAGCCAATCAGAATAGCGGGTAGTAACAACGGTGAATTGGAATTTCTATTAACCTTAAAATGACGGACAACGCCCGGAATAAAATGTGGTTACTGAGCAAATAAATACAGTGAAAACTGACACTCGCTGCTGTAAGTACATAATACACAATAACATTAAAAGAGTAGATAAATTTAATTTTATTATATAGTTAATATCTCTGGTGAACAAAGTTCAAGTTTTTCTTATAAATGCAAAAATTAATCACGGTCTTGCTGTGTCGGGTACAGCTGTGGGTTTCCGTCCTGGCAGCTCATATGTCGGTCTGACTTTAAAAACGTATTCACGTCAGAAAAATAATAAAACTCCTTCCCTTACTTTTTGGGAACAAAAACATTAGTATTTGAATTCTAAAATATTGATTAACTTACGAATAAGCATAGATAAATAAGGGCTTTGACGGTTTGACAGGTCTTCAGAACTGGTTGACGTACAGAGACCTAATGTGACTGTCGCATTTATTTAACATTTATCCTTAATTTTTATAGTCAAATAAATATCGAAGCGAACATTTGATAGTTGTGGCAGGGGCTGCCGGGAAGAGCTGTTTGTCAGTGAAAGGGTTTACAGTCCATTCACGGTTACTTCCAACTTTTCTGAAGCCCTGATAAAGTTTTACTTCCATGACATCCCTCCGCCCCGTGCAACCAGAGTCTAGATAGACAATTACACCAAATGGACAGCGTACCGCACTTGTGAGTACTCACTGTAATATTATTTTGCATAACAACAATTTCTTACTAGGCATTACCAACACACCTAATTTATTTCGGTTTAATTCAAATTAATTATAAGTGAAATATTATAATTTAAAATGAAACATAAGTAAAAATCAGAACTAACCAATAATATGGTACTTAAATGTTAACACAAATATAAAACGCTTGTGATGTATGGCATATTTAGGAAACAACCAAACACGTCATTATCAAAGCTTTGATTCATAAAGTGCGAGGAAACTGCGAATAGACTATAAGGTGAGAATGCGACTAACTGGCGAGCCTCAATCGCGCTTCGTCGCTCGAGTGTATCGTATACATAACTCTCTGTGAACTGGCAATCTCTGCGACAAGACGANCCTCAATCGCGCTTCGTCGCTCGAGTGTATCGTATACATAACTCTCTGTGAACTGGCAATCTCTGCGACAAGACGACACGGGCCCGCGGCAAGGTCACAGTACTACCCAGTATCGTTCACTTTGCCGCGCACCTGTGTTGGCGGTAAACAACCTGCCTGGGAGACGAACGTCGTTACTCAAGGCCGCGCCCACTACAATGTTGGAGCTCACCTTAGTTCCCTCATTTCATTGGGGCCGCGGCGGTGTAGTGGTCAGACTACTCGCCTCCCACTTAGGCGAACCGGGTTTAATTCTCGGCGGGGTCGCTACCGGATTTTGGCATGTGGGAATAATGCTGAACTTGGCCGCTGTTCGTCGGGTTTTTTCGAGGATCTACCGTTTCCCCCGCCCTTGCATTCCCGCCCTGCTTCATACTCACCTCATTTCACCCTGATCGGCTCTCAAGTTGAGTTGAGAGATTTGGGCGGCTCTTAACAACGTGCTGATAGTGTGCCACTGTTCGTATCTGTAAAAGACAGCTTGCTGTTACACAAGGGCCCCGTTGTGCATATACTTCGCAACAAAACATGTGAAGAAAGTCACGGGCAAGTTTACGAAACTTATGAACTATAACATCGAGCTCAAAATGGAATGCATAAATATCTATAGGAATCTGCATACGATCTGCATACGAAACCAGAAAATGTGGATCCAGAAAATTTCAGGATATTCCTGTGAAACTTCAACAATGTATAAGTAGACCCCGCCTCCAGTGCTCAAAGGGAACCAATCAGAAGTAATAACGTTAGCACAACGAGTGGACCGGACTGCGAGGCAGGAGAACGGGGCAGTCTGCGAGTGTCAAGGTTAACGACCAGAACAGGATTCGGTGAGGTTCCTCCTTGTGAGCGGCGAGTCCAGAGTGCGAGATCGGGTGAGTTCCTTTCTTTAAAATGCTTCCTCTAACGTCATACAACAGCCCTTCCTTATACTTTCTTCAGTGGGTTGTATAGCAACACAAATAGTAATAATGTGTATGTAGTCTAAAGTTAATTAATAAAGACTTTAATCGTAAATAAAGACTTTAATCGTTTATTGATATGAAATCATCATCGAGTTGTATATATCCATAGTACTAATATATATCCCTTACCATACGAGCATCTTGCAGATCCCAGANAAATCATCATCGAGTTGTATATATCCATAGTACTAATATATATCCCTTACCATACGAGCATCTTGCAGATCCCAGATTTTCCGTCAAATTATATAGAGCCCATAATGCCTGGTTTCAAAATATATGATAGCGAAATATCACTAGTATAAATAAGCAATATACCGATAATTCCAACTGGAAAAAGCCATGAGCATATTCCAGTCAGACCGTGTAAAATGGCCAGAATAAAACTCAAATAGTTTTTAAAAACAAATACAATATTTTCAGCGACATAAAGAGTTGACCGGGTAAACCAAATACCCTTTTTAATAAAGTCGAACAAATATCAATATACCAACCATACTCTTAAAGCTGATTCATTATTAAACTGACTTTGTCTGACAACCGAATATGAAATTCAATCGACTGATTCCTTTTGTCGAGATTACAAAATATGCGTTCAATCACTCAAATTACTTGGTCGGCGTTACTGTTTTTATTTGGTCGGCAATATTACAAAAAAAAAATTGTGTCTCAAAATATTTTTTTTTTGGTTTGAACATAGTACAGCAGCCAGCAGACGACCACGATGTTGGATTTCGTTGAACGTTAAATATGTTCTTACATTTATTTCCTATAACTATAAACGATAACAACAGAATATACAAAATTACGAAGTGATACGGATGTTGAAAGCAGCGGCGCAAGAACAAGGGGTCACAGGGCAGGGCTACATTCTACTGTATCCCTCTAAAAATATATATATATTATTGTTACGCCCTTTAATGCCCAGTAAATTGTGCAGCTTTGTAATTAATTTTAAAGACATGATAGAACAGAAAATTTGTCTATCCTTTTAACAAATGAATTAATGAAAGAATACCACGATCTGAAATTTTGCTCATCGGAATGAAAAATATTCACATAGATGAAATCTCCCGAATACGCTTTCCATATCGCTGTCCAATTTTCAGCAGTCTTATTGAAATGAGGTTTGTAGTTTCTTTGACTCTCGTCTCAACATATACCTCCCCAATTTAGAGATGTCTCAGCGTCACTCTCTGAGTGTTACCTTGCTACTGCGTAGTCTCGAAGCGCATTGACAGTGGTTGCGGTGGGGCACTGGGGTCACTGCATCCTCCCCGGAGTACCTACCTGCCAGTTGGTCAAGGCCAGCCACTGGACGTGCTCCTGGTTGTCGTTGCATCACCGACTTTAGATTGGAAACTTCTGTGGGCGCTAAAGCTGTTCTCAGTTTTTATTAACAGGAAAACTGCCTTTTCTAAGCGGTTCATGGTAAACTGAGCATTTTTTAAAGCCCTGCTTAAGATATACTTGCATGCACATTGTGTATCCTTTCGCCATACATACAATTAACATTGTAATGGGTCATATCACATTATTTGAGCATGAAACTGTGGAATTATTGAAAACGTATATATTTTACAAATTTGCCGATTCTCACATTTATATGCATTAAAAAAAAAAACAGAAAGTAAACGAAATTATTTCAGTATTTACAAATGCTAATCTAACACTTATAATTCAGTGCTATGGCATGGACCTACTTTCATTCCGTCGTTACCAACTTTGCTGGGCCCTTGTACAGTTAGTGTTTCGTTTGTAATATATGTAGGTAGTGGATGTGACATTTTTCAGACGTTGATTTCAAAAGTGTTCAATTAACCGCGGACAACTTATAACGTCCACTTTGTACGTTGGGAGGGTACTCTGTGGAAGATTTGCCATTTGGACTGTCATAAACTTACATCTAAAAGACATCCAGCCATGTCTTTCCCGGGATTCGTACACGTAAACTTGTATTAAGAAGGTACATTTTCCCCCTACCTACAAGATTCCCAGGCCGTTTTCCGATGTGTTTTCTCGGGGTTTTTTTGTCCCTCCACCACATTCCATTCCATCACTGCTTTTTTTTCACCTCCCTTCACTTGTACCTACGTTAAAGACATAAACTTTTTGGGCATCGTGTATTCACTCCCCCTCTCCAAGGAGTTGAAAAAATATGCGGCGCATGCAAAGAAATCACACATGGAAACTGCAGTAATTATGTGAACTCCATAGGTTGCTGTTGCTAGGAACCACGATTACTGCCCCGACAGAAAAGGGAAGTCATTAATTGTGGATATGTGAAACTATAATGCATTTGCTCATAATTCAAGGCACATTCCATCTAATTCAAGGGTATATTCCTCTCTCAAGTCAAACAAGTTATCGGAACCACTCCTCAGTAAGTTTTTGGTGTTAGTTCATGTGAATTAAATTATTAACCCAATTAATTGTTTTGGTGTATCTCCGATTGCTCGATGCGTTACTAAATATAGCCTTTATTGGTAGTTAATTTTAATATCAATGTTTTATAAATCTTATGATGCTACCTTTGTCGTAGCACATAACTATAATTAAAACATATAAACGTTTTCAGTAAATATCNGCATTTTTTAAAGCCCTGCTTAAGATATACTTGCATGCACATTGTGTATCCTTTCGCCATACATACAATTAACATTGTAATGGGTCATATCACATTATTTGAGCATGAAACTGTGGAATTATTGAAAACGTATATATTTTACAAATTTGCCGNGGGTCATATCACATTATTTGAGCATGAAACTGTGGAATTATTGAAAACGTATATATTTTACAAATTTGCCGATTCTTACATTTATATGCATTAAAAAAAAACAGAAAGTAAACGAAATTATTTCAGTATTTACAAATGCTAATCTAACACTTATAATTCAGTGCTATGGCATGGACCTACTTTCATTCCGTCGTTACCAACTTTGCTGGGCCCTTGTACAGTTAGTGTTTCGTTTGTAATATATGCAGGTAGTGGATGTGACATTTTTAAGACGTTGATTCCAAAAGTGTTCAATTAACCGCGGACAACTTATAACGTCCACTTTGTACGTTGGGAGGGTACTCTTGTGGAAGATTTGCCATTTGGACTGTCATAAACTTACATCTAAAAGACATCCAGCCATGTCTTTCCCGGGATTCGAACACGTAAACTTGTATTAAGAAGGTACATTTTCCCCCTACCTACAAGATTCCCAGGCCGTTTTCCGATGTGTTTTCTCGGGGTTTTTTTGTCCCTCCACCACATTCCATTCCATCACTGCTTTTTTTTCACCTCCCTTCACTTGTACCTACGTTAAAGACATAAACTTTTTGGGCATCGTGTATTCACTCCCCCTCTCCAAGGAGTTGAAAAAATATGCGGCGCATGCAAAGAAATCACACATGGAAACTGCAGTAATTATGTGAACTCCATATGTTGCTGTTGCTAGGAACCACGATTACTGCCCCGACAGAAAAGGGAAGTC
Organism: Clitarchus hookeri; assembly: GCA_002778355.1. Lineage (NCBI taxonomy): Eukaryota > Metazoa > Arthropoda > Insecta > Phasmatodea > Phasmatidae > Clitarchus > Clitarchus hookeri. The sequence continues at coordinate 224,414 of NQII01000854.1, read as the reverse complement.
ATTAATTGTGGATATGTGAAACTATAATGCATTTGCTCATAATTCAAGGCACATTCCATCTATTTCAAGGGTATATTCCTCTCTCAAGCCAAACAAGTTATCGGAACCACTCCTCAGTAAGTTTTTGGTGTTAGTTCATGTGAATTAAATTATTAACCCAATTAATTGTTTTGGTGTATCTCCGATTGCTCGATGCGTTACTAAAGATAGCCTTTATTGGTAGTTAATTTTAATATCAATGTTGTATAAATCTTATGATGCTACCTTTGTCGTAGCACATAACTATAATTAAAACATATAAACGTTTTCAGTAAATATCTTACGAATCGCTGGCCCCTTGGCTTAAATTTCGAACTCTTTCTCGGTGCTGTACTTCAATCGCCGAATTGACTGATTTTTCGTCGGGTGTGGTAAACTCGCCATGCGCGAAACAGCCCTCCGCCTTCGTGGAAAACTTAGCTGTGAGAAAATACATTTCCGAATCAGTACTCTGACTAACCGCGATTTCTAACCAGTCACCTAGAAGCTTAGTACCGAATTTTCAGGCGAATGAAAGTTATTTACCGCTAATTTAGTTGTCACGCAACCGTATGGGCAGCTGGACACGCAACTTCGAGCTGCGTTACTAACGAATGAGACTCGCATCTCCGTCGTCTAGCCAACGAATGCCCTCAAACAAGACAAACGTTATTAATCATTTCCACGTTTCCGGGACGCGGGAATGTTCTAGCCAATTGCCGTCCAGCACCGAAACAGCAGCGATCCCTACGCGATTGCTACATCATTATTTTCAGTAATTCAGAAATGTCTTCAATTATACATTTATATAAACATGTACTGAACCATTTGCCTTATAAATTATCAGTTAAAGTATTATTACAATTAAAATTTAATTGCACAGCTCGACAGAGAATCTAGGCTCCAACCATTTCTTACAATCGATTGTTGTGACCTAGTTCCTCACGGGCACTGACCCTGGCTTTCAAGGCTCCAAGGTCGACGAACATCCTGCTTGGCTCTCTGAAAATATAAATTAATATCTAAAATGCCAAACAAGCACGTCGAATCCATGATGTTTTATGACCTGTACTGAAGTAGCTAATTTTATTCTAATTAACACTTAAGAGCCCGCGTCAGTCGCCATATTGAGTTTTTTTATTGATACCGTTCTGATTCAAATTTATGTAGATTTATTGAAAAATGTGACAATATGAGCTTAGCTACCCTGCCCATAATTGTGAACAAAATGTACCAACCGCGAACGCATATTTATGCAAGAATTAACTTAATACAAAAGGTTATATATAATTTAATTTTCATCTTTAAATGACAACCGGAGAACATCTATTAACAATCAGGTATAAACATATGCACAGAAATATATGTAATGCTTCTATAATGAAACATTTTCATTGATGACCGTTACTCTGCTGTTATGACACTAAAACAAATAATTTCTGTATAAATGCGATACTCTCTTAATTATACTGATTTAGGCTGCTTAAATTACAGTGAGGTAATTTTTTTATAAGGGCGCGTTACGAATTAAACAGTGGAAATAGTTCCGGATCACCGAAATTTGACTTGAACGGAGATAATATTGCTGTACTATCTAGAAAAGAACAATAAAAAAAAATGTATTTGGTAGAAGTTTTTAGTTATTTTAAGTAGATTGGTCTGCGCCATGCCACTATTTGTTAACGCAATCGAATATTCCGTAATCAGGAGAAGGAGACTAACAAAATTTACAGAAGTCCTAATGTAATTAGTTATAACTATTGATACAGGTATGTGATTTAGGCCTAATACAGCATAAACTGAATCCAGATAACTAAGATATTTTTTAAAAATGTCATTTTGTATTGCTGAAGTAGTCAGAAGGCATATTCCAAGGCTTATGTGGCACAGTGGGTCATGTACACAGAGGTCATAGTGCTGGAGAACGACAATGCTACTATGCGTCACGAGACGCGTAATTGTGGACATTCATGACAATCCGTAGACTACGAAAAGGCGAGAAACTTGCAATATCGGGGAAAGGAATAATACAAAGAAGTCACGGTGATGACACCGCTTTAAAAGTAGCACAGCTCAGTTTTGCGTCAGTGACCTTATCAAACATGCAGAGTGGTAACCCAGCCGACAAAGGCGACCTACCTGCGGAAGCAACTCAGCAGGAAAACAAATGCAAGTCAGCGAGACAACAGGTGGCAAAGACGACCAGACTTCGCAACGAAGAATGAACAACAAGAGAAAGAAATACCCGTGTAACGTGATGTCTGAGGACCACTTTGATTAGTACAGCTGTTAAAAGATACAAACGCAAAGTGAAAACTGCTTACTTAAGACGAGTATAGACCCTGCTGTAAAATAACAAATTCTCTGCGAATACATAACTATGGGAGATAGAAAATAACTCTGAACTAAGTACTGTATGAGTAGAGACCCTATAATTGTGCAATATAATTGGGTAGTTAGGTAGACTGCATATAAGTTTATGTTGGTTTCACGTGTGTCATTGGACCTGCAATCATCCGACACGCCCTGCAGAACTCCGAACCATACGAAACATTCAGGCCCAGCACTCTGGTAAAGAAGGCTGTTCACGGTAATGTGAGCACTTCTGAATTCAACCTTTGAAAAATGTCGCTGCCCCTACCTGCATGTATTTTAACGGGTACACTGACTGACATGCGCCCAGTTAAAGCTGGTAACGACGAAGGGCAAGTAGTCTCATGTGTAAATGTTCAATTTAAAGTGTTAAGTAGTCATTTGCGAATACTGAAATGATTTCGTTTGCTTTCTGATTTTGTAGTGCATATATGTATCCTAATTAACAAAATTGTAAAAAAAGAGTATTTTCTTTTATAATAATTTTACAGTTTAACTTGACTGTCGCGCGAATAAAGTGAGCAGATCCGTAGCAATGTTGGTATCATACGTGGCGGAAGTATACACACTGTGCATACAAGTATATTTTAAGCAGAGCTTTCAAAAGTGCTCAGTTTACCGTGAACAACCTATAGCTTCATTCCTTGTGGCAGTTGCCAATTTACCAATTTTGCCTAAGTATGCAGAAGACCGTGTTGCTTTTTCAGGCGACGGATTCAATAGGACGTGTAAGAAAGCGAAAGGTTTAATTCGTACTATTAGAAACTCTCCACTGAACAGACACTTGTAAACAGCCAATACGAAGCGAGCGCAGACCTCAGCACCTAAGCCCAAGCCAGAGTAAGCAAATCAGCAGACTTGTCACAAGTGTGCGCGTTGTGAGCCAACACTGCTGAGTGATGTGATTGGCGGACTGTCTGAAGAGCGCTTGCTCTCCAGTAACAGACACTGAGAGCGATAGTGTGTTTGATTATGGTACCTTGCTTGCTTTCGGAAGGTCGTAGGTGTGAACACAACCGACTGAACTGACGATGTAGTTCCCCTAGGCACCCGCCTTCATGGCACACAAACTTAAATGGAATTGGGACACAATTTCGTTAATAACATTAGTTCTTCTCTTTTCAGTCTTAACATATTAAGGAAATCAGTATACCACCCAGAATAAGTTTTCTAGGCGCTGTTTTTATGAATAACTGCAATAAACTAACATAAAACTACAAGAAGGAGTTTTAAATAAATCATGTCTCAGAATATATGCAGCCCCTGAAAGACTGAGCAACTGTATAAGACTGAAACAATAATACAAAGGAATTATAAGGCTTACGGATGTTCCTGCTGTTTGAATAAGTTTGCTTTTCTTTTACATACAATAAAATTCGGCATCTTAAAAATGCTACTGACCATTCCCAGTTAAATTGATAAATTATGTTGTTGCAATTAGTTTTTCGAGTTTCTATATTCCATTAATGGTTACTTCACACATTTCTGAAGCCCTGCTAAAGTTTTACTTCAAGGGTATTCCTCCGCCTCGTGCAAACCAAGTTTAACCGAGTTTTGAAAATTACACCATAGGGACAACGCACCGCATTCAATGTAATAACTTTATATTTTGCAAGATAAATATTTAATACTAGGCATTACCAACACACCTATGATCTAGCTGTTTTTATTCATATTAATTATAAATTACATATTTTAATTTATATATTAAATATAAATAAAATTTCAAATTAAACAAAAAAAAAGTTACTTTTATGTTAACACTATTGTAAAACGCTTGTGACACATGGCATATTTACGAAACAACTAAAGGTTTGATTCAAGAAGTGTGCAGAAACCGTGAATAGACTGTATACATCATTGCTAACTGTCTAAATCCTTTAAGCTGAAAAGGTGCTGTGTTGCAGTAATCGGCTTTATGTTTATCAAAAATGTGTTAGCATTAGTAGGCACAGAACCAAGAGGCCTGGAGAAGTAACATCTAATATTGAACATTAAACCTCTCATATTATTTTCCTTTTCTTGGCCATGTTTTTAGTTCTTTGGTAGATGGTGTGATGGCAGAAGGCTGCAACAATGAAATAAATATTTATGTGTTTATTTTTCTTTCGCTATCATCATTTAGTCACTTTACAATGTACTGACATACTCTTACTGGTTAATGTAATGCGTTATGTAGCTCTTTTATGTTATGCAAAGGCGTCATGGTAATTAATTTTGTTTATAACTTGTTTTGTAATAATTTTTTTTATTTGTCTGTTTCGATTATGTAGCATTTGTTCGGTTTATATCGTTGTGTATTTATGGAAGTTTTATGCGTTTGTCAGCCTACAATTGGCCTCTGAACTGTTATCTTGCACTGAAAACCATAGTTAAATATGTTATTTCAAAACAAAACTAAGAAGTTGTGATGATAAACGTGAAATGTACGACTGTGACGCACAGTATAAAATTACGACTTCGCTAAAACTGCAATGCAGGTTCTTCATAACTGCGCCTTCCAGTGCGACACGACACAAGAGTACACTCGTACATAGATGTGAAATGGCGTGGGGTTTCCATTGATGTTAGCGTACCCATTCACTGATTGGCTGCGCGAGGCTTTGAGAATGGACCTTGTGTCTGATTGGCGACTGCGCGCAGCGAAAGGTTCCGTATTGGCTGGGCTGTCGGCTGGCGAGTAATTTCCCGGGCGCTGATTGGTAAACGGCGTTGTGACATGCTGCTGGCCAGTGACACCATTTTGCTGGCGTGTGCGGCTTGAGTTCGCGGTGTTAGCTGTTGTTTGATCTCTGTATTCTTCAGTGCTCTGTGGCAAAGGTGGAGTACCTGGATTATGTCGCATACACGACTCGGAGTGCTGTGCTGCCACTGTCAGCACTTGACAGTTAGAAGCGAGTAAATGTCTCCGCATTTCGACGCACCGTCTCTCGAGAAAACTTGAGAGCAAAGTAAACTCATACTCAGTTCCGTGAACAGTATTACTCGACCGCGACAAGTGTGCAGCCGGTGAGGGGACGATGCGAACCGCCTGCAAATATTCCATTTCTCTGGCACTGCGTCGCCTCTACGACTTGCAGTAAATTCGCTGTTCTCAGTCATCAGTCTAGCCTCGCGCAGGGTACCACCTAGCAGCGCACGGCAACTAGCTCCGGTGACTGTCAGTGCTCTTCAGCAGTATCGGAACAATATATGGCCTTACTGAAATAAGTGCCCAGCGACAACTGCGAGTATCGTAACGCGGTCAAGGTTGCCGTACGACTTATTATCTCGTCCAACGTAGTGTGTACCATGTCGCTCTACTATATTGCTTTGTAAAAGATGCCGTCTAAAACAAGTCGCGTTCTACTTGCACTTGCACTGGACCGATTGTCAGCATTTTAGTTTAGTTTGATAGTTCATTTTCTGAATCTTATTCGAATTTGTGCAAATAGTATGATTGCATCGAGATGCCTGTTTCAAAGCAAAACAAAAAAAAAAACTGCAAAATGGGACGTGAGGACGTTCATGTCGTATACGTTTTTACATGTACAATTCTTCAGTGTTTTGTTGCGGGTATTCCGTTGTGTTTCTTTTACTGAATCCAAACTATGTTAAACATGCTGCAAGTTCTCTACAGCGCAGCGGTTTCAACCGAACACTTTTCGAATGGGTTAAAAACTGAGAACACTTGATTTGGGTGGCTAACTGTTAGTTCAGCTAGCAGATACCCAAATCTAGGTAATTTATGGACGACTGAATTAAGTTACTATAATAGAAAACATTAAAATGAATATTCATTTAATTTGGATGTGATGTAATTGAACACCTTACTGATTTTACAACCTTATTGAACTGTAACTTACACCCTCTTATACACGTTCTGTTTGATTAAAGTATTTTAATTTTCTATACTATAGCTTCATGTTTTAATATATCTGTCAGCTAGACTCTACTGTCCTATGTATCATCGAGCCTCAGCTTCGTGTTCATTGGCTGCGGCCCCAGTGTGTAGCCAGTTTTACCTTATACCAGGTGGCACGGGATCCGGTGCTTGTTTCGTTGCATGTCTGTTATTGGTCCACAGTTCCCCTGGGCGTGTCTAATAAACTGTGAACCTACTGCAGACATAGCAGAAATACACATGTGTTTGAAGTCTAGCTTCTCCTAAAATGAATTAGATAAATTTTCCAGTCCGTAGTTATTGTGTAAGACGATATATCAGATAAAAACATATTTATTATTAATATTATTTTTACGTCGATCTGCGTGATAAATCAACCTTAAAATGGAATAATGGGTATAATTGTATCACACTACCTTCTATTGATAGTCTGTACTTCCTCTGTTCATGAAATGCATCTGTGTTATTGGCTGTTTTCATCAGCAGTAAAGTGTGACCATAAACATACACGTTAGATAAAAGGTGTTTCTCAGTACTCGTTCACCTTTCTGTAATGCGAGGTAAGGTTAGTCAGCAGTCGGGCACGAAAAAAGTTGAGACGTTATCGGAAACGCCCGAGTGCACGTTATCCGCAACCTAATTGAGAACCAGTTCGTCGTGCATATGGCCGTCTACCGAGTGTAGGTGGCAACTGTTCTTTGAACTCTGTCGAGCACATCACAGTTCTTTCGCAGTCGATCTGGACGACTTCCTCGCCCGAGGATCACCTACCTGAAGATACTCTCCGTTCAGGAGGCGCATGAGCAAGGGCGACTTCGGTATCCCCATCAAATACCCCACCTCGTTTTTACTAGCAAGGAAGTGAACTAGCGTGCAGTATTTGCGAGCAAACATCAGACTCTCAACGGTTGACAATCACATTTTACTACTGGGAAGTGAGTTGAAGGGTTCAATTCAGACGTATGTACAAATTTTGCATATTTTTGGTTAGTATTTTTCCAGATAAAATAATTTTGTTTTACGTTCTAATATATTGGAGCTCTAAAAGAAAGCAGTAGTTCACACAACACAGTTTTGCTTTGCTAGTACCAACTAAAACAACAGTTGTTTCAACCAAATAATTTGTCTGATCGCATAATTTTTTACCAGCACAAGAACAAGAATTCAATCGAAACTGTGTGTTAAATGAACAAAAGAAGAAAACAGTTTTGTCATTCATAAGACTTGGTTCATTCAACAATGGGTCTGGTAACAACCATGAGTATTTTTGGGAACGTTTGATATAATATTTTAATAATCAAAGAGTTAACTTTTTTCTGTCAGCGAGAGCTCAGAAATATAATTGACCTTACGTGAGATTTATTGAAAGTTGTATCCCCGAAGTTGTATCCACAAACCTGTATCTCTAAGCAATAAATACTAAGTGTTTCTTTTTTAAGGAAGTGGCGAATGCGTTCAGTAGTTTATATGAAAAAGAGAAAGGTTCCCAATGTGCTACAGTCGTCATGGGTAAAAAGAAAAAAAAGTAAGAACCAAATGTTTGTGCTGAAAACTATCCAAAATGTCAATATAGGTATACAGCAATGAACTGTTTCTTTTTGTGGCATTTACTGCTGACCTTGTGCAGTACTACCAACTGAATTTTTTGTCATTTTCTTGTGTGCAGTTGTATTCATAACATAAAATGTAAATCGTATAGCAGAGAACTCTGTTTCTACTAGCATAAAACAGTTGCTAAATTAAATAAGAAAGTTCAGCGGTATTTGAAATGTTCCTGCAACAAATACGGTAACACATTACAGCAGTTCCGATGCGAGTATTGAAGTTAGCTGCTGCTACTATGAAAACCCATTGTAGAACTATATTGTCGTCGTGTAATTCTTAGTGATAATGTTTATAAAATATACTGTGCGCCGCCACGTCAGCGCGAACCCCTGCACAGTTCTGCGGGCTCTCCGACACGTGTGTTAGTAGCTAAGACGACCGGGGAATGGGATGCGTCTCGGGACAAGCCCTACACGCCTTGGGTCGGGATTATTTATAATAAGTCTCGTGCATTGTGGCTGAGCCGGGTCGTCGGGTGTCATGGCAGCAATTGTAGCCTTGGACACACCTCGAAAGAGGAAGGGTCTAAATCAGGGATTCTTAAATTTTTGATTTCGAGGACCTCTTTAATATGATGTTTTGCCGGACCCCCAACCGTTTCTTTAATAAAAACTAAGAAAATTTTTTCTTGTATAAAACCTGTTTTTTTTTTCACTATACATATTGTTACAATCTCAAGTTTAGTTCACAACGAAACTTGTAAAAAAAAACAGTTTTGTGAAAAGCAAAAAGGTTACAATATTACCGCGTAACTAAAATATTGTTATGAAAAGTAAAATTGTAGTCCATTTATGGTTACTTCCCAATTTTCTGAAGTCCTGCTAAAGTTGTACCTCCACGATAGTCCTCCGCCTCGTGCAAACAAAGCTTAACTAAGTATAGAAAATTACACCAAATGGAGAACGCATCGCATTCGTGCGCATTCTGTGTAATAATATTTTGCATAAGAACTGTTTCTTACAAGGTATTGCCAACATCTATTTTCTCCCTTTTTTTTATTGATATTAATTATAAATTCACTATTATAATAAGCAAATAAAATATATTACATTTTCAACTTATCTAAAAATAAGATACTTTTATGTTAACAGAAGTATAAAAGTTTGTGATAGTGAAATATTTAGGAAATAACTAAACACGTCATACATGGATTAGTTTCTCAAAGAATTGATTTTAAAAAGAGTGAAGAAACTGCGAACAGACTATATGAGCTTCAGTTGTGGATCTTTGACTGTAAGCTCAAGGACACCCAGGAGTCCGCGGACTACAGTTTGAGAATTGCTAGTCTAGATGGGATTGCACAGGAAACCAACGAAGCGGGGAGAGCGTTGGCGAAACCTGCGCGACAGTGCCAACAGTCGCGGAGGGTAAAAGTGAATACCTTTATTGGACCAAGGGCGGGAGAAAGCAGGGTGATTATTAGCAAGCGAAGATAGACTTTTGTTAATGACGGTAGTGGTGCTGCGGTTAGCGGGCCTTCCCTAACACACAATACGCCCGTCACTCGGCGGTGCCAGGCCGCGACGACGCAGGTGTGTTAGCATGCGCAAGCGTGCGAGAAGCTCGGTGGGACTAAGTGGCTGGGCAAACCAGGGCTCATCTCCGGCCCGTACACAACACGGCGTGTTGACGACCCGGCGGCCGCGATAACAGACAATAAAACAGCGCCAGTGTGTTGTGCCGGAACAGTCTGCGACCCTCGGCATCCCCGTCAAGACAGGCCATGCAGCTGCTGTGCCCCGCCAAGGGCTGCGCCCCCGCCGCTTCAGCACGTCGTCAGCAAACAACACATACGGAAACCCACATGAAAATGCCCTGTAAGTATCCATCAGATATACTGCCCAGTAGCGGACATTAATACGGGGTGGGCTTACTGATGTGGCAACCAATAATTTCGGCACGTCCGAAGTCACTCAGCTCCTCCCTGCTCCACCCATTATGCCTGTACCGCATNTGTGGCAACCAATAATTTCGGCACGTCCGAAGTCACTCAGCTCCTCCCTGCTCCACCCATTATGCCTGTACCGCATCTGCTTCCTTTCATAGAGAAATCAGTGGCAGTAGTGACATTTAGGTGCGAGTTTACGTTCCCAGAAGGTTGCCCGGNCTGCTTCCTTTCATAGAGAAATCAGTGGCAGTAGTGACATTTAGGTGCGAGTTTACGTTCCCAGAAGGTTGCCCGGATACTTTTGATCAGACAATGTATGCACATATTGAATTCGGAGGCAGCGGGGAGGAGCAATTATGCTGTTAGGCATGCATTTCCTTGCCAGTTACCATCCCCTTGCTCGCAAGTTATGACCTTGCAATAACATTCAAAATAGAAGTAACTTTTTGATTGATGTACATCATGTTTCATTGAAATGTAAACAGATAAGAAAAAAATTAATTGACTCGTGAAAAGCATGACAAGTATTTTAGACTATTTTTCACTGTATAACGTAAATTTATAAATGTGTTGTTGTTTTGTTTTCATATCTCGCATTCCTCAAACTACACTTCCATAATACGCCTTTAACATTTTTAAGGAAGAGTCACGCGATCCCTATGCCCCCTCTTTAAATTCGCGCCTGGCGCTGGGGCTCTACATACGTCTGTACACTGAATATAAGATGGGGGCTCTACATATGTCTTTAATGAATATAAACAGCATTGCAGAACGCACGGAACCATTAGAGGATGTATCCACGCCGTTGGAGTTATTTCCTGGCCTGACAGAAGGTAGCTCTGTAAGCACTGCCGTTTGCTCGGAGCGCCACTGTGCGAAAAAAAACAAATAATTTAATTTAATGAAAAATTATTGTGGACGATAATATTAGAACATATAAAGCTTTGTTAAACTGTATTTAAAAAATGCCCTAAAATTAATATAAATTCGAATTTTCTAATGTTTACTCATGCAACAGACTTATTTTATTATCATGTCATAAATTTCATAACAAGTTAAATTTACCCAATGTGATAACAAAGAATTTCAAATCACTTTGTCTCTAAACTGAACAACGTCTAGTGCTTTAAAAGTAGCTTCCAACGACTAGCTGCATCTGCTGGAAATCAACAAAGAACATATGGCTTCTATGAAAGGGTAGCGATGGACATTGTTAGCTTGAAGTCTTCAGGAAGGTTAAAGAGTTTTTTTTTGTTAATATCTGACGTGAACACTAGCATAGTCCACAAATGCCACTTGTGCCACTGTGCGAACTGTGTGAACTTCAAAGTTTGCCTAGTTCAGCTTTTACCTGGACGGAAACCTGCTTGTTGGGTGGGGTATACGAGTGAGTCAGTCACCGCTATGAATCGGTTTTAGAATTATCCTTTAAAGCAGTGCTCTTGGGCCATCTCTCTGGTATCCCTAGTTTTTTTACGTATTCGTTGACGTATGCAGAGACGCAAAATGATTGAATTGACAGGAATTTCAATCTCAGTGACTCAAAATTATAGTTGAGACTTATCACTTAACTAGACTGAAAATGAAACAAGTGTCTTTATTTATACATTTTGCACTCCTTTTAAACGTTTAGATTTGTTATGAGAGGAACAAATCAGCCGCCACATAACGAACTACAATTTTACGATTTCACTACTCATTGAATTTCTATCAATGGTCTACAAAAGGTGTTATGCAGGATTTCTCTGTCTTCGTTTTTCCAAAGTGGCTTTTAGTTTAAAATGCATTGAACGTTTTTAGCAAATAATTATTTCACAGATTTTCTCAACGTTATCAAACAAAACTTCGCGTATGTCTTTATTTTCACCATTAGTCATAAAAATTCGGGGTGTTTGTGTAACACGGTAAATAGAAAGATATTTCTAGCACTGCTACATGCGAACTACGTGGAGTTAATGTAACACTAAGAGGGCGTCTGAAACATTAGTAAAATTTGATGCATGTTATTGTTTAATAACTTGCGTTACGTAAAAATTTAAGCATTATATTTTTAAAATGACGGCCTCTTTGCCCCATGTACACATCTCCGCCAAATATATATCAGTATTTCATAAAATGTTTTTATTATTAACCTTTGCTTTTATAAGACGAAACTGGCAACAACAAATAGCACAGAATTGCTTTTTTTTTATTATTNTTTATTATTAACCTTTGCTTTTATAAGACGAAACTGGCAACAACAAATAGCACAGAATTGCTTTTTTTTTATTATTATTTTTTTAAGTTTTTTAAATTTTTTACAGTTGTATACAATAATTTGATTTTGTGTAAAGTTATCAAAGGTTCTGTGTACATAGAGCACAGCTTATGTAATTAAACATCATCTTAGAATGAAACTAGCAGTTTCCAGAATATTATTAAAAATACTCTGGTAACTACTTGACCTTCAAATGTTTNTCATCTTAGAATGAAACTAGCAGTTTCCAGAATATTATTAAAAATACTCTGGTAACTACTTGACCTTCAAATGTTTTTAAATGTAGAAAGTTTTATCATAAGCCAGGAGCATTAGTAATCTGCGACTAAATAACGCAGTATCTTGGCAAATATTTAAACTTATCTAAAGGAAAATTCCATGACTTTTTATCTAGGTGTAGCGCATGGGCGTGAACTGATAAGAGATGATAACGCGAGCGGGTGTGTGGCTGTGTGCTTCTAGAGAAGGGTTATTTTGACACAGAAAAATATTTGTTTAAATGTTTGCTACCAAAAATAAACTGTTTCATTAGCAAACTATTTTTTACTGAAGTAAAAACATATATACATGCTGCGATTTGCAGATGACATTGCAGTTGTTGCAGAGAATGAAAGTGATCTGGTAGATCTATTGTTAAAAATGGAATTGATATTCACTGGCGAGCACAATCAGTATTTAAACAAGAAGAGGACTAAGGTGTTAATCTGCAGCAGAAATGTACACGAACAGGTACGCATAGAATTGGAAAACATAGTCTTTGAGCAAGTTAAGGAATGCAGATACCTGGGTAGTGTAACCACAGAGGACGGAAGAAGCAGAGAGGAAATAATATCTCGAATCAACCAAGCTAATATGTTTCCAACAAACGTAAGAAATTATTCGCATCAAACAACATCAGCCTGTCAACACTTATGAAGAAAAGTATTATTGCCTCTGCAGTCGTTTAAGATATTTACCCTACCCTACGTTATAGACATAAGATCTGAAAGTATAACTTATAATTATGTTAAACTTGATGTAATATAAAAATTCCTTTTTAATGTTATCTTGCGCTAGTTACAGTGTAATTGCAGTGGTATTCAAGAAGTAGCGTGTGTATTGGAGGTTACTGTATAGAGCTATAGGATTATGAGGGTATTTTCTAAATGTTCCCACTAAATAACTTCCATAAGGAAGAAATAAAATAATCTTATAGGGAAATGCTAGTTTAACTGAGTACAATTCTAGTCGGAAGTCAGCTGTCTGCATCTTGGTCCACGTGCATGCCCTTGATCTGGTTCGGAACAATCTCGCGTCTTCACGCAGCCCGCGGAAGCATATGACCTACAAAACTCACCCTGCGAAGGTTTGCTCGGTCCACTTCATTCGTAAGGAAAAAAATCACCCTTCCCCCCCCCTCCCCCCATCATCTCTCTCTTTCCCGGCTCNTTCTCTCTTTCCCTGCTCTTTTCTGTATCACCGCAACCGAAAAATGTACCTCATACCGATCCGCAAAATTTTGGCTTCAGCGGCCATTAAATAGCGTTATCCTTAAAAGGGATGTGTTTTGTAATATGTGATCTGCCCCTTTTGCCAGTATTTGCAGCACTGTTAAACATTTCCTTAACTTAACGGAGTCTTTTACGCATTTGCGCTGGTAATATACGGAAACAGTGTCCGCAATAGCGAATCACAGAACAAATCTTTACAAATATAAAAAATCCTGAACGTACTCCTTTAAACACGCACGTGGCCTAAGCAACATGGAAGTGTTTTTCGTCACTGCAATGAGAAAATTATGGCATCTGTGACAAAATTACGGCATTCAAGCCCCATANACATGGAAGTGTTTTTCGTCACTGCAATGAGAAAATTATGGCATCTGTGACAAAATTACGGCATTCAAGCCCCATACACATACAAGTTATAACAAAAAAAAATGCTAGCAAAAGCTGCCTGTAACTGACAGCAGCACTTCCAAAAAAATATCAAGACAAAAAAAAACTTGTTCTGTCTGTACACTAAAACTTAAAATTTTCGCGGAAACCAGATTGAGGACTAAAGGTTTTGAATCTAGATGCATGACCTTTAATTGTTCAGTTATTGTTTAGAACTCTGTTTGAGACTAAATTTTTAATCCTTCTACATTAATTGTTTGTGTTTAATACAATTTCATAATGTAAATAAAGATTTTGTGCTAACGCTTAAAATAAACCTAAATAATAAAAAGAAAAAATAATTATCGTTGGTTTTACAATGTCTGATTTTGTTCCGATTAAGGTGTGATTAAAAATTAAGTGTTGGTTAGCGACATTTTCTGTTTCTCACTACATGGTTAAGAATAGTAAATGTCTAATTTGTCCGTAACCAATGGTTATCATAACAAAAGAATAGGTTCCAATTACTAGGCTAATTAGAAAATTTGCAACAAATATGGTAGTTATTCTTGGCTGCTTTAAGGTTATGTTTTGTATTAAAATTGTTTCTAATGAGAGCAGAAGATTTCATTTGGTTATTTTAGGATGTTGATGATGATGATGATGACGACGAAATTGTTGATTACATAAATTGCTGGCAATTATTCAGACACAAAAATAAATTTTTATGAATAATTATTTTATAATAATGTAAATTGACGAACTTAACGGTTTTGACTCTGCTTGTTTGTTTGTTTTAATGCATCGAATTGATATAGTTTCCATGCATAATAGTACATAAATATTAGACAAGTCATACTAATTTCATAATATAAGGTCCCAGGTTATGCATACAAATAATGATGAATACATAAAAAAATATTGGAAGTTCATTGAAATAAGTCACTTTTTTAGTTCAGAAAAATTAATTTAACAATCTTTGAAAAATATATTAGGTTGTGGTAACTACATGTAATATTTAAGCATGATTGTTTTCAGTAAGTATTCTATACGCAAAGTGACATTTGTTTTTCCATTTATGAAAAAATCGAGGATATAACGTACAGAAAGTTTACCTAAACTATTGAACTTAAAACAAGGTCAGAATGTATTATTTTATAGATTACGTACCGTAATTGCCATGAATGTGTAGACGTAAAAAATTTAGGGCGATTTTAAAGAGTGTATTGCAACAGCAAATACAAACATATCCGAAAGAAATGCTTTGAAATCTCTTTGTGATGCCAAATGCAGAGTATAAAGTGTGTATCGAAATTTAGTACCTCCACATTTCAAGTACACGTAATACGTAAACACTAGGGCAACAGTTATAAAAACTATCGTGTGTTGGAATCACGTCATATAAACAACTCAGTCTACATGACTTTGTATTAGTGCATCTGTCTCGTTTTCAGCGACCCATAAAGAACTTCGAAACAAGAAAATTAATTGAACATTATCTGAAGTAATAAGATTTCGCGATCAAAACCGTTCAGTATTAGTGCTTCCTTTTGTGCAACAAATTTAGTTTAACAAGCACAGAAAAAAACGGCAGATGATGACCTAACAGCTGCCAATCCCGAACGAAAACGTCACTGAATGGTTGTGAGATTTATCTTAACCGGCACTTAGCTGACCAGGACTTTATTTGCCACGAAATGTCTGTTGAGAAGCACTAGAAGACTAACCAGTGATTAAAACTTCAGTTTTTATGTGGCCAGATGCCCTTAATCCTCAAGTGATGGACATTTTTACATTTACGGACGTTTTCATAAAGCTTGAGAGCTATGTCAGTCAGTTTACATAATTAATAGTTCCGCCGTAAATAAAGCCTACATAAATTTAAAAAAAATTCGGGATAGTTTTTACTATTAAGGGTTTCGCTTGCCTGGTAATTGAACTGCGTTACAGTGTTTGAAATCCTGTTTTTTTTTTTAACGAAACTATTAAACGTGCCCCCAGTATGTTTAACTACGAAAAGACATCATGACCCTGACGAGGATGGAATGGTACTTTAAGGTTACCACGAACGCTGTAAACATTATTTTGGAGCCCTCCAACGTAGTTATATAGTAGTTAAAAACAGCTTTTTCAAACTGCCGTATCTTGAAACATACTAGCCGTACACGAGCCAAACTACGATAGGAACCTGTATCAAACCTTGCTACAGATTTTTTATTAATACAATTATTGGGTCGTCATGTGTGAAACCTTCCTTATGCATCTATGCTTATTTCTAAACACGGCGCACGGCGAAAAACCGTATCGGCTGAATGGGGCGTTGTAGCACCCACGCTTCTCCGCCAAAAAAGGATGAAAGCGATGGAGGCAAGCAGACGGACCCCGTAATTCTCGTAAATAAACGGAAAATGTTTTTTTAAGAGCAAAGAAGTGGCGGCGAGGTCCTGGCGCGCCAAGTGTCAGCAAGCTCAGGTTGAAACTTGTACCAGTGGCGTAGGAAACAGGTGAGCGTGGTGTGTGGGGTGGTGGGTGTTACCCCGCGATTGCACTAGACTAGGACCTCGCCACAGCCCAGGACACGGTATCAGACGTCAATCGTCCCACGTCGCCGGTTCCTGGACCGCGCCCAGCAGCGTGGCAAAGAGAGAGAGAGAGAGAGAGAGGAAGCACGTCACTGTTCTGTCCGCCGCAGTTGCGTCCGCTGACAGGGGAAGGAAAACCCAGCACTGTCGTCGTCGACGAAACTGTGATTCACTGCTCTTTCACCTTCACTTGCAGCAACACTCTTACGTGCCATTAGTTACATTCATAAGAACGTTTTCTTGTGACCTTCATCAAGCACGTAGACTTAAGAGTTGGATGTCAATTATCAGACACTACTGTCACACACTTGAGATCCCACTGCGCTCATCTATACTTTGGGCAGTCGGGAATATGTTTTCGTAACAGACAAAATTAGCACGTTGTTCAAGCCTCTGGTAGAATTATGTGAATTATGTGAAATGATGCCTGCCACCCGAGGATATATTTGTCTTTTCCGGCTAGCCTGGGGAGTGGTCGAGAGATCATAAGAAATGGTGGTGGAGTAAATATTGAAAAGATGGCAACAGTTCCCTGAAAAAATCACCATATCTCGACAGTGTTTACCACACTCACAATATGAGAATCCATTCTGTGGTCTGGCATCGAACCGTCGTCGACTTCAGACAAACCCCTGCGTCAAGTGTTAACTTTCTATATCGGTAATATAGATATTTGTTTAATCAGCGTACACCACACTGTGACAAAACAAAGGAGTGAGGCACACAGAGACGATACGCAAATTTGGTGGTCCACATACATTCTAAAAGTCCGAATCAGTGATAGTAAAATACCATTAATTCCCTGAAAATCAGTTGATAAGCTTATACCGGCTGGCGAATCAATCAAATGAACTGGGAAAATATGACTTATGGTAGTGGAATTCTCGACATTAAGTGGGAATCACGTAGTCAGTGGTGTTCAGCCATCATATTAATTAGTTATCCGGCACTGATTAGGCTACCAATGGAGCCATTTCCACTGGTTTTCACTTATTCGGCTCTATTTTCACTATGTCATGTTTAGAATGTACGTTTTTCTCGCCTCCTTTCTATTTCTCCCTCAACACATTTCCTCGCGGCCTGCCAAAAGCAACATACTGTGCGTGTTTCTCTTTCAAAATGTAGCATCTGTTCAACATGAAACACCAACTTCCTAGTCCCGCGTTTGATGATATTTTCCTTCCTTGCCGAGCGGAGAATTAAGGGCGTCAACTTTGTCGGGAGATCTCCGACACACCGTGTAGTCTTGGCTACGTACCGACGTAATGATCCAGGAATCAGCGGACATCTTGGGTGCACGCGCGCGATTGGCCAGTGTCAGGGTCACGAGTTAACCTGATTTGCCGCGCGGCGCAATTGCCCGGATGAATCGTCCAGTGCGATTGCAGCCCTCGTGTCATCCCGTGTGCATAGCAGCACATTGTGCGGCGACTCCATTCCTATTCTCCATTCCATCTATACGCAGACACACATTCTGTTTACCCAAAAAACTTAAGCCGTAAGCAGTTGATTTTATAACTATAGGCAATAGTTCTACGGAAATTTAGTGTGCACGACAGCGATCTTGCTGCTTAACTCGGCCAGCAGAAACGCATCTTTTAAAGTGTTTTTGAAATAAAAAAAGGAAGTAGATGTTTACCTAACCATTTTTGGAGGATAATTTCTTTCAGAAGCAGGCCAAATTATTGAATCTTAAAGTTTCGTGTTTGAAATCGAAGTAGAAACATGCGTTCTTTCTGATGTAAGCGTCTCTGTGATTTGTTAAACTTAAAACTTGGGAACTTATATTTCATGCTTATTAATTTTTCTGCAGTGAAAGTGCATAGCAAATTAATTGTGTACGCTTGGGTTTGAAACGAGGAGAAGGAAATTTTGCTGATGTTCTTAGCTCGTAAGTTTTTAATTGCAAAAACCGTCTAACAAGCGACTTACTATAATGGGCGAGGAATTGCGTAGGCAGAAATTTGTCATTTTCGTGCTATTAGTTTTATGGTAGTTATTGACAGCGTCTCGCAATACGGAAAAAAAAAAAAACCTGTTTACGAGTTGTTAGTTACGCAATTTTTACTGTAGGTTATTAAACAGTTGTAAAAATATGAGAACATACTAATATTTTCAATTTGATTTGTTAATGCACTAATGATTCAGCTGTTATGTAAGTAATGCGCAGTAAGGGAAATAAAATGAGCAAGAAATGTGAGAATACATGGTGTGCGAAACATAGCCCAAAGAAACTGCACTGCCTGAGATGGGAAGTCGCTACCTTTCTCCTTCCCCAAACGCAATAGGTCATCATCAAAACCACAGCCCAAAAAACTGGTATCCATTCACTGAAACTGTAGTGACTGAAAGTCGGCAAATAAGCTGCTACGACTAGCGAATAACCGGATGAACTTGGAACCAAAAGTCCGTAGTGATGGCATTTACTGGAATTCAGCGGTAATCATTAAGTCACCATAAATTCAGTGAAATGCAGGCACTTAATAACCTGCCAATAATTTTCGGTGCAGCAGTTTTTGCTGTTTTCGCTTATTTGAAGCCTGAAGACAATTTACATATTTCGAGTTAAGAATGTATAACAAAAACGATTGAAAACAGAAAAGAGTGAATAGCTGTAAATTTACACAGGACCTCGATTTGAAAGATAACTCGTTAAATTGAGTGAAAATGTCGATTTGTGAATGCACGGGTCAGGTATGGTAAGCAAGCTCATGAATATGTATGGCGAACAATAACATGTTTGCAACAAGTTCGAGTGTGAATGGACTTGCAAGTGAGCAACATTCAGATGCTGAGAAATTATCATCGACAAGGAACAAATCTCCAGCACTGTACCATTCAGCTACTGAATGCTCGCACTTGATTTGCTGGCTAGGGTCTACATGACGTACCAGTTGGCACCCGACCCAGTATTACGTCACCATGCAGGTAGGCGCCTACGCGACTGACTGGCTAGAGTCAAAATTAAGTCATTTTTCCCAGTGACTGAGTGGGGCGAAGGATGTGCACTGGAAAACCCAAAGTAATTTTCCCGGTATTGTTCTGCACGTAGGGAACGATAGCCATGTGCAAGTCGCATTATTTTGAATAACACAATGAGTTTCAGTGTGTTCTGGACTGAGAATATAATAGGGGGGTTAGGAGAATAGTAGCTATGTTGACGTGAGAGTCATTCGCCATGTGTACGTGAAGGTGTTTCACTGTCGACGGACATGGTCCATTAACACTACAACGGCACCATGCCGTTATTGAGATATGGTCTTCTCTTTCGCCTGTAGTAATCGACCACAGACACATAATAACTGGTTGCGTAAGAGTTATTTTAACGAGATACTGATCGCGAGTTTGCTGTGTGCAGTTTGTAAAAAGCGATACGTAAAAAAACATACAATGCGTGTGTTGCAACCTCACATTGAGAAATAGTATAAGTTGTTCGTTACCATTCCTCACGGCAGGCACACGTCTCACCCTCCTGTCGCCACTTCGAAAATACTACGTTCATTTCAATATATTTAAGCCGTCCAAGGCATTAAAGGCTGTTCACGATAAACTGAGCACTTTCGAAATCAACCTTTGAAAAATGACACTGTCCCAACCTGCATATATTTTAACGGGCACACTGACTTGCATGCACCCCGTAAAGTCGGAAACGACTGAGGGAAAGTAGTTCCATGTCTTCATGTTGAATTAATATTGTTACGTAAACAGTTTTTAAAACAGAAACGATTTATTGCGCTTTTTTTTTCATGCATATATGTGTAAGAATTAGCAACGTTGTAAAATATTTACTTTTCTAATAATTTCACAGTTTCACTGGACCAATGCATGAATAAAGTGATTAGATTCATAGCAATGTTGATTTTCCTTATGGTGTAAGAATACGCAATGTGCATACATGCAGATCTTAAGCAGGGCTTTCAAAAGTGCTCAGCTTACCGTAAACAACCTATATAAATTTTACATTGTTTTCTAAGCTCACCGACGACGAGGCGACAGCAGACATTGCTAGCGAAGGAAAGTCAGGTGACGCAAGTTACATGCATTATGCAGTATTATTGGTTTATGCAAATTATTATTAATACTCTCGTGTGAAATTAACGAACATAAAATTATATTGTACCAGTTTGGAATTCCAATGTTAACAACTAGGCAGAAACATGATAAATGAGACACAGTGATGTGTGTGTTAACGAAGAAGATTATTTTCTTGGCCTCTTCACATATCGTCGTGCGGTTTTGTTTGTAACTACGCTATTGGCTTTTAGATATCCTCCTCGATTCAGTGTTGCAAGCAGTTCGCTACAAAGTTTGTGTAGGTCATAATTCGGTATTTAAGTACACATAGGTGTTGCAAGTATGTAAAACCGAAGATCGCAGTCTACTTGATCGATGCAGTTCACTCCGAAGTCTGTCTACTATACCAAAGACTGCATGCGGCCGCAAAGACTGCGAACTGCTCCGAAGAAGACTGTGAACTGCAAGAAGACTGTGATTGCGGACTTGTTGAAGACTGTGAAATGCTTCAAGGATGAATCCGACGAAGGAAGCGAGTTGGTGGTTGTCTGATGCTTGTAGGCTATGTATGAAGCAGGGGGATTGCAGATGAGTAAGAGACATCGCATCCTACGTGTTTTCTCAATTACATTGATAGCAGTAGAGCATATATTCTCATTTGTGGCAGTGGCGTAACTATACCGTTGAGGCCCGTGGCAAATTCATCGGATGGGGGCCTCAATGTAAAGAAGCTCAACCAACCTCGTAGTTTCTTTTTAATAAATCATTACGTAATGTACGTACCAACGCTATTATAATTATTGTGTGCATTTTTCGTTGATTTTCTAGTAACTTTTAATTTAAAGAGCGTATTGAATTGAAATAACAATTTTATTTTTAGTCAAAATTTTTATTATTAAAATTCATTTTTTCGGACTTTCTGTTCGGCAAAAGTGTTAATGACAACATCAAAGTTCAAATTTCGGGCCATGGAATGTTCGATGGATATAATAGCTAAGTTGCGTAACCTTTCTTGTCCCATAGAATTTCTTAAATAAGTTTTCATCAATTTTAATTTTGAAAATGATCGCTCGGCACTAAACGTAGTCACGGGAATGGTTACAAATAACAGAAATGCAGTGTTTAATGTTACCGAAGTTGAAGACTCCCCTTCTTTATTAGATATAAAACTTGATAGTATATTCCATCTTTTAATACTATGCCCAAAAAAATTATAAATTAGTTGTACGGTTTCAAAAATGTTTGCATTTCTATAACCTCTATTACTGCATCATTAACTACCAGATTAAAATTATGAGCAGCACAATGGACATACACCGCATTTGGCTCGATATCTCTTATAAGTTTTTGAACTCCACCATAAGTGCCTTACATGTTATTAGCACCGTCATATTCTTGTCCACGACACTTATTCAGAGGAATATTTTTGTCATTTATGGATTTTATAATCTGGTTGGACATTGCTAAGGCAGTTTGATCCTTAACTTCATGAAATCCTAAAAATGACTCTTTAATTACGAGCGCCTCTGCTTTCGAAACATCTTGAGTTGTATAAAATATAATGGAGTAAAATGGCGTGGTTATTATTTCATTTCCCAGCGCGTTTCCCCCTTTTTGAATCATAACAGCAATGAGCTCATTTTGTATTTTTGGACTTAAGTATTTTGCCTGGCCATTTGGTTTACTTGACAATTTTTGTAAAACAGGATCGTATTTCGTTAATAACTCAACAATAATAAAAAAATTTCCTCTTGGACTTGAATCATTGCCTTTTCTCTATGGCCACGAAAAGCTAAATTACAGGTTGAAAGTGTCAGAGTAAAATCAAGAAGTCTAGTGAGTACTTGGTGCCAAAAATATTTTTCTTCCTTGATTACGGACTCTTGCTCTTCATATAGTGTTCCATGTGACCACCATTGCTGATATAAAATACATGAATCCAAATGATTTTTCGATGTCTCGTGTCTTTCTATGGCTTCTACAATATATTTCCAATCGTCATTACCTTCTATCTATATTTTGTATATTCTTAGATGTCTTATTTGCGAATAACCAACATGCTTCACAATATGCCTTTTGAAAATAGAGAATAGGACAGCCATGTACGTTCTAGTTTTACTCCAAACTTAGAAACAATAGTAATAATATTTTTCCAAGAAAGATCTATTGTCACTGTCTTTTAAGAAGGGGCCTTCAGGTTTACAGTGTCCTTTTTCGATCGCAAACAGTTTCTTTTGATCATTTAGTTCTTTAAAATTACCCTTATCAGTAACATATGGCAAAGATGTAACTTTTTCCACATAAAAAATATTCACTTTGAGTTTTTCTCGTACCTGGTTGTGGTTGCTCTGGATCTAGATATTCGCTGTTGTCTGGCTCTGCAATACTGCCACTTATAGTCACGTCAATTTCTTCATTTTCGCCGCACTGTTCATTTGATTCTTCGTCAGTAAAATCTTCATTCTTAAAGTACTGACTTATTTTAGACAACTTTTTATTTTTTACTTCAGACTCCTTTCTCTTTCGTTTTTCCCTCCCACTTAGATACTTTCTAGAACTAGATATATTGTTATCTAATTTCCACAATTAACTAATTAACTTTGCAACTGATCGCGGATCCGATAAAACAAAAACCGTGATATCGAAAAAAAACATCTATGCCACAAACAACCAATTCTCATAACAATCAAATGATGTATGCGTAGTGGAGCCTTTCTTACACTTACAAAACAGAAAGCGGGGATTCCCCGAGCCTCACTATTACTAGAGCCCGCGCCACGAAAGAAGTCCCGCGGCGAATATATGAACTAACAAAAAAAAACCATAGACAAAACATTTCTTCCATAGCTGACAGCGTTGCTACAGCGCCGCGTCTACAAGTGGCGAGGACTTTATTACTACGTACCGGATGCGTTCTAAAACTGGGCGATATCTTTTTCTTAAAAATACGTTCAAATCTTGATACATTTTTTTGTTTAATTTGTGTATGTACTTTAGTAGATAACTTAAATCAATTAAATACAAAACTAATAAATTTTACTAAATTTTATAATAATAAATGTTAGGATCCTCCTGTGCTCGCGGCCCTCCCGGGCCGGGGGCCCCCTCCGGCTGGGGACACCTGGCATTTTGCCCGTCCTGCCACCCTATTGTTACGCCACTGCATTTGTTATTGAACCCCATAACTGATAGTAGTGTTTAGTGTATCCCTGAGGTTGTGGTATTCTGATCGCAGCGATCATATGTGTACTGTTTATGGCGTTGGCCGTCCGTAGAGATTCTGATTTCAAACTTAATTTCGTTATTCGATATTTTCATCACTTATCAAGGAATTTAGGATGCATTAGTTCTAGTCCAGCCTACATAAATATAACGAAGTGTGTCAAGGGACCACTAATTTAATAACAACTTGGCATGTGGCCGTATATGACTGTATCTGTCTTCACTGCAAGATACCTGACGCAGAAATGCATTCCATTCCGAAAAGTCTGAACAACCCGTGTCACAGCTAAAGTAGTGAGTGTAGATAACTTGACCGATCTCTAATTGTCTCACTAATTATCACATTTAATTGCAGAGTTGTCAAAGAGAAGAACATTTTTGTGGATTCGCCTTTTTATTCCAGGTTCACCTAAGTTAACATATCTCCTTTTGGTTTGTTTGCTTGCTGTAGAGATAGAGAGAGAAGGAGCAATACCCAGGTCAAGAAGCTTGCCTATGCTAGGGAGTGCCGAATCCAAGGCAAACACGAGACACGAAATTCCATTTGCTGCATT
The DNA here is from genome assembly GCA_002778355.1 of Clitarchus hookeri. Taxonomy (NCBI): domain Eukaryota; kingdom Metazoa; phylum Arthropoda; class Insecta; order Phasmatodea; family Phasmatidae; genus Clitarchus; species Clitarchus hookeri. The sequence goes on along the minus strand of NQII01000854.1, from coordinate 200,162 downwards.
ATAAGAGTTCTTGCATTTTCAGTGAAATCAACTGCAAACTAATAACTAGATTTGTTTGGGCGAGGTTACATCCATTACAGTCGTAAATGTCTTATGTTCCTGCTTTGCATATCACTGCCAATCTTGGGTTCATATATTTGCATTAGTATCTTCGCCAGTACTGTCACTAACTATACACTAATGTTGTCAGAAATCTTAACGAATTCTTTAGAAACTCTATACGAAGTTACTTGTTGAGTGTACTTGTAGTGGCTCCTTTGTTGTAGATGTTGGTTCTGGCTTCTGTATTATCACAAGAACTTGCTGAACTTCATAAATTAATCAACAACTGTATTTATCTGTGTTTTAGATAGAGCCATTTATATGAAAAGCTATAGTTCATTCCACTGTTGATATTGTTCTTCGCCAGACTGAAAGGTTATGATATACAGTAGGTGAGCTTTCCAAATTGTGGAAACTAGCATATTATTACAAATTTATTCGTATCCTCATGCGTAACAGAATAAATGTATTATTTTAAAATAAATGAATCAACAAAGTATGATTTTCTAATTGGTTTACAGTAGATCAATTACACAACTATAATAGTCGCAACTATTGTCTATCTTTACTCGATGGTTCTTCCCCACAATTGCGACGCACTCTCAACAACCTGCTGACGTATTCGCTANCTATTGTCTATCTTTACTCGATGGTTCTTCCCCACAATTGCGACGCACTCTCAACAACCTGCTGACGTATTCGCTAATCACGGATTCTGCACTCTGGACTGAACATACTCGGTTTTCAACTCACTGGTCCACCAGCTCACTCACTAGGCACGCTCGAAGTATTTCATTGTCACTCGTGGCCAGCTCTGATGCTCTCCAGATCATTAGTCAAGTTCCTTTAACTCGGAGGTGTAAGAAACGCCTCAAAGATAACTGCGTTATCTTGAAGTTGAGCGCGGTCTCACGTCTGCNTCTTTAACTCGGAGGTGTAAGAAACGCCTCAAAGATAACTGCGTTATCTTGAAGTTGAGCGCGGTCTCACGTCTGCCGAAAGTTATCGCTGTAAAACAATTATTTCTAGCAAACTTCCTAAGTTGTAATGTAACTTTATCACGAATGCACATTATGGAAATAATACCGCTAATCAGTCTGCAAATATAGGAATGTTGAGCGTCGCTAGATAAGCTTAATAATTGAGAATTTCCCTACGTATTTTTGTGTGATTGTTTCATGAGTAAATGTAGGAACGCTATACCATGGACATATGGGAAAAACTTAAAATTTCTTAGATCAACTTATTCTCCTTGCATTCGTATATAGAAGCAGACCTAGCGAAACACAACCACACTGACGCCAACCACTTCACCAACCAGGACGGAATAATTTCGTGATGGCTGGAGATCTTCCCTACAAAAATAACAACTTGCATAAGAGCATCAGCGCATACATGACCATGACGTGCAAACGCAGACCCTTTAATACCACTCTATACTGCTAATAAACAGCGAAGACCTCTGCTAGAGGGAAATTGAGCAACAGACATCGCAGGTTGGCATTTTAGGGTGGCCGGCCGCTAATGGAACGAATTCGCGCGGAAGCACGTTCTGTTTGCGAAGACATTAGCAGCGCGTCATCTCGCAGATGTTCGGTAAGGTTACTCGCTCGTTAGCCGCAAGCCGAGAATTATGGCGGTGTTAAACGAATTATTTGTGTGCTGTTCAGCGATGGCTGGGAAAGTTAGCTGGTGGCTCACGGTAAACAAGGAGGTGTGTTCTACGCAGCCAATCACAGCTCGGCGTTTGGAAAGCCAACCACTCGGATATCTTCCATGTTTGCCGTCCTGTCACCCGCTCTTGTGAGTTATCGCCTCGTATGCTGCCACGTCGTTGCCTTTGGCTTCTTTGGACTTCGCCTCACTCGCCATGTTGCCACACTCGAGTCTTTAATTCCGCATTCATTTAAGTTTTAGAAAAAAAAATAGAAAATGCTATTGTGTATAGCGTTAGCCGTTTACTTCTAACTGAAGTAGAAATAAACCACGTGAAATATTTACGTATCATTGACTATTGATATAATATAACATTTTAAATAACACTTTCTTAAATATTTCTAGAACTGTACAAAAACGCACAATAAAAAATAAACAGCAAAAATGTGACAACTCATAAATTGTAATGTCGCCATAATGCGAAACAGTTAATAATTTTCCAGGCACCGGAACTACGACACGAGCATTTCTACGTAACTAGCGAGACCTAATTTAAAACCAATTATTCAAAATGAACGTCTTTACAGAAATGGCGTAGAGAGAATGACCCGTGGTGAGTCGTGGATGTGACCACAGCGAGGTCAGTTATGAGACTTATCGTAACTGTAAACGCCACGATTCTAAGTATTGCTATGAAGTAATATGAGCTGCCAACTGCAGAAATTACACGTTCATGAGGTGTTGAAAATCGAGTAAACATCGCCGGGTTAAGAATCGCCTACCACACTGGCCACACTCAGCGCCATATGTGCCATTATGTCGATCTTATCGTACGTAAGAATAAGCAACGGGCCGATCCTTTCTCCCACTACCTCGCGTTTACGTGATTCGCTACTTCATATCTCGCGATTTCACGACTCAATTGTAAATGTTGACTAACATTATGAGGTTTATCAATAGGTCGGCTATAATTTCCAAAACAGGAGCAAGGGGAATGTATACATTTCGCAAGTCTGTGCACTAAACTCGGGTTATATTTACAGGCCGGGGAAAGTGGGACAATGGCCTGGGACGTAGGCCACACATGAGTTCATGTAAAGTATTACACTTCTGCCCGCATGCGTACACTCATGTAGGGGTGATACTAGATACGTTTACGTCGCTTTTAATTTGAAGTATAGGCTGCTCACGGTTAATTAAACGCTTTTGAAATCAACATTTGAAAAATGTCACTGCCCCTACCTGCATGTATATTAACGGGTATGCTGTGACTGGGATGCGCCCAGTCAAGCTCGGTAACGACGTAGGGTAAGTAGTTCCATGTCTTAACGCCGAATTAAAAGTTTTAGATAAACATGAGTAAATATTGCAATAATTTATTTTGCTTCCTGTGTTTTTAATTGAAAGCATTAGCAAATTTCTATAATATACTATTTGCCTGTGAATCCCACAGTTTCACTTGACCGCCGCGTGGATAAAGTGCAGGCCCGTGGCAATGTTTATTTTACATTAGGTGGAAGAATACACAGTATGCATACAAGTGGATCTTAAGCAGGGCTTCCAAAAGCCACCAGTTTACCATTAATAACCTATACATGTGTGCGAGAGTACTGTTTCAACTGACATAATTCACGAATAGTTAGTTAAAAGTAATTGTTACACACAACTAAGTGCTGCGTGTTTGAAATTTATCATTCGTCTCAAACTACTGAACTTATTCGGGGATATGTAATTCTACGAAAGGAACACACGCTTGTGACGAATTAGGGACTAACTTCCGAAACGTAGAGTTTTGTTTTCCAGAAAAGCTGTTTTGGATTCCTATCACGAACAATACGCCATTTGTGTAAATTTTCTGTAGAAGTGCTTTTTTTTTATTTGTTTGTTATTTTTGGTAGCAAGGAAATTAATCTGAATTTGGGAAACGCAAAAAAAATAAAAAAATCGCTTAATATAAATGAATTTTACTGAGTACCTACAAAAACAGTAACTTTTATTTTCAGTGATTCATATAATAATGAAATAACGAAGAAGTTTACGAAAATAATAAGTCATATCGCAATTGTTTCAGTCTGCACGCTCAGTTACTATACGTCTTCTGCTTTCTTTGTTATAAAAAATGAGAAACTGTAACGCAACTGTGCAGCAGAACAAAGTGAATATTCTATTCCAAAAGCTCGTGCATTCCTACAAGATACTATCCTCCTAAAATGAAGATTTAGGGAATCGCAGCACACGTGCAAAACTAGACATAACACGAATTTACTAGTTCAGTGACACCGAAGATCCACTAAGAAAAAGTCACCCAGCTATCAAAAGAAGATTCACGCTCAACTGAATACTTTGAAAGTCCTTAATCCATTCTTTCTGCTCATATTGTACCTACCGGCTCCCGCTCGACTAGTAGGCCTATCGATATTCTATCAGCTGACATTGAGAAATATGCCATATGTAAAATTTGAATTGCCATGGGCCTAATGTCTTTATGCATGCGTCACTCAAGTAAATACGTGAAAACCTTACATGTGCTACTAATATGCCTATTCGTAATCGCTTAAACATTACACTCCTGATACGTCAAAACTTAGAACTAACGTAATTCGCTGCCACCTTAACTGCATACCAGTGTGTACGGCAGCATGCATACAACAGGCTGAACGTTTCGTATGTAAATAAGTTTCAGTGAGAGAATAAATTGAATTAATGAATAAATAAAATATGATGAACCAAATTAGCTTCCACGCCTAGATGACTCAGTTGAGCTGTAGAGGATTGCGGAGGCTTGTGCAGGGGAAGTGTGCGAGCTCGGGATGTGGTGGGGCGGACCGGGAGGGGCAATCACGCACCGATCACGTGCTCGCCGAGTGATCGTAGATGATGTGAAAGTTGAATCGGCGCGGTGCTCATGCGCCGTATGTCGACCGCTGCGCGCGAATTTGTTTTACATTGGTTGCTTCTCTAGCACCGGCTTACTGAGAAGAGAACTACTGCATCTCTGGAACGTAGCCGCTTCCAGTAAACAGAATACGCCTGACGCAAATATCGGGATATATTTATTGGTAAATTTCGAGGGTTAGACACGTCACCTTTTCTCACAAAAAAAGGAGAGTAGTAATAATGCATTTGATTTCACCGTGAGCGTTAAAATGGTGTAACTGGGTTTCTTACACTACGTATTATTATCTTAATTTATGGCGCATTGTTTTAAAAATATGACTTGTTTGTGACTTCAAGCACAAATAATCTCCAAGCTTCAGTTCAACAGTAAATTGCTGATGGGATAATAGCCTTATCAGCACGCCTTGTTATGTACGGCGGTATTCACCTGCGCGCTGGAGCTCCCGTGTCGATGGAGGGGGAAGTCGGACACGAACGGCTGGTGTGATGGAAAAGTACTGGGAGCTGGTTGGCTGGTCGCATGGAAGGGGTGTCCAACACGGCATTCGAACTCTCGCATCAACAAGTAGCGGCCTATGTTCATGTTACCACTTTGCAAATTTTGTTTTACACAATTGATGACGTATTGCGTTTATGGTATCTTGTACCAAACGAAAGTTACAAAATGATCAGTTACCAAGTAGGGAATTTTCAATTCGGTAGTAACACTGCAACTTTTATTCTGTAACCAGTAATGGTCAATTCCTCGAGTTTGAATTTTACACAGTAATCACAGTATTATATTTTCGGATTGGAAGCAACTTTCGTGCCTCGCTAATCTTGCATGAGGAAAATCTGCAATTTTAATTATGACGAGTAAAATATTAAACATTTTGGCTCTAAAATTTAATTAATGTCAAAGGAACATGCATGATTTCGTCATGAAATAAGCCTAATCACTGCTATATTTTAACCGTGAAAGTCAAGAATTTCTCGGGCGAGAAACTCCCGGACTCCCGCTTTATACGTGACCATTAGCTAGTCTCTAATTTTGATAGCAATCCCCTCCACCAAAGAAAAATTTCCTTCGCACTTTCGATTGCCCCTTCTAAAAAATGGGTTTGCGTGCGCCAGTGTTTTAAGTCACTCAAGCTACTATTCAAAAATTTTGCAGTGCGTTTTATTCAGACTAAAGACTTTGGACATCCCTGAGAGACGATTCCAGTGAGGTTCGAAGCATTTAAAAGGGGGCGGCGACGAGGAAAAGCTGCGCGTGCGGTTGGTGGGGGAGACCGAGAAAGTTTTAGGGAAGGGGAGAGGGGAACGAAAGGAGGGGAGAAGGCACAGGCGAACCTAAGTTAACGTAATGCGATAACTACGCAGTATGTCTCATATATACAACTCTTGAAGGGCGTGTCTCTTCAGTCTGCAGGCAGGCATACGACTAACTAAGCGTACGCGAACTGCAGCGGCCAATGCATACCGCTCTACGAGCTCGTTCTAGTTCCAGGAAGTGTTTACAAATTATATTCGCTCCGGTGAAAGCTAGATTTATATCTCACGCTACGAAAGTTATTACGATAATTTGATCACTTTGTGTTTTTCTCATTGGTATTTATTTTGCATTTATAAAGTAAATTTGTAATTTTTGAGATCTAAATTCTAGTCAGTACTGGAAGGAATAGGTTATTGTAGAATTTTTCTGCGCGAAACCCAAAGTATTATTCAGTTCCTTTTACCAAAGATTTTTCCGAAGCTATACAATGAAAGGTTCCTCCAGAACAGTGAATATGTTGGGACAACGCACTAATAGCGACTATGCGCTCAAGAGTCTAGAACTGAAGTCGTTAGCAATAAAGAGCCCCCTGCAACACATACCAGGTAAGTCGCGACATAGATTGGGTGCTGGGGCTGGTACATACATGCTTTTCCCCAAATCAATTAAAAAATATATTATGAAAGGTTACTAATTTCCCCGTTTCATGCTTTCAAAAATATTGCTTAAACGGCATTCGTTCAAGCTATCCCCATAAAAAGTGATTTTATTTGTTTAATATTGAAGTGAAAATATAAATATGTTGCGCTAGTGAAATTATTTAATTTTATTGTATCTCAGTTTTATGTAACATAGTGTAGTCCTGGAAACTAGAATCGAAATTAGAACTGCTGGACTCCACTCCAATTTTCGCACGAGTCTTTAATTTGCATGGGTAAGCTACCCCGGCGGTATTGATTTTATTCTCACGTTTTCCGATAATGCCGTCCAATACAAGGGGTTACTGATGGTTTATTAATGTTCAGCAGCAGTTGTTGGGGTGTCTCGTGTACAGAACACACGACTATAGATTCGCCTGTAAGATTGGCTCTGCCCTACCGATCCTGTTCTAACAGTTCTGTCCTCGCGCATGGAACCCGTGGATTGTGGAAGCGACAGTCATTGGTCGTGGTGTACCAGAATATCAGCCGGTTTAGCAAAATGGTATCTGAAGGGAACCTAGGGGTAGTGTCAACTGTTATCAACGTGACTGACGTGACAGTAAACTGTGTCACCGCACGTAATGTGACACATGGATTTAATTAGGGTAGTTTCTTTTATGTTCGACTAACTGGTGTTGATCGAATCCTTTGAAAATGTTGCTGGTACAGTGGTGGGTGTAGGCAAATTCATCCTGTAAAAAATAATAGTTTAATTAATCTTTTTATTACACGAGTATTCCTTCCACGAAAGCGTTTGCTGTAATTATTCCGAAAATCATTAGTTAAATTATATCAGTTCTCACAAAAATTATGTCACGCGTTTCCTCTATTTCGGCTTCATTTTATTTCACGGCAAAGCTTTGTCTTTTTTCCTGCGATTTTGGAAGTTTGCCGACTTAAATTTTACGAGAGAGTTGAGCCAATTTAATACCAAGTAATAAATATATTAAGGTCTTCAGCTCCAACTACCTTTTTAATGGAAACAGGCTATACAGTGTCTGTTAACATGTAAACTTAGTTTTTATGTAATAAAGCATGTAAGGGGATGAAACATATTGGCAGAAAATTAAATTGAAAAGGAAAGTGAAGCCCTCAATGAGTTGCTGAGAGATTGCTTGCTTTACGAAAAGAGGAAAGTGAAAGAAAATAAGTGCCTCTACTTTCCTCTTCACAACTATGCAATGGCAGCATTCTCAATGTGTGCCAGACAAAATTTTCAACTCCTCAAACAAATTTAATACCATTTGCATCGTTATAAATCATTACTTACATATTATAGTTACCATTACATTGTCAGTATGACTTGTACTTGTAGGCTAAAGTCTTTGTAAAGTTTTGATTTGTTCAATATCCTCAAGCAATGAAAGCTCATTTGGGTTATGGAATGCTAGTAAGTAATTATAAAAACCATCCCATATGGAGATCATGGTTACACTTGAGTCTACAGTCTGTATATTTTGCTCATGTTTGGTTTTTTGTATAATTCACAATGTTCAAATTGATGTATCTATGGCATATAATAATGGTGCTGTGATTGGCCTGTATTTAATGTATTAATGGTTTGTTAAATATGCTCCAAAATGTTGGCTTTAAAGTATGAAACTCCATAGAAGGGTTGCCAGATGCCCTCTTTATTACATGAACATGGTAATTTTTAAAGGCTTCTTTTTTGCATAGTGGAATCAGCAGCAGAAATGCTCTTTTTTTTTGTGTGTGCATTTGTTCTCTTTTTCTCTCTTTGTTGTTAGGCCACATCATCCAGTATTAAGCATCCAAAGATCCACTTCAACATACAGTATTCACGGTCTTAAAGAAATTAACATACATGTTATTACTTGATACTTGCGTTAGTAATGGTTACACCACTAGTTATGTATTTATAGCAGTAGAAGCAAGTTGGCTGGACAAATAACTTAATCAGATCTCTTTTTCTTTGTTTCCTCTTTTGTGAACACCATACTGTATGAACTTTCTTTATATGAAGCCCATCTGGGAACCCTTCTTCTTTTAGTGTGGAGTGAAGATGTTGTTTGGCTTGTGTATAGAGAGACTGATGTGGCTGCTTTGTTGCAGGTGGAATGAAGATTGTGTGTGTCTCGGTGGTCGTGGGGCTGGTCATGCTGTTGGTCATGCAGTTTGGAGTCGAGTCTGGCCTGTCCAAGATTGACGTGGAAGCGCTGAGGGTTCCCTTGGCGCTACACAACATTATTGGCGACATAGAAGGTATCTACTGACGGCCAAAGATTTAGAAGTAGGTTCTGGTGGACGTTTAGCATGACATGAAAGTAGTGCACCAGAATTTCATTCATGATTCAATTTGTAGCCCTTTTTCTCCAAGAATTTCATTCATGTTCAGTTATACATGGGTCTGCACATTTCATTTATCCAAAAAATATACTGGTATTCTTTTTTTATATGCTGGTATTATTAATAATATACAATAATTTTAATATGTGTAGGCTATTCACTGTAAAATGAGCACTTTTGAGGCCCTAGTTACTTTTTCTTTTCAGCCAATTTTTAAATTTGGTATTTATTAAGTTTAATGACTTTTCTGTAAAAAACAAAAAAATTCACGGGAAATGGTATATTTCCACTCTACTAATGATGCAGAACACGAATATACGAGAGGCATTAACGTACAACTAATTTCTTAATGTGTGCCCACCTAACCTAACAGAACCTAACCCCACGGTGGGTGAACCACTATTTTACATTTTTAAACTAACCTAGGATTGTAGGGTTTTACACTAACCTAGTAGCCCGGTGTGGATGAAGGTTCAGTGTGAGGTGTGTTTGTGTCCAGCAGCCCACAGGGCACGGCGCGATGTGGGCGGCGTGCCTGCCGAGCTGCAGGAGATAGACGAGGAGGTGGTGTCCAACTCTGTGAGCTTTGCAGAGGGCGTCGTGGCCAGGATGTCACGGCTAGAGGACAACCTTGCCAGCACGGACATCCGCGTCCACGCCAACACCCCTTCCCACGGCCAGCTCATTAACTACTACCCCCACATCAAGGCCATCCAGCAAGGCAAAGACTCGCTCATTGTCACTAAGGCTTCCCTCTTTCTTGCCCAGAACACATGTCAAAGGTACAATAGCATATTCTTCAGTGATCTCACTATAAGGATAGTTTACATGATATTAAAAATTGCAATTCCTTACGTATTTATGGGTAGGGGTCTTGTAAAGTTTGAAGAAAGTCCGACATTAGGCGTTACATTATGTTCTTCTAATGTTCAAAAGTAAGTTAATTTTGATTTTGAGTGTGGAAACAGTAAATCAGATTTTTGGGTGTGAATTTAGTGTAATCCATTAGTGTATAATTTAGAGCTTTGGTGCCAGGTCACTGGAAAGGTGTAAAGGAAATAGTGTTAAAAATAAATACAGTGAAACCACACTATTACAGTTGATGATGTCAAGATTAATTTTCACTTTAGTGAATTATCATTACATACCAAAATCTACTCTGCAGAATCATTTCTTGCAGTGCTTCCAGAGCAAAAATGATTATATTTACGCGTTTCAGCTCTTTGAAAGAGTGATACTATTGTTGTAATAAGCAAGGAAAAAAAAGTGCTAGTTTTATATGAGCACACGGTGTTGCATTTGAAAATGTATGGTATAGGGCATGTGTTGCCATAGCCCATCCTTTTTATGGTGGTGTTCCACAGTAGTAAAGAATTCAAAAGAGAGTACAAAATTGGCATGACCTTACGTGGTGCAATGGTGTGTTGCTCAGGTTCGGCCATGATGACGACAAGTGTGGGGCTCTGGTGGCTTCTATGAAGCTGAATGGCACTCGCTTGGGAAGGAAGTGTGCACTGCAACATGGGCCTTTTGCTGCGTGCGAGAGTCCGTCCAAGTACCGCAGTGTGGATGGTGCGTGCAACAACCCGAGCCAGCAGTCCTTGGGCAAGGCCCTCACTGGCTACCAGAGGCTCCTCTTCCCACACTATGGCGATGGTATGCGTGCTCTTCTCCCTAGACAGTTATTTCACGTACAACAGTTTAATATTTGTGCATACTTAACACAATGCAAATTATTTTTAACTTTGCACAGTTAGGCTGTTTTTGCAAACGTTTGCAAGCTTTTGCTGCAATTCCCCTATTTTAATCATAAGACAAGGGTTTTGGTGACAGTTTGCTTTTTTAATGATGACTCACTGCTGTTATCCTTGGGCAGTTATATTATCCATTGTCACTAACTTGGTGTTTAGAGTAAGATCAGTTGAAACTTAACATTTTATTATATTTGGATAGTTAATCATTTCACTCCATGTAGCTTAATTAAAGTTTTAGTTTATGGAAGTTTATATGCAATAGGTTAAAAAATTTAAGTGGCTAAAGAGTTCATTTATTTACATGTTGTGTATGTGTCCAAATTATTTTGAGAATGCTTCGGTGAATTAAGACTTGAGGTAACAAACTTAACATATTATTTTGTGTTCAGTTAATAACTATCACAATTTCTGCCAACAAAACAGTTTTTACACAGTTTTTTAAATACATATTCCAAAAATAATGTTGATGTTTTTGAGCGTAATACTTTTTAAGCAACTGAGTGGTTTTTTTTGTAACCAGCAGGCTTGGCTGTTAGTTTGCCTGTCGTTGCTTGGTCTACAATATACCACATGCAAAATGTATTTATTGTGTGAGGGTGTAGTTGTGTGTATTACATGTACTGTGGACAGTGGAGAGTAATGCTCAAGTGACTTGTCGAGCAGGCATCCAGGAGCCCAGAAGGCCAGTACATGGCAGAGTCCTGCCGTCTGCGCGCAAGGTGAGCATGCTGGTGACCAAGGATGGCGATGACCTTGATGGCTCCAAGACACTGGCAGTGATGCAGTGGGCGCAGTTTGTGGAGCACGACCTGGCGTTCACCCCCGCCAGCAAGATGGGTGAGTCCATACAGCCTACCTATCATGGTCACAGTAACAGTAAATGTATTTATTTATCAATAAGCTCATAATATTTGGAATAGTGTGCAGTGTTTTAATTTTTAATTCAAGAATGGAATAAAACAAGGAATTTGATTCTTTAATTTGATTTGTCAGCGGATTCAAAATATTATTTACACACAGAAAACCGTACTTGCGAGACAAAATAAAATTACTGTTCATAACAAGATAAGTTCTGTTTTGAAGTTGATTTTTTTTCCTAATTATTTCCTTGAAGACTATTTGTATTTAACATTTCTGCTCTCTGCATTTCTGCAAACATCTTATGAGAACATGCAATTTGAATCGTCCTCCAATATGGTGCCGGTGTCAGTGAAGTATGTTGCATGTAGCTAGTATTGCAACCTGTTGAAAGTTCTGCTCTGAAAAGTTGTAGTATTTTTTTATTTTTACGAGCACATTTTGTATTAATTGTAATTTTGTGTATAGAGCTGGTTGCTGCATGTATTTGTTTATTTCTTGAGAGAGTGTGTGTATATTCACGTGTTTGTTAGCACACAGTTGTGAAGATGCGTGGGTGTTTGTGTTGACAGTGACGACTGGCGACTCGATCATGTGCTGCAGGCAGGATGGGGGCCACTTGCCGCCGCGGTACATCCACCCGTCCTGCTTCCCCATCAACATCCCCAGCAATGACCCCTTCTACTCGCAGTCCCGCGTGCAGTGCATGAACTATGTCCGCTCTGTGAGTGCCTTCCGCTCCGACTGCAGCTTTGGACCTGCAGAGCAGGTGAGTGGCGTTCATACAACTTTACTTTGTATCCTGAAGCTTCCTGTGTGTAGTATAAACTAACCATTGTGCGTAACTCTGCATTAGTAAGTAGGAGGAAACAAAGTTTCCTTACACAGCTCTCAAGTATTGATCTGTTTTTACTGTTTCCTTGAACTTANTTGTATCCTGAAGCTTCCTGTGTGTAGTATAAACTAACCATTGTGCGTAACTCTGCATTAGTAAGTAGGAGGAAACAGTTTCCTTACACAGCTCTCAAGTATTGATCTGTTTTTACGGTTTCCTTGAACTTGGTGTTGGTACCATAATATGGATGAAGACAGAAAGTATTATTTTATTCAGAAAGGGATACTTTTTTATTTTTGCTTAATGTATTTGAATTCACTGTAAATTAAATGTGATAAAATGCTTGACAAAATCAAGTGATTATGTGCACTTATTATGTAAGCACTTTCTGTGTATTCCAAAGGTCATATCTAATTACTTTTGTAGCTTTATTTGTTAGGTGGTGGTTATAGTTGTATAATAAATTCATTTAATCTTCATTGCATCTAGACTGTAGTTATATGACGATGGCATGTGTGCAGTTGAACCAAGCGACCCACTTCTTGGATGGCTCCATGCTGTACGGCTCAACGGCTGACCAGGCGCAGGCACTCAGGACGTACGTGAAGGGGAAGCTTCGCTCGCAGTTCAAGAATGGTCAGATGTTCCTGCCACTGTCTGACAAGCCCACACAGTATTGCCAACTGTCGAGTCCTGGCACCTGCTACAAAGCTGGTCAGTTGCTGGGCTGCTGAAATAGAAAAGTTTTTTGTTTTAATGGATTTAAGTTACATTCAGCCTGTTCATAATAGTGACCAGGGGACTGATTAACTATTACTATCTAGAGGTGCAACTGCATTGCATTATGGTGGGATTAAATACCTATTAAGCTTCACGTGAGATTATGGATGCAAAGGAGAACCCATTTTAATTTACTTTACATTGTCAGCACAAATATCCAGTAATCATATTTAATTGGCCTCTAGGTGGAGAGTTTGTGCATGTAAGTAGTGTTATTATATCATGACATTCCATACAAATGTCATGGCTAATAATAATAAAAATATTGCATATTCCTTTATTTTGTAACATTATTTCATTCAGATCAGCAAAATAGTGGCTATATTTTTTATTCTCACCAACTAGAAACTCCCATGTTTAGAGTAGATACAGTAAATCTTTGTTTAACAAACAGGATGTTCTCGGGATGTGCCCATTAAGCAAAAGTCAGTTAACTAAGTAATATTTCCCCATAGGAGGCCGAGGTTAAGTTCCTTGATCACGTATAAATGCCTGCATTTAGCATCATATGTCAAAAATGGTGCTTTTTAAAGAAAATTGTATGGGAAGAATATTTTCTGCAACTAAATTACATACAACGGTCTTTACAAAATTTTTAGTATCTTGGGTGGTTTTAAATACACTGAAGAGCCAAAAAACCTGGTACACCTGCCTAATATTGTGTAGGGTCCCCGTGAGCAAGCAGAAGTGCCGCAAGACGACATGGCATGGACTCGACTAATGTCTGGAGGTATGCAGGAGGCAATTCACACCATGAATTCTGCGGGCCAGTCCACAAATCCATAGGAACAAGGTGGTGGAGATCTCTCCTGAACAGCACGTTGCAAGGCATCCCAGATATGCTCAATAATGTTCATGTCTGGTGATTTAGGTGGCCAATGGAAGTGTCTAAAGTCAGAAAAGTGTTCCTGGAGCCACTCTGTAGCAACTCTCGACGTGTGGGGTGTCGCATTGTCCTGCCGGAATTGTCCGCGTCCGTCGGAATGCACAATGGACATGAATGGGTGCAGGTGGTCGGGCAGGATGCTTACGTACCGTATTTTATCACATATAAGTCACACCATTATTTTCAAAGGATGTTAAAAAAAAATAATATTTATCGTTTATAGGTCGCGCTCATCGTAAATCCTGTACAACACGGCCTGCACCAAGGGTGGCTGATGCACGCGACCTTGGCGAACGTCGTGTGGCAGTTGTGTCCTTGCAAGCAAGTGGTGTTGTCAAGCGTACAGCACAGACACAGTGTGCCGCAAGTTTGTTGGACGTAGTTCGTCTGGAATGTTCTGATATGGCGCTCGAGATGCAGCCTTGACTGCCGGAGTTTATATATTTATTGGAAAAAAGAAATAATTTATAAAGATGTAATTTAATTTAAAGTGATATTTTTGTGACGGAAATTTTATCGAGCTTTCTTTTTATATATTTCAAGTATTTCTAACGATTTATGTTAAAAGCAAAAACCTAACCATTATTTCTGCAGTTCATCTTTGTAAGTTTTAAATAAACGTGCAAACTATAGAAAGGCATTTGAATATTCCCTTTACGTAATTCCTTCGCAATTCTTAACAGAAAAAATATTTTAAAAGAATCTAAAGGAATCGGTTTATGCTCAATAACTGGTAATCAATTATTTTCGAAAGCTATCTGTGGAGTAGAAGAGATAGCAGTACATTAGCGTTGGTTCTTGAGTACCAAATGTTAGCCATGATTTACACGTCTTTCTCTTATATCGTCTTTGCGCCGCACGTATTATTGTTTTGATGTTGTGGCAGTGAAGAAGTGCAACAGTTTCTTGATGGAAAAGCGATGTACCTACACCGCAGGTTTCAAAATGAAAGTGATTTTTTTTTGCTGAAGAGTTTCGAAATTGAGCAGTGGGCCGTGAATTTGGAGTAAATGAAAAGTTAGTGCGGGGCTGGAAGAATTTTTCTCACTTATAAGTTGCACCCCAAGTTTTCAATAAAATTTTTTAAATAAAATGTGTGACTTATATGCTATAAAATATGGTGTCTGCCACCTGTCAAGAGTCTTGTGTAGACGTATCAGGGGTCCCATTTCACGCCCCAAACCATGACAGGGCCTCCACCAGCTTGAACAGTCTCCTGTTGACATGTAGGGTCCATTGATTCATGAGGATGTCTCTATACCCGCACACGTCCATCCACCAGATACAATTGGAAACGAGAGGCGTATAGCTTTGTCGTGCAGTCAACAATGGTACATGGGTGGGCCTTCGGCTCCGAAAGCCCATATCAATGATGGTCTGTTGAATAGTTCACACCCTGGCACTTGTTGATGCCCCAGCTTTGAAATCTGTGCCAATTTGAGAAAGGTTTGCACGTCTGTCACGTTTAATGATTCTCATCAGTCGTCGTTTGTCCCGTTCGTTCACAATCTTTTTCCGCCTGCAGCTATGTTGAAGATTTGATGTTTTACCGGATTCCCGATATTCACGGTACACTCGTGAAATAGTTGTTGGCGAAAATCCAAATTGTATCACTACCTCGGAGATGCTATGTCCCATCTCTCGTGCGCAGACTATAACGCCACATTCAAACTCACTGAAATCTTGATAACCTGCCATTGCAGTAGCAGTAACCAATCTAGCAACTTTGCCAGAGTCTTGTTGTCTTATATAGGTGCTGCCGACCGCATCACGTTATTCTGATTGGTTCCATACCTCTGTTATTTGCATACGCACTCCTATACCAGTTTTTTTGGCTCTCCAGTGTATTTTTTATGTTGAGTTATCGTAAAACTTTGAAATTTTACAATCTATAACAAACATTATAGATAGCATTTAAAGATGACAGACATTAAAACATTGTGGTCATTAAATTAATTTCTGTGGCCATTTTATACCCTACAATACAAGTTATGCAGAGCAAAATTTTTTTGTTGCACAAGAAAATATAAAACATGTAAGAATTTGTTATTTTTGCAAATGATTTTGACAGTACATTTAGGAAAATCAATTGCTTGCACAATGTCTGATCATTGCTGACCTGAATTGTAGCGCTGTCCCATTGTCACTTTTATGGGCATTCGATTCCACTGCATAAATTATGACTATGAGACTTAACAAACAATTAGCTATGTATACATTATTAAGTAAAAAACCATACAAAATTTCACAAGAATAATCTTTAATGCACCACAATAAACTGAATGCAAACTTTAACAAATAAGCAGACATATTTCCTCTGAGATTGTACTATTACAAAAGGACAATGGTTGGTTACAAACAACCATTTCCTGTTGCAAAACTGCAAGGAATTTTCCTTCTCAGCGGCGGTGGGAGGATGCTGCTGTTCAGAGTTGCACATATTTGTGAGTCAATTTTTCATCTTCCAAGCAACTAATGACATTCATAAATCTTGGGGTACTCGTGAAGGGAGTGTACAATAACATTGCACTGCATAAAATGCTGCAGCATGGTAAATTTTGGATGTAACAATAGTTCTATACCTTGCTATTGTCAGCTATTGTGATAGCATGGCTCCACCGTATTTCAAAAGGAGTTTTTTGAGGTGAAGCCTTCTATGTCTGAAAAAATCCATAAATAGATTAGGGTACCAGTTAAAGTTTTCAGAGGGGTTCAGTGCCAGTGGTATTCTTATTAGAAGAGCAGTTATTTGTCAAACATTCTTGATTGTGGTGTTAACCCTGTGAGCACAGCAGGAACATACCTCAAATGTAGCACTGGCACTTGACTGGACTAGGAGTGTGATTGGTTAGACCATATGGGTAGCTACTCATTGGTTAGACCATATGGGTAGCTACTCAGATATGAGGTGTGGTATGCTCTCTGCAGGATGGGTGCTTAGGTAGGTTCTGCTGAGCAATGGGTTGTGTGTGTGCAGGAGACGTGCGAGTCAACATCCAGCCAGACCTGGTGGTGATGCACACGGTGTGGCTGCGGGAACACAACAGGGTGGCAGCCCAGCTGGCCGAGCTCAACCTGCACTGGGACGACGAGATGCTGTACCAGGAGGCCCGCAGGGTTGTCGTCGCCGAGATTCAGCACATCACCTACAGCGAGTGGCTGCCCATTGTCGTTGGTCAGTACCGTTACGACACTTGACAACTTTGTTTCCACTGCAACTGTACCTCTCTGACTGTGGCCCTGTCAGAACACATTCATAGTCAGTGTTACAAAAAATTGATCTTTAACCCATTCAGACTCAGTGTACATAGTTTTTTTACATAACACACAGGGAAATTGTGTTTTTGGCTGGCACTGTACACTGTGAGGCCCAGTACCCAGTGATCTTCCCTGTGGGTAACTGTTTTATAACCCGTGCTACTTCTCTACGTGTTGATTGGCTCATGCTAAAATTGCAGCATACAAAGTCTACAGCTCATTGGTTCTGTGCGCTTTACAACAGGAATTATCAAAATATTTCTTATTTGTAACACCTTAAACCATGCATTAATGTGGATCTGAAAGGGTTAAAACTATTTTTTTAGGAAAATAATCTGTCTCTTCACGAATTTAAGAGCAGAAACAGAGTTTCCTTCAGTGCTGCCTACTTGGAGCTTTTTAGTGCGTTTGAGGCTCAGAAGCAAGTGAGCAATATGGGTGACAATAACACGCATTCATAGTGCCCCATCATTCCTACGTGCAAGACTCTGAACTGGTGTGCAGTGTTTCCATCATGCCGCGTGTACCTATGAGACTTAGCGGGACCCTATGATTTTATTGCTGGAAAGTCTGAAGCAGAGATCATTGCAGGTCCCTACAATAGTTTTGTATGGTCCCAACCAGTTTATCGTGAAATACAGCAGTGTAAAAAAATCAATTTTAGATATGTTGATGGGCTCAGAGATAGCATTTATAATGTGTTTGGTGTATTCAGAGTATTGTTCGTACTTTGTCTGAAGTGTTCTTTTCTTTTTGCACAGTGGTATAATAGGAACATGTTTAGTTGTTTCGTAAAAAAAACATGGATTTCAAACACACTGCAATGCAATTCAAGCACCAGGTAGGCGGCACTCTTAACATGACTATGCTATAATTATTTTTTTTCACCTCTGTGTCCCAGAATGGATGGCTGATACAATCTTCTTACTATTATTTTGCATATTGTCTGTGCCCTTATTTGTAATGTACAAATGTACAATAAAAAAAACAAGCACAGCCACAACATCGTGTATTTATAACACCATTCCAACTAGTGTTCATTTTCTGCCTAGGGTCTGGGCACAGATGTTAGAGATGTTAAAAAGTATTTTATGATCCTGTATGAAAATTATGCTGTAATTTTGTGATGTTACTCCCTGTGTGAAAATTATTATTTTAATATTTGCAGAAGTTTTTGTTAGCCATTTAAATAATGATTACTTGTATTTTTAATCACTTGTTGTGAATGCTCGGTTACTAGAGTGCATGTAAGCTGAAATGCATACAGCTGTGTTACTAGGTATAAACTCTTATGACAGTAAATATGGGAAGAATGCAAATGGGACAAGATTAATTTGTGTTATGTGTGTGTCTCAGGTGATGAATATGCCAAGAGGCTGGGGCTGCAGATAAGCAGGAGTGACTTCAGCTTGAAGTATGATGAAAATGTGAACCCCACAGTCTCCAACAGCTTTGCCACTGCGGCTATCAGGTTCCTGTACTCCATGATGGATGGTGACCTCAGGTGAGTCGCATCCGCAGCACTATAGTTTAGCATTATCCTACTCCTACACTTTGGAACATTCAACAAATACAGTTGACGCGTAACGCATGTGGGAAGTGGAAACCTCGTTGACGCCCCCCGCGAGCACCTTAGACAGGCACACGGGCGGAGAAGCCAGATGTCGTTAGCACGTGCAGGCCATTGTGCAGGCCATTACACGTGTCGCTGCAGTGCGGGACCTCCTCCCCCACCCCCCTA
>NQII01000854.1:112081-181062 GCA_002778355.1 Clitarchus hookeri | reverse complement strand
CGGGCAACTTGGACACGCGCCGCAGAAACAAGAACCAGGGCGCGTGTATGAAGTGGTTTTTTTTATGCGCACTTCCTCCTCCAACAAGGGAGACGTGTAGGAATCTAGGGAGGGCGCTCAGATCCTTTTAAAGCTGTTTTTCGAGACAAGGGAGGGGTCAGTGATATTGGGTCCATCGGTCAGTCATATCGGGGCAGTCGGAGGCTGCGATACTCTGCGCCGGGAGAATCAGTTATGTCAACCAGTCAGATAGAATTGCGAGCCGAGAGAGGATGTGAGTGCAGCCATTAACCGAGGCCGGGGAGATCGGACCCCGCCCACGTCAGTTTGCAGAGATAGTCGGTGTGACAAGCGGCAGGTGGCGCGACGTTCGGTACCGCCACACCGGGATGCGCAGGTAGTCAGGATCGGGAGCCGGAACATGGAAGTCAGCCGGGCAAGAATCACAACATTAAGGAGTCAGTCATATCTCCGCGCCGAGAGAGTGATTCGGTCAGCTGACGCCGGGGTTCGAGCCCCAGCAGAATCTGTTAAACAGTTACCAGAGATACGTCGGACGAGTAGTTTCACCATGCCGGGACACAAGTGAAGTCAGTCAGTCAGTTACAGTAACGCACCGAGAAGGTGGAGTTGAGTGGTGAGCTTCAACGAGGAGCGCCATGTCGAGCGAGTGTGAGTAGTCGAGTGCAACCCCGTGCCGAGAGCCAGGGTGAGGGCCCGCCAAAAACGTAGCCCTTCAGGCCAACGCATGAGTAAATTTCGCGGCACAAGGTGCTGAGAAAGTATGTGTACTTCCCGCAACAGTGCCGGGAATGTGTGTGTGCAGTCCCGTCAAATATAACTGTTTAAAACCAAGACGTGATGACGTAATGGTTTGATATACCCTCAACTTTCAAGGCACCTTATATAGTCTGTGCCATCTAACATTAACTGAGGATCCTAGGACCCACAGGTGGGGAATAGCGTCATAGTACAACCCTATTAAGAAGTTTACCTGCTTGAGCTTGAGGTTAACATGACTAGTCTATAAACTCCAAAAAGTTTTAAACCTTTTAGGTGGTTTTCCTAGTTCGTAAGTCTAAATATTTCAGTCCCTTCAGAAAATTCTGAACAGAGTTTCTTGTACTTTAGATATTTGGACCCTAGCTAGTAGATTCAACCTTGCCGAAAGTAATTTGGCTCTGCATGGCACACTAATGTTTTGGGCTCTTTATAGTATTTTAATATACTGTAGTGTAAATATGGGACTTTGGATATATATATATATTTTTCCAATCACCTTTATAAATACTAGAATAGTTATAATGAGGCTGAAGTAATGTGATGTGAGCTGGAGTTTGTGTAATTGTTGCAGGTTGTACAACGAAGGGCGTGAAGCAAACCAGTCTGTGCCACTCTTCAACCACTTTAACAAGCCACGAATTGTGGAGGAGTCAAACAACTTGGCATCCCTGATACGTGGACTTGCGACTCAGAGTGCACAGAAGAATGACTTGAAATATGTTGATGATGTGAGTTTCTGGTTTTTCATACAAAATAGTATAAAATCGAGTGTCCATTGTGTACTTTGTATCGAGATTTTACTGACACTATAAGCATTTTTGTGAAATGCAAATGTACTGTATGTTTTGAGACGCTCATTTTACCTAGAGACTGTGATTTCCGAGATTTGAATGCTGGTTACAGCAAGGATGTATATACCAAGTTTTGGTACAAGTTTGGGCAAATTTAGTATGTTTATATATTCCCATTCCCTGCTTTGCTTTATCTGATTTAAATTGAGGGTATCCATAAAAGATAAATTAAAATCTATCTTGACATTTGAGTAAGTAACGCTACTTGTTCCTAAGTGCTTTGTGGGTGTCATGAGAAATAAACCATTTTAAACAGTAATATTGTGTTTGTGGGCGAGTGCTAGTGTGTGATGATTTGTGTCATTGCAGGTGAAGGATCTGCTATACGGAGATGGCAGCAGCTATGGGATGGATGTGGTCAGCCTGGACATACAGAGGGGCAGAGACCACGGCATCCCCGCATACAACTACTTCCGCAAGTTGTGTGGTCTGCCCAAGGCCAAGAAGTTCAGCACCTTTGAAGATGTCATGCCACAGTTGGTAAGTGAACATTATATATTTCCATGATGGAGTATATTTGAGGTAACTGTTATTATTGTCTGTGTATGTATTAAACTGAGTGAATGAATTTGTAGAAAACCCCAGTTTGCAGGGTATCATGAATAATTGGATATTGACTAGTAAAGAGAATAAAAATGGATATTTGGTAGAATAACCGCAGAACTGAGATATGTAAGAAGACCCTAAAGAAGTTACAGGAGGAAATGAAAAAATAATTGAGGAAAGAGGTTTGGGACGACATCAAACCTTATAAATGCAGATGTGAAGTGATCATAATTGTGTAATTTTGTTAATCCAGTTAAAGCAAAAAAAGATTAACTTAAAAAAAATGTACTGTTTAACAACAGACAGTACAAATTATGATACCTAATGTTCATCTTATTACTACATTGCATTTCATTACTTACACAATACAGAAACAGATTCAGTAGAGGGCAAAAAGTTTTAAGTCTCTGAAAAGCATGTACCTGTGGCAACAATTTTTGATATCAGTTTTAGGGATGTGTCGGTTCCACTGTTTTGCTGGTTCTTGGTTTGGTTCCGGGTTTTAGAAATCAGTTCTCGGTTCTCTTTTTTATAGTGCCACATGCAAACTTGCAAATCTTAAAGATCACTGCTAGAAATCACTCCATTCATAACATCATCCACATGTTTTTTGTGCCATGAAATACATACATCTATGGTAAAAAAAATTTATTTATATTTGGGAAATTATTTACATACAAATTAATTTTATTTCTGCTGGTAAAATTTGTTTGGTCTGTACACATAAAGATAAAATATTTCATTTCATCGTAACCATATTTCATATTAAACAAACTGCTTAGCTTTGAAAAGCCTATTTCATTTCTAAAGATTTGCACACAGTAGTTTTTAATGAAGTGGTTTCATTTTAACGAGGTTTGACTATGCAAATACTGAGATTGAAACAAATTAGACCTTGACACAGGATCAAAATACAAGGTGGTGGTCAATGAAACAAAGTGTGCGCGCAAATGAATACTGTAGTAGTATTGCTGTTTTTTTTTAAAACTTTTTTTTTGAGTGTAGNTTTAACTCCTATTTTGAGTGTAGCTAATCATAGTTTCCTGTTGGTGTTTGCAGACTGTCCAGAAACTGTCTGCTGCATATGCGCACCCAGATGACGTGGACCTGATAGTTGGTGGGATGGCAGAGCGTCCCTCTGATGATGGACTGCTGGGTCCCACTTTCCGCTGCATCATCGGCGAGCAGATAGGGAGGACGAGGAAGGGTGATAGNCCCAGATGACGTGGACCTGATAGTTGGTGGGATGGCAGAGCGTCCCTCTGATGATGGACTGCTGGGTCCCACTTTCCGCTGCATCATCGGCGAGCAGATAGGGAGGACGAGGAAGGGTGATAGATATTTCTATGATCTATCTGGGAAGCCTGGCTCATTCTCTGAAGGTGTGTGTACCTCACATGCAAAACATTTCTCTCTGTAGAATGGTTACATTTCAGGACCAAATATTTTTAACATTCCTGCTGTATTTGTATTTTCTTTCAGTGTATTCAAAAGTGTTAACTAAAAACATATATATATATATATATATATATATATATATATTAGAGACACACAATAATATGTAGAGAGTAAACTAGATGATTTACAAAGTGCTTCCATTGCCTTTTTATCTTTTTTCCCTGTCTCAGGCAATTACAGCTGGAATGTGGTTTCATCATAGCAATTTGTTGCATCCGTAGCTTATACACCTNTTTCCCTGTCTCAGGCAATTACAGCTGGAATGTGGTTTCATCATAGCAATTTGTTGCATCCGTAGCTTATACACCTCATTCATAAATTTTCAAGAACTACTGCGAAACCCTTTTAAGAAGTTTCATACTTAAGAAGTTCATTTATTTTATCACTTGTCTATAAACAAATAAGTTTTCCTGCTTAATAAGCATGGTTTTTATTAGTCCCTCCACAAATGTCTTAACAGGGTTTTGTTGTATAGTAAAAATCGAAAATAATCTAGTAAAAAAAAAAGTGAAGGAATAGATAGCAATGAAAATGTGAGAGATTGTGATGAAAATGTATTGAAATGAGGTTACAAGTCTGTAGTAATTAAGACAAATTATAAGATAGTGGGGTGAAATCTGTTAAAATAAGTTTATAAATGTGCAGCGATTAAAAAAAAAATTTATTGTAGTATGATTGTAGTATGACTGTAAGTAACTACTGTTAAAGATCTACTGGACACAATAAAAGTAAACTAAACTAAGTGGTGTGCCACGAGGTAAACAAAAGGGTGAGTCAATTTATTATCTCACACAGAACATGTCAAGCTGTTAAATGTATTTCTAGTTTCTAACTCTTCCTTTAGAGACTTGTAAACATGGCTTTTTGTGCACTGAAGCAGCAATTGGAGTGGTTTTGCATTCAGGGAGGCCAAGTGGGCCATAATGTGGTTGTGTTGGTGTGTACTGACAACTCATTCATTCAGATAAGTTTTGGGGGAGCGGATAGTCCATAAATCGTAGGTTTGAGTGTATCAGTTTTCTGTTGTCATTCTTTCCAATTGCTTTTCCCCTATCTTAAACATGTTCGAAAATATATAAGATTTTCAGAGAAGCTACTTTCGGGTTTGAGAAAGTAAAAATCCAAACTGTAATTAAAACTGATTTTTCATATTATAGGAAAAACGCAGTATAGTTTGTTATGTTTGACAGCACCATGAAACTGTCTTTATCCCTTCTTTTGANCTGATTTTTCATATTATAGGAAAAACGCAGTATAGTTTGTTATGTTTGACAGCACCATGAAACTCTCTTTATCCCCTCTTTTGAACTTTCTAAGCCATCAGTTGCGTTTAGATGCAGTTAAATCTCATTAATAAAAACCTATATAAACATCACTTTTACACAGTGTTGTCTACTTCCGCCTTGTCGTTAATTAGTAGGTGTTATAAAATATGTTTGTTAATTTGTATTAAAATTTAATGTCAAGGCCCTGATTATAATAATTTATTTTCCAATATACAAAATCACAGTCTCAACATTTTAATTTTTTAAAATTTTCATAATTGTAAATATCTTTTTAAATTTTAATACAAACCTCATTATTACACACCGTATACATTCAGACCCTTGAGATTTGCACTGAAGAGGGTTTCACTGTACTACCAATATAAGTGTAAATTTTTTATCAGTTGAGGAATGATGTGTGGTCTTGTTGCAGCTCAACTGAGAGAGATCAAGAAAGTGACTCTGGCACGTATTTTCTGTGATAATGGAAATGGTATTGAAACAATGCAGCCCAAAGTTTTCCAGAGATTCTCACTCAGGTAAGTTACATCTAAGTGTCCAGCNGAAATGGTATTGAAACAATGCAGCCCAAAGTTTTCCAGAGATTCTCACTCAGGTAAGTTACATCTAAGTGTCCAGCATGAAATTATTCGTGCCATTTTTACACGTTTTGTAAACTCTGTACTGCCACTACATATTTGTGAAGAGACTATATAAAAATATTATAAAAATGTGTAGTCAAAACCAGCTTACGTAATTTCACAGATAACCGGGATAGTCATGCACATTGGTCACAGAACTGGTTTTTTTTTGGAAATGGTTATTTTCACTCCAATTTTTGTAGTCGTGCAGTTATTTTCATGGAATTTACATGTGTTAAGTCCAAAAAGGTTTGAATGTGGAAATTCCTATTTNTTGTAGTCGTGCAGTTATTTTCATGGAATTTACATGTGTTAAGTCCAAAAAGGTTTGAATGTGGAAATTCCTATTTATAAACACGGGAATTAATTTTTTATTTCTAATTTTTATTCAGAAATTTTGAAGGTTTTTATATTTTCACATGTACAAGAAATGTTGAGGTTGGTATTAGTACTTTTGATGTAACAAATGATAGTCAGATGTGCAAACTCCTGATTATTTGTATTAATTGGGACTGCAGAATGCTTGAATAATCAAATTATGACCAAAACCTCAAACAATCCAAATAATAACTGAAACCTATTTGCAACATATGCCTGACAGTTAAATGATCAAAATTGCATTGCACTAGCTGGAAAAGTATAATTTAAATTATGAANAAATGATCAAAATTGCATTGCACTAGCTGGAAAAGTATAATTTAAATTATGAACATGAGCAGCATAGCAGGCTAACATAAAATGAAGCAATCACATTTTATCAAAACTAAAAAAAATATGAAAGGACAGGAATTCAAGTACAGCCTAGTACTTGTCAAAGGGCGCGTGCACACACACACACACACAAGACACATTTTCCACGCTGTTGCGCTATCGTGATGTTTTACTGGTTAAACAAGATTCATCAGGCAGCCAGTTGTGTCAGAATCATTCTCCACTCTGGATACAAAAGTCTAGTTTCCTCACCACAAACACAAGACGTTCTCACCAAACCACCCAGATTGGCCTTCAGAAGACCACCTAACCTCCACAACTAACTCATTCGTCCAAAGCTGCAGCCTACCACAAATGCCAACCGAACTATCGCCCCTAGAGGATCCCACACCTGCAATAGCTCACACTGTGGCTCCTGTGCCATCCACCAATCCTCAACTTCTTTTTTTCAATAGCAGACTCACCAGCCACACGTACCCCATCCAAGGCAACTACAACTGTGCAACAGAAAATCTAATGCACTGTAATGTAGAATACATCACCCTCACCACCAACACACTTCGGCGAAGAATGAACGGCCACAGAGCAGACACCAAACAAGCCATAGCTGGTCACATCACTAACCTACAAGACAAACCAGGTTGCAGCACGTGCAGCATCTTACAGCAAAGATTTTGACTCCTGCTACAGTACCAGAGTAGTGAAGAGGCAATAGCTCAGCACTCAGATGCTCGGAATTAGCTGACCAATTTATAACAAAATTCAGGCAGCCGTCAGATCTCAACATAAGATAATCATCAGCTATACCGGCAAATTTTCAATTTTCCTGTCGCAGCCTAGATAGCCACCTGGCCGCTAGGTTTGCTACCAACAGCGCCCTTCCACCATACCGCAGTGTCCTACAACTTGCTGCCTGATGAAGCTGGCCTAGCCTGCAAAATGTCGCAAATGCGTGAAAATGTGTCGTCCTTTGTGTGTGTGTGTGTGTGTGTGGGGGGGGGAGGTGCGCACGTACCTGTCAACAAGTACTACACTGTGAGTACTTAAATTCCTGTCCTTTTATATATATTTATATATAATTTTAGTAGCCTAACCGTTTTCTTGCAACCTCAACTCACAGCTTTATCAAAATTAAGGTTAGATATTTACTTAGCCAAAACACTTAACCAGTCAAGGCTTCACAAGCAATAAGTTACTATGGCCTAAACTGATTTATACTTCTCTACCAGCTCGACTTCCATAGGTTATTAATTTTTATTTGTCCTTGTAAAAGTCTCGCAGTTTGTACACCAATATGGTATTCTAGTGATAGTGAAAATGTCTCAGTATGTGCTAGATAGAAGTGAAAATGTCTCTGTATGTGTTATATAGAAGTGTAGAAATCCAGACAAAAAAATGTGGCGCAAATTTTATTTGTNAGTGAAAATGTCTCTGTATGTGTTATATAGAAGTGTAGAAATCCAGACAAAAAAATGTGGCGCAAATTTTATTTGTTTGAAATAACTGTTTTTGATAATAATTTTGACTCTTCAGTAATGCACAGATAACCAGAAAACTGAATAAAGCGCAACCAAATAATCTGGTGTTTTCTGTAACATGTTTTTTCATTACAGTACTCATCACTTAAGACTCTTCTAAAATTTAAAAGATGATGCTATATAATTAGATAAAATTATAGGGGTGTACCAGAAGTATTAGACTTCGTGTGATTTGATGACATTTTAGGTATAGTACATTATATATTATTATTAACTGCAGAATTTGGCTTATCTAAATTTTTTGAGCATAAAGGTGCTTTTCATTTCAGTTTATTTGCTAAACATTTTGCCCCTCAAATAAAACAAATTTGTTTTTGGAATTAGTGGGTATGTATTTAGGTTAAATATTTATTTGAGTGCGAAGATAAAAAGTTAAGTACATGATATTTTCAAATGTGTAATCATTGAGAAATAAATTTTTCCTGTAGATAATAGTAAATATGCTGGGGTTGTCTTATTTCACAGGTCATTATATATTTGGACAAACGTGATAATTGGCAATGTATGTTCTTAGTGGGATCATTTAAGTGTACTGAAGAATAATTGGACAAAATGCAGGTGCAACCATGTTTGAGTAACAGCTCAATGTTGCAATGTTACTCCTTAAATGCCACAAGGTTACGCCCGGTTGTTAGGAAGCATTGTGAGTTGGGATGGGGCGATACCCTCCATACCATTGGTATTGAGAGGTATTGACGATACTAATTCTTCATCCTGAAAAAATTTGATTCCTTTGTTGCAAATACTGCTGTTGAAAAAAGAAAGTGTCACACTTAGTCGTGACATAAATATTATTTTCTGCATTTTATTACTGNGCAAATACTGCTGTTGAAAAAAGAAAGTGTCACACTTAGTCGTGACATAAATATTATTTTCTGCATTTTATTACTGTATTTGCTCAATTCTAACAATAATTTTTCCGAAGATATATATGAAAAACTAGGTGCAGGTTAGAATTACATACGTATCATCAAATTGTTGGCCTGCAAAAAAAACTGCAAGTGCAGTGGTACTGTTTATTTGAATAATTATTATTNGCAAATACTGCTGTTGAAAAAAGAAAGTGTCACACTTAGTCGTGACATAAATATTATTTTCTGCATTTTATTACTGCATTTGCTCAATTCTAGCAATAATTTTTCTGAAGATATATATGAAAAACTAGGTGCAGGTTAGAATTACTTACGTATCATCAAATTGTTGGCCTGCAAAAAAAACTGCAAGTGCAGTGGTACTGTTTATTTGAATAATTATTATTGGTTATAGCCATGCAGTTTATAGTATACCTACATGTATGTTAATAAATTAAAATATTAGTTTTCCAAATTTTAAAATAACGTAGATAAGTTTTCAAAAAATGTCCGTCAAAATCCGCAATAAAATGGTCTAGGTTTGCGTACTACGTGAAATTATTCATAAAAGTTACTTTTTCTACAAATGGAATCGTATGTAGGGCGTGGAATATATTTCGCAGTAATTACGAAACAAAATATATTGCATACAATACATACTTTTTTCTGTGGAAGCCATACACGAAAGCCGTCTAGCAATCGTACGTTGGGAGTAACAGCGCAGCTATCTACCAGATCATTTAACCACATGCTCGCCAGCTGCCATCGACCGCATACAATACATTTTCATAAGCTAGAGTTTGTTTAAAAAATAGTTTACGCATTATATTCACTAACTAAAGCAATCTGTAAATGGTATGGCTCAAAAACATGAATTACTGTTGCAATATTCTTTCAAAAATGCCTTCAATGATAGTATAAAATAAATAGTGGTCAAAAACTTATGGCTGTGATTGACATTTTGAACTATTGTGCGTGCATTGCCTGTGCCATTTGTTGTTGAATAATGGGATTAAAACATACTGCATCATTTATAGTGACAGAAAAACGTATCTATTCTTTTGCTTCTTTAAAATAAAATGTGATTATTTTTGTAGGGTATAATGAATCTAGTATTTGAAATCTATGAATCGAACTTGGATTACTGGAGAGAAGCAGGCGATGCAATTATTTGCTTTCAAAAGCACACACCAGTCCATTCACAGTTACTTACAACTTTTCAGAAGCCCTGCTAAAGTTCTACTTTCTGGTTATTCCTCTGCCTCATGCAAACTGAGCTTAACTACCGTATTTTATCGCATATAAGTCGCC
The DNA here is from genome assembly GCA_002778355.1 of Clitarchus hookeri. NCBI lineage: Eukaryota > Metazoa > Arthropoda > Insecta > Phasmatodea > Phasmatidae > Clitarchus > Clitarchus hookeri. The sequence goes on along the minus strand of NQII01000854.1, from coordinate 171,107 downwards.
TGCGCATATAGGTCGCACCATCATTTTCAAAGTATGTTTAAAAAAATAATAATATTTATAATTTATAGGTTGCGCTTATCGTTGTAAATCCTGTAAAACACGGCCTGTGCCACGGGTGGCTGATGCACGCGACCTTGGCGAAGGTCGTGTGACAGCTGTATCCTTGCAAGCAAGCGGTGTTGCCAAGGGTACAGCGCAGACACAGTGCGCCGCAAGTTTGTTGGACGTAGTTCGTCTGGAATGTTCTGATATGGCGCTCAATATGCAGCCTTGACTGCTGGAGTTTATATATTTATTGGAAAAAAGAAATAACTTATAAACATGTAATTTAATTTGAAGTGATATTTTTACGACAAAAATGTTATCGAGCTTTTTTTTTATATATTTCTAATGATTTATGTTGAAAGCAAAAACCTAACCATTATTTCTGTAGTTTATCTTTGTAAGTTTTAAATAAACGTGCAAAATATAGAAAGGCATTGGAATATTTCAGTTACTAAATTTCCTTCGTAATCCTTAACAGAAAAAAATATTTTAAAAGAATCTAAAGTAATCGATTCTTGCTCAATAACTGACAATCAATTATTTCTGAAAGTTTTTTGTGGAGCTGAAGAGATAGCAGCACATTAGCGTTGGTTCTTGAGTACCAAATGTTAGCCGTGACTTACACATCTTTCTCTTATATCGTCTTTGCGCCGCACGTAGTGTTTTGATGTTGTGGCAGTGAAGAAGTGAGTCAGTTCCTTGATGGAAAAGCGATGTACCTACACCGAAGGTTTCAAAATGAAAGAGATTTTGTTTACCGAAGAGTTTGGAAATCGAGCCTCGGGCCATGAATTCGGAGTAAATGAAAAGTTAGTGCGGGGCTGGAAGAATTTTTCTCACTTATAAGTCGCACCCCGAGTTTTCAATAAAATTTTAAAAATAAAATATGTGACTTATATGCAATAAAATACGGTAAGTCTAGGAAATTACAGCAAAGGGACCACACACTGCATTCGTGTGCACTCAGTTTAATGATATTTTACATGAGAGTGATTTTTTTGGGCCACGGCTGAGTGGTTATACTGCTCGCCTCCCATTAAGGCGAACCGGGGGGTTTGGCTGAATCCCTGGCTGGGCCACTCCCGGATTTTCGCAAGTGGGAATCGTTCCGGACAATTTCGCTGGTCAACAGGTTTTCTTGGGGATCTCCTGTTTCCCCCCGTCTTTGCATTCCGGCACCACTATATTCTCACCTCAGTTCATCCTCATCGGCTCTCAAGACCTCGTTAATTGCTGCCCAAATCTCTTCAACTCAATTATTTCGTACTAGGCATTACCAATACAGCTATTCTTTCTCTGGTTTTATTTATTTTAATTATAAATGAAGTATTATAATTTATCCATAAAATATAAGTAAAAGTTCAATTTAACGAAAAATAGTAGCCTGTATACCAATAATTTTCTAAAATGTTAAGTATAGAGAATTGGCAAAGGTATCGAGTATCGAAAAGCTAACTTACGGAATTGATCAAGGTATTCGTATCGAGAAACTCAAGGTATTGGTCCATGACTAATTGTAACAGCGATGGAAGATAGCAAAAAGAAGCTCACATGTTTTCTGTTTCCTCAGAATTTTAACTGTTGACCTTAGGGTTTCAATATAGCAGTCTGTTAAGAAAAGATATTGTCTCTATTGTTTAAACACTGTTTTACAGCAGAATAAATATCTTTAACAGATGCCTACTTACAATGAGTTTCTCTGATTTNCTATTGTTTAAACACTGTTTTACAGCAGAATAAATATCTTTAACAGATGCCTACTTACAATGAGTTTCTCTGATTTTGACACTTTATAACAACTACATTTATATTTCAGTACCTAAATTTATGGATTGGCGACAAAATATCACCTTTCATTTCTGCCCTGAAAAAAGATTAACATGAAAATAATATGTAGTATATACATTAAAAAAAATCAGAACCGACAGTACTGCATACAGTAACACCAATATAACAACTAGGATGGCCCCTTAATAATTGAAAATCGTAATTTGTATTATGTGCACCCCTTACCCTACCCACCTTGATAAGTAAGAAAATAGTGGGTGAAGTGAATAAAAACTGGTAACTACTATTATGGCATTATTTCAGTGTAGATGCTTCTTTTTGTGTGAATATAAAGAGCAAGGACAAGGTGCTGTGGATAGTAACTTGGTTATGAGGGGACATATTCGTTTTCATCAGTTCACTAAGGCAATGTTCATGCTCGTAAGAGAATGGAAAACATATGGTGTGCAAAGAGTTATAGATAAATCTAAGAAACTTTTATGAGTAGCCAATAAAGAAGTAAAAGTTGTTAACAGCGGAATTTGTACCTGCAGCAACAAAACATATAGAAGTGCACTAACTCCAATGAATCCAATGGACATATTGCTATGCTATTTTGCTAATCCTGCCTTTTCAGAGTAGAGTGACACAGGATTTTCTAATTGAGCAATGAACTGTTTGTATAACTACGTGTTAGCTATGTTATGGATTTCATTATAGCAAGAACTTATGATTGGATTAATTTTCCTATCACGGTACCAGAAATAAATAATGCTAAGATGCATCTTCACAAATAAAACTCTGTCCAACACATCTCTTTTCGACATCAGCTTCTTCACTTGATCACGTGTTTACGTTGGTAGGCCATAACCTATTTCACTTTGCAAGTGCACGCAGAAAATACAAACTGTCGAGTGATTAGGGAGTAGGACCATGTAGCAACATGTTTGTTTTGAGCATGAAAGATAATTACCTCTTGTCTAATTGTAACTTCTTGTGATGCTTCGGTTTTTCTAGATGATTCTTCCCTTCATGAAGTCATATCTACATAGCATTAGTGCCTGTTGTTTGTTTCACTAGACGTTAATATCACATATCAGATGCTACTGGGAAGTCGCTATGTTTAATTCCCTTCACCCAGTATTTGGATTTAAACCCAAAAACACATAGTACAAATTAAATGACAAAAAGTTCAGAAATTTTACAGCTTTAGAAATGTTAAAAGAGGACGAGGCTGAAACATTTCTTTGTTGGTTAGCGTTTATGAATGCTGGCATTTTGAATTAGAAAAGAGTCTGCCTTTTTTTTGTTTATATAAAATTTTCATATATTTGAGAGTGGTGCTTTGTTTGGTGGTAATAAATCCCTGGGCATAGAATTACATAATTGTTTGTATTTATGCTTAAGTGTGCTGTATGCTGTAAACATTTGACCCAATTTAATTATTTATTATTTATTTTCCAGCAATGGACTGACATCATGCCAGAACTTTGCTGCGATCCCCAGGGTCAGTCTGAACCCATGGCGAGAAGTCACAGTGGAGAATCTGTAGTTGTGGGCTTGAAGCAAGATGCCATAGCAGGAGGGATGATGATTGCCACTCATATTTCATATCATGCAGACTTTTTATTGTGTACTCACAGTAGCACTTAACCGTGTGAAAGACAGTTGCATTAGTGGGTGCTTCTTTGAAGCAAATTTTATCACAAAGATGTGTACATCAGTTGACCTACCAGAACAAAAGAAACAAATTTAAATTCAAAATTTAAAAAATGGAAGTTTGTAGAAAATATTCTGCTAGGTATATTCTAACAATTCTGCTAGTTACTGCAACCCTGATAATGAAGGCATTTTGTTTCCTTGGTTGGATTTGTCAAGAATGACTTTCCCTGGGATTAAACTCAGGATTACAAAGTTGTTAGTTTATTGTAGGATTCTTTAGTATCAAAGGATAAAATGCCTCTCTCTGTTGATAGGCGTGTTTATACATCAACATGCATTATGTTAGTAACATAGCAGTATAATCTTGTTCACTTTCCTAGGTGGTTGCCACAATGTTCTTTAGTTCTGGTAAGTGGACATCTTGCACATTTATCATCACATATTGTCATTAGAATCGTATATAGTCATAATTTTTCTCTGCAGATTTACTGCATTAAAAGACTGTATTTATTAGTTATAGTTTGTGTTGTTTTTTAGTGTGTGATACGTGTATGAGTGATCTGACAAGACTGCGATTGAGATGTTGGGTGAACATTCAATATTGTTTTTAGTTTTAGTCAGTTTGTGGTGTAACGACTTGCCTTTTTTTAAGCATGATGATGTTAATCCTGTTGTAGGAGCAAACCTCAGTATGTTTGTTTTATGGAAGCTGAAGTGGTGTAAAGATTTTTCGTGTTTGTAACAGTAAACACCATATATAAAATGAAGTTTCCCCAATAATAAGTTTGCATAAATTATTTTCACCATTTAATTTGTGGTCTTGTTTGTGATTTTGAAAACATCTGAAGGCCATGCTGGCACAGTCTTTCTAGAATTCCTTTAAAAAAAAATTGATGCATGGATTTTTTTTTTAATTCCAGTACCTCGATTTTATTTCATGGCATACATTGGCTTCTTGAACATTAATTAGCTTGAAAATTAACCACCTAATTGGTAATGGCCAGGAATAAACCAGGTGTAATCCAAGTTTTCATACCAAAATTAAGGTTCCTGACAATACAGGCAATTGTAATAGCAACATTTATGTTCGTAATAGTACAGGGAATCTTGCCATGAAATTATTGTCAGAAATTTTTTTTTATATTTCTTATAGATGTTTTGAAAATACACAGTTACTAGGTACAATAACACTATCATACCATACAACAAGCATAGTTTAATTGGTACAAGTATGTGCTATTTACATTTATGTTAGTACTGATAGGTTTTAGGGTCTAGTAAAAATCCATTTGTATTTGAGCTATGTGCAGCTCTGAAACTGGAAGAGATGTCCTGTTAATAGAATTCGCAAGTTTTGGAAGTATTGGATAGATAAGTGTTTCTGTTGATTTATTTTGTATTTTGATGTGGCAGTTCCCATAATTTTTGTTTGTTATTTGAAAAATGTAATTACATTTTCTGTGGCATACACAAGTTAATTGTGTAGCTGGAAGATCTATTGTTGCAAATTTGCAAGTTAATATTTTGCATTTACAAATATGTTTACAAAATGACTTATATTTTGATATTATGTTTGTAGAAAAGTGTTCAGAGGAATATTTGATTGTGGCATGAAAGTTGTGATTGAGATTTGTACTCATGAGGACTAAATGTATAAATGTGAGGATACTGTATTTTTGTAATTAAGCACATTTATGGTGTACTTATGTGCATTTAGCATACTTACAAAAATTTGGAATAATAAACCTTTTATGTAAAAAATACATAATTGTTTTTATATTTCCAGCATTTTAATATTGATTCTACCTCATTTACAGGATTTTTTCAAAGTAAATTATTTAACTGTAGGTTATAAGTATTAAGTATGAATTGAATCAAAAGCTCTCTGCTAAAACACCTTTTAGTTTTGCATTCTAAATACTGTATTCAAGAAAGAGGGGTACGTACCACACATGTGAAGAGAGCATTTCTGTAAATGTTACAAGTGCAACTTGGTTCTCTGTGCTAGTACAGCTAAACTGGTATCTTTTTTTTATTGTTTATTGCTGGGCTCGCTCACTGCTGCGTTACAGTTTAAATTATACTGTACGTCCTCTTATTACATAAGTGAAAATTGGGTAAGATAAAGTGTCTCGAACACAATTTCAATTAGCATGGGTTTTATTGCACAACAATCGCCTGTTTTACTGGAGCATTTGGCACAGTAAAAAATCAAAACAGTCTCACTGGAGTACAGATTAAGCTGGTAGACTAGACGTGTGCACTAGAGNATTTGGCACAGTAAAAAATCAAAACAGTCTCACTGGAGTACAGATTAAGCTGGTAGACTAGACGTGTGCACTAGAGCAGTATTTCCCAAAGCATGGGTCGCGACCCACTGGCGGGTCGCAGACTACAATTTGTTGGGCCCCGAAAAATATACTTTCATACATAAACTATTTTATTAATCCTACTACCCTTCATTTCCTTACGCATAAGGCATTACAGTGGGTCCTGAACTTTGGCTCTTATTTAAATGGGTCACGGTTCATAGAACTTTGGGAATCACGGCACTAGAGAATATTTTATAGGATGCCTGCACGAGATCCTCGCTGGTCGGGATATAAAACAATTTGAAACTTCACTGGAATTGGCCAGTTCTATAAGCGTAAAAATCCCTGCACCTTCTCATTTGGTGGAGGAATTAAAATAAAATACTTAAGTTACACGAGTCCTCCTTAGTGTTAGAGGCATGTGGTCAAAAATGAAAAAGGTTAGGTAACTTAGGATTTCAGACACTACTACTAGACAATTGCAAACTTCCCATGTGATGCACTTGTCCTCCTTTGACCGTGGATTCTCACAGACTACCCTACTGACAGGCAGATGTGCCTTTCACCCGCTGCATAATAACATACAAAATATAATTTAAAAAAAATCAAACCTGTGTTGACAAAGTTAAATTATACCCTCAATTCTTATGTTGGGCTTTTAATTCTGCAACATCCATTTCTGTTTTAATGCTCTTCGAGGGGTTTGAGAGTATGATGGCATTACATCATGGTCAGTACCTGCTGGGTTTACTGTTTTGCCGTCACCATGGCCTCTGTCGGTGAGCTGGCCAGCCTGCCCTGCTGGCCATCCCTATCTCCTGCGGTGTCTTGCATGACCGCCAAACTTGTTACACTAGGGTTTACTCAGCTATACACAGAGAGTGGGGAGTTAGAACACTTCACACTGCAGGGTGTTATGAATTTACTTTTTAAGTCAATTTATACTTGAAAGGTGTTACGGACGTAGCTAAATAATGAGTCATGATTAGTAGAGCACAGCAGTATACGATGGGGAGTTTATTGAACATAAGGATTATACAATAACTATTTACATGACTATTGATCGAGGGAGCTTAAATGGAACACCAATATACTAATTAATTGTATTAAGTATTATTACCTTACGCCATTACTATTACAATCTAATTGGAAAATCCCCACCTTGTTCATGTTGCTGAAGGCCGATTCAAGGAGACTGTTAATGATGGCTGGACACACCCATCTTCAGTGGTATTGTTCTAGTGGCCCGACGACAAAAGACGCCGCTCCCGGTGTTACATTGGTTTATATCAGGCACGTTGTTTAATATTTTCAGCTCCATTTACTGGCTGGTGGAGGAGGTTTCTGCAACAGTCTTTTGCAAGGTGTTATTGCAATCATGTTCGTGCCCTAGTTCAATGTTGGAAGGTGTGATCAGGCAGGCCGTTTAGCTAAGGCCCGGTCATTTCATAACATGTCCCCCAATGTTCACTAGCGAGATGCCCTCATCTCGTCCTAGAATCCGTGGGGTTAGTGGAAGATAATTTTGAATTTACATGTATCATCGTCTTAGTGGAAGATAATTTTGAATTTACATGTATCATCGTCTGGCAGTAGGAATATTGATCGGTGTGAAGTTCTCTTCGCTACAGTATGAAAATTTTTTGAAAGGAATTATAGTAGACAGATAAGTTAGGTATAAGGAACTGACAATTGCTGTGCTCTGTGTGTGCAGTAGCCTTGCGGGCCTTGAACTTGCATTTCCGCTGGGGTGTGCAAAGTGTTTTCCACGCGAAAGCGCGGCAGACCACTCCGGGTGGGACTGAACAATGTACGACTCTCGAGTTGGGTTATGTGGAAGTGCTGATGTGGAATGAACATGCGCGACTTGACGTTTCGGTATGTTATGTCAGAACAGGTGTCCTGCCACCGATGCTATTGTGGACATTACTTGCACCGCCCTCCGGAGGGACTTTGGATAAGAGGGTGTGATGTCACTGCTGGTTGTTGCTGCTGTTCATGACGTGCAGTACCGTTGTTCTGAAACTTGCAAGGAAATGTATTAACAGAATGCCTTCACAGTTTGTCGAAACATCTTATATAACATTTTTACTTTAAATAATAGTTTATGCAGATTGTGGTTATTTAAAATTAAATTGTGAATTTAATTGTGGTTTTATTATATTTATGGTTGTATTATGTTTCTGGGTGTGTCGTACCTTGGAAATTTATGTATTTAAACGTGAGTTAAAGCTTATTTATTTCTAAACTGTCTGTCAATTATTCTCTTGGGGGTATATGAATACTAACTTATGTTACAACTTTATAGTTACGTTACTGTTTTTGATCCAGTTCTTAGATAATGCCTACAAATGGGGACGGTTATGTTTGTACCTATTTTCATAATTTTTTTTTTTCCTGAAAATAATTATTTTAGTTAGCTGTGTGCGCGAATAAAGTTCATAACTATTAAAATGTTAATAAGTACACTGGACACCAACGCATAGTATAAGTAGAATATAATGACACTGATTATTAAAAATTTAAGGTAGTAATAAAGAGGAGAAGAACGTATAGATAAAGAATAACTACACTGAAGAGCCAAACAAACTGGCATAGGCATGCGTATGGAACCAATCAGAGTAACGCGATGCGGTTAGCAGCTAGATCGGTTACTGCTGCTACAATGGCAGGTTATCAAGATTTAAGTGAGTTTGAACGTTGTGTTATAGTCGGCGTATGAGAGATGGGACATAGCATCTCCGAGGTAGCGATAAAATTTGGATGTTCACGTACGACCATTTCACGAGTGTACCATGAATATCGGGAATTGGTAAAATATCACATCTTTGACATCGCTGCGGCCGGAAAAAGATTGTGAAAGAATGGGACAAAATACGACTGACGAGAATCATTAAACGTGACACGTGCAACCCTTTCTCAAATTGGCGCAGATTGAATTTGTGGACTGCCCTGCAGGATTCATGGTGTGAATTGCATCCTGCATAACTTCAGACAGTCGAGTCCATGCCACGTTGTCTTGCGGCACTTCTGCGTGCTCGGAGGGCAGTACACTATAATTAGATAGGTGTACCATTTTTTTTGGCTCTTCAGTGTATTTAACATCACCAGTAAACTCCAGGTAGGAAAAGAAGAATATAAACAAAAGTTGTTCAGATAATGCATTTGTAATAGCACTGGTGAATTGAACTTGATCCAGGTGAAGTGTTTTCGTGAGCTATGGAGTTTAAATCTTATCTTTATTACATGAGTGACTCATACGTACCGTTTCAGTTGTCTTTGTACGTTACTGTAGTATGACAAATGCAACAATTATATATTTTTAAACATCTTCATATGTGTTAAAAGGAGACAGATAACATGAGTAGTCACAGGATGATACTCGTGGATAGACACACAGAAAAGTTGGACCAACACATTTTCACATGGATGCGTGGTTGCAACGTTCCGGTGGCTGGGCCAGCTTCTTCAGGTGGTGAATGGTGGTACACTGCAGTCTGGTGAGCTGTGGTTGGCAAACTAGGGTGAGACAGGAAATTTGAATTATGCAGAGGAGTTATCATATGTTTTCAAACTACATAGTAAAATGTAAAACATATTTAGGTTTCTAAGAACTTAAAAACTTAACTTGCAACACATTCACAAAGCCAAATTGTCATGCTAGACATTCAGATCTTCTCCCAATAGATGGCATATGTTGTGACAGTTGTCACCACACTCATTTCTTGGTAAGCACTAAAACTATTTATGGAGATCATCAGGAAAGGGTCTTACATTTTCTCAGTGAACTGTCACATTTTGTAATGGCTTTTCTTTGCATTCCAAATTACGTTCTGGACATGACAAAATCTAATATCTTACTTGACATGTACATTTTACTATTGTGCTGTTATGCAAGTCGGAAGTTAATTCAACATTTTTAAAGCATTTCCGTAGATGTTGTAATGACGCAATATTCGTAATTTTTCGGGACTCTGGTGTAAAATTCTTTTGTATGTGTGTAACTTTGGAAAGCGTCGTAATATTTTTATCGGGTTCAAGTTTAAAGCCGTGGTGGCTCGTTTCCCGTGTTTGTTTATCAGGCGGACATCTGCGGGTTACGTTTATCAGAAGTCCGGTTGTGTTTCGTTTCGAACATTGTTGTTTTTGGGATGCGTCAGCATTAATTACATTACTTCGTTTCTGTAACAGCGACGTCGACAAGTTTTAGTTCCTCCAGCGCATTTTCAGGCAACGTCAACAAGTTTTTGGTGTACTAGAGGTTAGTTTCTGTTGACGGCGCAGCAGTCGATAACGTGTTGAGCGCGGGACACAGCGCAGTTTGTGATGATGCTGCTGGCAGATGCCAGGCGCTTATCTCAGGAGAGGGGAGTGATAGGCAGCACAAAAAGAGGCGTCTGTCTGTCGCCCTCAGAGCAGTCTTATTCAAGTCAGTCGTCGGAAGAAGGTACTTTGGGGCAGTCGCCCGTGAGGGCAGGTCAGAACAGTAGTCGTCGTAGTACAATGATAGTCTAGACCGCGTCGTGTGTGACGTGAACCCCCACATCGGCCACTAGACTTTATTATTTTATTTCTCTGCCGGTGTGGGAGGTAGCTGCAGATATTTATTTTTATGCAAGTTTTGAGACAATAACCGGTAAACCACTGTGGCGCTGTGTCTGTACTTTTATATTTATCTCAAGAGTGGTTCGTACTCTGCATACTAAATCTACGTCTGTGAACTGTGTGGCTGAATGTTAAATAAATATATATATATCAAACTAATCTGGAACTTCTTTCTTAAGTAACTAGCGTTCAATTTACGGAGTCTCTTGTTTCTACCTCTGAGCAAGCCGTGGCATTATTATAAATAACGAGTGTAACAAGTGCGGAACGTTACAAGATGGCGCCCACCTGTGAGGCTGTATTATTATAAATACGACTAAAACTAACGAGGCGGGAACATTAAAACATGGCGCCCAACTGTGAGGCAGAAATAATATATTTAATATCGCTTAAATAGCACGCGGCAATATTACAATGTTATTGACAAGTTATTTTGAAGACCTTTACACCATTTCATGGTACGTGTGCTTTTTGACGAGTTAAATAAAATAATTATTTACTACTTTATCTATGAGCATCTTTTACCTACAACTGGAGAAAATTCAGTCCACACTCAAAACTTTCCAGTGACTTGTGTTTACGAGAGAAAATGCTCACCCTGATAGTAAGCGGCCGTGATTATTTAAGCTGGTAGCATAATCAGCAAACAAATTTCTACTTTTTGGTACCTCGGGAGAGTAGTTTACAGAGGAATTGTTTTATATAAAAATAAACCACATGTATAGAAACCCATATTAAAATACATTAATTTGCAAGTATTTACAGTACATTTAATTATATTTTTTGCTTGTGCATTTATTGGGTGTATACAGTGGATTTATAATTGTCTACACAGTGAATTGTAAAAGCTGTGTTTGGAAAGTAAAGCACATGACAATTTTTATATTTACATTATGCGGAAAGATACAAATTGGCTATAAATAGAACTTAAGCAGGACTGTCAAAAGTGATCACTTCGTTGAGCTTCAGCAATATATGCTGGGTTATGTAATTAAAGGCATAACTAATTTTTTTTATTCCTACACACACAACAAAATTAATTCATGCATCTTGGGAATATAACCAGATTAAATGCAGCATTACAAGAGGTCGAAATTACTGTTTGGTCATAAACTGCAATAGGGATTAGACCATGCAACATCCCCACAGCAAACACACCTAAACACAATAAACAGTCCCAACAAAAGATGGTTGGAATGATTTTTTAAAATGTTTTTTTTACTAACCTACCCTATTGCTAAGTATTAAGTGTTCGTCTGAGGTAGGGACGGGAGCTAATTGCATCTCAGGGCTAGGTCCCATGTGCCTAAAAGGAAGCGAATTTATGCAAAGGAGGCATGCATCACGGCATAGAGAGGTTGGGCAGCCATGGCCACCGTTTAGGGCATGACTGCTTCCATGAATGTACCTATATCTGAAGCTATAGCTAAAAAGAGGAGGGGAAAAACCGGCATAGACACAGTAAAAACCATTCCCGACAGGAAAGAAGTTCAAAACGTTTGCGTGCATCACTGAAATGCTATGGAAAACAGAGGGTGTGGATAACCATGCTATTTAATGTGAATTAGGAAGTGCTAACAGAGAGGGGGGTCAGGGCTTATGGGTGTAGCCACCCTTGAAGTGGCCCTGCTGCCAATATTCCTGCGCTGGTGACCCAGCACAGCGATATTGACAGCAGTAATTGAATGCAGGGCCCCCCCTACATTCAAGTAGAGTGCATCAGAAAAATGGGCAGCTCAGTCATGGCACCTCCTCCATCTTCGCTCTTACAGTAGGATCTTTGTGCCGTGGGGTTGGGCGGGAAGCAGTTGCCTGGAGAGTCACCCCCACCCCATTCTCCAAAATAGTTCATCGGTCTTGGGCGAGCACTAAAAATTGCTTGGTGGGACATTCGGGACCTACCAATGATGGTGGCGAGCCGTTGGCCTAGGATGAAGGTTGATGTCGGTGATGCTTCCAAGGTCCGATGCATTCCAGTGAAATTCATCACGCATCCGCAATCAGAAGCCCGCAGAATCCAGCAGTGAGGTCCGTACACTTCGCATATTTCAGCACATCGAGATCCTCTTTCCCACCTCGATCATTAAGCTGCTTCATGCTCCATGAGCTTCGCCATCTCGTACTGAGCTGCTGAAGATGGTTCAACATAACAAGCACACTTAAACATCGTGACCCTGAATTACAAAACGAACGGACATTATTGATTAGCTTTGACAAACTAATTACGTGAAAATATAAAAATGTGTTGGCAGTAAACGAGTTAAGCAACGTATTGTTATAAGGCACCGTGGCAGCCTGTCTCAGTCAGTTGCCTTGTTCATTTAATTAAAAGCACAATTACACTACAAATAAGAAATTTAGAAAATAATTATACTACTCTCAATTTTGATTATGATGAAGTGGCATTGGGTGGCTCGAGCTGGCCGAGCCCACTTTAACCCCAGGAGGAGTGTGGGTAGCCATGCCTGAATGACTATAAAACAAGCAAAATTCTTTATCAGAGTTATTCAGGTTGACTTTGATAATGGTTGCCTGGGTATCAGGCCACACTCACACTACTCGCACATGCACACACAGGGACGTAATCCATGAAGAGGACTCGCACGAAGTAGTTTCCCGGAACTCTGAAGCCGCTGTGGCCCCCTCTGTGCGTTCATTTACCCGGTGGCCAATTTTCTTTACGGTCGGGCGTAATTGTGGGGAGGGGGGGTTGGTTGGTTGGTATGGTCGGCCGAAATTAATATTCCCTCAAAAGTTATCTCTTGAGGACATTAACGTGAGACGGTCACCTGACTCCTGCAGTGCCTAGGACGTCGTACAGGTACTCTCTGTCTCATGTAACTTGGCAAGATTTTGACAGTTCTACTAAAGTAGTGCCAATGTTTACTTTTCATTTATGTATCCTTCCGCCATCAGCTGGTGCGTCAAGTGGCAGGTGTATATTAATTTTATTAACACGCTGTCAGTTATCACTTTCCATTGTAATGGTAAACAATTTTTAAGGTATTTATAGACTCACATCTGTCTAAAAAATATGTCGGTTTTAAACGTAAAAACAGAAAACCTTGCAAAAAATGAAACATTTGTTACCTATTCTTTAATTTATTACAGACAACAAATTCGGGTTAACATTTGTGAGACGGTAATTGTAGTTCTTATCACACTTTGGATGTTACAGCTAATATTTTAAGACTGGAAATAAAAGTAATTCGGGAAACTTGCTTGACAACGCACTTTTCATTCGCCAACAAACAACTTACCAACGACTTTTGCAAAGCAGTTATTCTGCTATTACTGATACTAAACAGCTTGAGTTAGAAATATGTAGCGTGGAATAACGTAAAAATTCTTTAAAACTACCCACGCGCATCCTATTTTCTTAGTTTTATTAATGCAGAATAGTAACACGAAAACGACAAACATTTGGGTTTACGGGAAAACTTTGCAATTAATCGGCGTTTGCGTAACGAAAACGATTACCGGCCCAATATAAATTACTAGAAATCAAAATCGCTGTACACAGAATAATTAAAGATTTATACAGAGCTCGCAGACATATAAAATCATTGGTATCTGTTCGTAAATTTGTTATTTTAAACAAGAAGATTTTATTTTGTTTCTGGCTGGTTGTAGTTCGGGATCTGGGTAACATATAGCGTGAAAGGGCATATTGTAACAGATGGCGTGGTAGGGCTTGTTGTGACCTACCTCAACAGGTAGCAGCACTATGGCCTACCTCTTGATTCCGTCTTTGCAAAAGTTCACATTTCTCCTTTTATTGGCTCAAAACGACAAGAGTTTGAAATACATTTCGTCAAATTATTTGAAAAAAATATTCAACTATATCCTCCGATATTTTTGTAGGCTTTTGGAATTGATATCAAGCCTGTATGCAAGGTGTGGATAGTGGGGGTACGACATAAAACGAATTTCCATGTTAGAAGTTTCATTTCATTTGAATACAGACCGTTTTAATGTCAGTTTCATTTTGAACAAATATAAATTACTACTTTAGCACGAAGTTTAGTTTGTAACACTAATAACAGCCGGTTTGTGAACACATAAAATAGAAGGTATTAATTCATCTAGGAACTCTTTCTTATCCGCGTATTTTCTGCTTGTTTGATGTGCGTCGGCAGTGTAGTCAGAATAGCCAACGTAACATTAATTTTCATTCGTTCATGCATCAGAACACCTACCATTCTGCATTTGCAATGCTAGCCTTGATTGAAAACTGTGCGCCTGTCCCTCTCCCTTTTATATCTTTGTCTTTTAAGAAATGTTTGCCTTTTTTGTGGTACGGTATTTATAAACCGCTAATGTGCCAGAAACGACTTACAAGTCTTTCAACGTTAATATAAATAGAAAAATTATCACAAATAAAATTAGAGTTTTCTAACAAAACAAGAAGAGTAAAATTTTAATTTTAAAGCTGAGCTATTCATATTAATGTTTTAGAAATTGCATCTCTGTAATTCATTTACTGAGGAACCGTTTGTGCGCATAGAGCACAGTACAGTGGTAAAATTTTATTGAAGTTGAGGTTTTAATTGTGTTTTGAGACTACTTTCCGACGGAAAGAAAAGCTTATGAGATAGCTTTCCTCTGTGTGTGTGTGTGTGTGTGTGTGTGTTTGTGTGTGCACGTGTCCCCCTCAAATCTTGAACGAATAAACCGAATTTCACCAAAACTTGGTACATATGTAGTACTTAGTACGGACACCGGACTTTAATCGTTTTCGACTACACCAGTCACTTACTTTGTCAATGGCGGCCATTTTAATATTTAGAGTGATTTATCGAGAAACATTGAACCGATTCAAACAAAATTTTGTGTGCCAGCAGAGCATTGTGTAGGCATTGAATTTTGAAATTGATGTTGTTGTTAGTCTGCCATTTTGAAAGATAGCACCAAATGAGAAAAATATAGATTTTACATTATATCTCGGAAAATATCAAAGCAATTACCACCCAATTTCGTATGTCAGTAATACAATGGTAGGTCAGGTAAACATAAGTAATTTGACTTCATAAGGTACTTACTTTCAAAGTGGTGGTCGTACAAATATTTTAAGTTTATTTGGTAGTTTATTTTATACTATACCATTTAACTTATTTCGACCATATTTTGTATGCTGAAAGTATCTATTATAATTATAATATATGCCAACACATAGCCACTTTTTTCAGCCTTTTGCGAGATAGCACCACATGAATAAATAAAACCGATTCCTATCAAATTTGGCAAACAAGATTATATTATAACGGCAGATTATGCCAAATGATATGTTTCCGGTATGTCAGACACTTATTTTCAAAATGTCGGCCATATAATTATTTAAGTTTAGAATGTTATCTCGTTGAAACAATGTAATTGATTACAACATAATTTTGTATGCTGGCAGTACATATTACAACTATCAAATGCGTCTATGCGTAGAATATTTAGTCCGCCATTTTGTAAGACATGCCACATGAAAAAATAAAGTTTTTATGTAATATCTCAGGAAAAGGTTGACAGATTCCTACCAAATTTGGCAAACAATTTGCACTGCAGCAGGTAGTGTATACTGCTATGCTTTAAGTAGATCAGGCACTTATTTTCAATATAGAGGCTATATAAATATTTTAGCTCTGCATCTTTTATAAATGAAATAAATTCCAAATTAACTTTGTATGCTGGCAGTATGTATTACAACCATCAAATTTGTCTCTTCAGAGCCTCATTTATCAGCCATTTTGTAGGTTATCCGCACAACAAAAATTAAGTTTTTATGTCATATCTCAGGAAACACTCTAAACATACTTACAAGATTTGGCGAAGGAGTCATATTGTGGTAGGCCATATAACTATAAGAATTTTTAAGTGTGACATACACTTATTTTCAGCATGGCGGCTATAAAATCATTTCAGTTTATTGTGCTATATCTAAGAAATTTTGTAATCAATTTTAGCTTAACTTTGTATGCTGGCAGTATACAATCATCAAATGTGCTAATACATAACTTTTTTTGTCATCCATAAAAAATATGGAAGTTTTATGCAATATCTCCGGGACCAATCAGATTTTCACCAAATTCTTCACACAATGACCGCTATGTTAGGCCATCTAAGCATACCTGTTTTAAGTGGCTCAGTCACTTATTTTCAAAATGACGGCCCTGAAAATATTTTAGGTTAGTAAATCCTATCATTTGAATCATTAGCCTGATTAAATTAAAAGTTGATGCTCGAATCCGACCTCAGTAATGCAGTTTACTGCACACTAGCTTATGGTACAAGCTTTGCGGGGTTCGAATGCCGGGTAAGGCACGTGCGTATTTGTAATTGTCTTAATACTGTTATATATGTTTCTGGTTTCATCTCTAATGATATTGCTTTCAACGAGAAGATGAGTCCTACCTACCAACTGAGCTTTTAAGAAATTATTTAAAAATTAATTGCACCCATGTTGTGGAAAGTAGGCTCATTAGTTATGTCAGTAACTTCTTGTTTTGTAGCTGGTTTTTAATCACGGACGCAAGCTGTCTGGGTAACTAGGAGACAGAACTGTGACTCCCGCTCGTCTGAATACTCACCATTTTGTATTAATGAACACAATTTCGATTTCAGTCGTAATATCGATGTAGAGATAACACAAATTCAACATAACGAACTTAATTTTAACTTCAATTTGAGTCGACTTTTATAGTGGACGAGGTGAAATGTGGATGGAGGCCCTCACGGTGTAGTAGTAGAATAATAGGGATTCGGGAATTCTCCGAGAAAACTTCCTTATGCAAAGGTACCTAGTCAGGTTCGCTGAGAACCGAACCCATAATGGACGGCCTGCACTATAAAAATTGTTTAGCATTACAAGCATACGTAGATACCTTATTTTAATCTCCATTACTGTCACACATATTTCTCCAATGATCTCTTCGCTTTTTTGGTTTAATATGACCTTACACACCCATTTGGACATATCTTTCAGGATATCACCATGACCACAGTTGCAAGTTCGGCACCAGCCGATCCTCCTCAGGCGCGATACATGCATCCTTTTATAAATAAACCAACATAAATCGTATATAGTGGAGTGAAGAGATTTAGGTGGCTCTTAACGAGGTCTTGAGTGCAGATGAGAGCGAAACGAGGTGAAAATGGAGCAGCCAAAACCCACCGACAAGCGGCATCGTCAGGTACGATTCCCACTTGCGATCGAAACGCGGCCCCTATAAAATATATTTTCTAAAGATTGCTTTCAGACGCTTTTCATGCTTTTGTCAAATTTCCGTACTAATAAGCATGTCAGAGGGCCCATAGAACTACGAGAAGACTGACGCTGGTGTTGATGGATTTGGAGATTAACTCTTTAAAAACATGATATTTACAAGCAGCTAACGCTTCTTTGCTCTTATAATCGAAGGAGCTGTCTACCAGGACAAAAAATTGCAAGTATTTACCCTCGACATTTCTCAGATGACACTGCAGTAGTTCCCTGCAGATGACACTGTCATCTAGACATGATCGCGGAGTGATGAGACTTTCACTCGGCGCACCCAGGAACTTTTATGTGTCAAAAGAAATCTTGCTTATGGCCACACGTCTACTTTATGTCCTATCATAACTCCTGTAGCAGGACTTACACAGCAAAATGAGATACAATCTATCAATGATTTTTCCCGTTGCATCATATACTACGCCAGCATCAGTATACTGCGCTAAAGCACACAACAATAAACTGCAAATGGCGCAAAATAAATTATTCAGACTGGTCGCAAATGCATCAAGATATACATTTCCATCAAATAACTTCACTCAAAATTAAAATATGAGATTTTGCAAAACTTTTTTTCGTAGATCGGTGGTGCATTTTTGTGCTACGAGGGACAATTGAGGGCTATGATACTGATGACAGACAGCGCTGTAGGTAACCAGAATAGCTTTTAGTGCACAAATTATTCTAGCCCGAGCTGACACACAATTTCACGCTTATACTGAGCGAGATGGTGCAGTGGTAAACCTCTGGACTCGCATTCGGGAGGATGTGGGATGGTATCTCTGTCCAGCCATCCTTATTTCGGGTTTCCATGGTTTCCTGAAATCACTCCAGCTGAATGCTGGGATGGCTCCTTACTATAGGTCATGACCGATTCCTTTCCCGTTCCTGATCATCTGAACAACTTGCTCCATCTCTAATGACCTCACTGTCCACGATATGTTAAGCACCTCCCACCTACTTCTTTCATGCATAAAATAGTAGCATATGCGTAGGCGCGTTAGATTAGCTGGTAAGTAAATTAGTTCACTCCACGCATAAAAAAAATACAGTTACACATTTACGAAATGTTATGGTAAATCACAAAACAAAGTATGCTCTGAGTGGCACATAGCCNACATAGTAGCATATGCGTAGGCGCGTTAGATTAGCTGGTAAGTAAATTAGTTCACTCCACGCATAAAAAAATACAGTTACACATTTACGAAATGTTATGGTAAATCACAAAACAAAGTATGCTCTGAGTGGCACATAGCNTAAAAAAATACAGTTACACATTTACGAAATGTTATGGTAAATCACAAAACAAAGTATGCTCTGAGTGGCACATAGCCGAGGAGATAGCTGTAGGGTGCTGCATTGCATTACATACAACACCCTACGAAGCAGTAGGTACTCACAGCGTAAAAGTAAATAAATGTCACAACAGCGACAAAAGAGATCTACACTGCTGTAATGATGTCGATCAGCAGTCGACTTACCCCCGCGAGTTTTGTCCCGCATAATTAGAAAACATGCAGATACCACCGTTTGGTTTACATCAGTTCCAACACGTTAGATGACACACCAAGACGTTTTGATGCCTAGCAAAAATATGAAGACACCAGGATCATAAACCAAACATTTGGCAAATTTAGATGTTTTATTTTAGTAACATGTATTGGCAAAGTGGCCACATACCTCCAGTAAGATACATAGCCAAACATGACCAATTTATAAAACGGCTAAAATATATTAATGCAAAAATTATAGAGACATCAATCTTTTGAATAGGCACATCTTACAAACTGCATGCTAGAATACTATATTAATCAATACCCAGCAGCCGCTACGTCACTAGGCTGGCGGCGGGGGAATGATTGACAGCTGCCCAGTACTTATGTCACTGCCCCACAACAACCATCAGCTGATACTGTACTTTGCAAATGGGGATGTTTACTGTTTACACGTTGTGTAGGTTGGTCACTATGTCTGTCAAAATTTAATGAAACGGAGATTAAGAAGTGTTAGGAAATCTGTAAATAGTGTAAATGATAGTGCAAATAGTAAAATTAGTAGTGTAGTGAACTAGTAGTCAGGAACATATACAGTATTAACGAAATAGTGGATAGAAAAAAAGACAGTGTTAGTGAAGTAGCGAACAAGTAAATAGACAGTTTGAACGAAAATGTGGATAGGAAAATAAACAGCATGAATGAAAATGTAGACTGAAAAATAAAATGTATTAGTGAGATAGTGAATAGTAAAATAGATTGTGTTGACCAGAAACTTGACAGTGTGAGTGAAAGAATGGACAGTGTTGAGTGTAAGGTGTACCAGGAGGCGAGTGCCCTCATGAAGGAATTCCAAGAATTCCAACAGCAGCAGAGAAGAAGATACTCTGTGCCAGCCGCTAAGGAGGAGCTGTGATTGACCACCACAGAGCCGATGAAGGTGGACAGCGCGGAGAAGGTAGAGGTCACCTCCAAAACAGAAGTTGCACGAGATACCCACCAGTATCGCAGTGTGGGTACGCCTAAACCAGGGGAGGATAAAGACGTCACAATTAAACCCGTCCCCTTTGATGGAAATATACCTTGGAACGAATACCGTCACCAACTCGAGATTGTCGCCACTCTGAATGGCTGAACTGACGAGTTTGAGGCTCAAACACTCACGGGTGTACTAAGGTGCCTTGCACTGAGCATACTGCAGTATCTGCCACAACAACATCGATTGGGATACTCCACACTGGTGTCGGCATTGCAACTGTCTCGATATTGTTGCAGGTGCTTTCGGTGAAACAGGAATGGGATGCTGTATTGGTGGAGGGGAGTCTGAATGATTTTTCTTGCCAGATGGTCATTGACATTGGAATGGTTAGTTGGTATGGTTGGTCTGCGTCGTTTAATGAAACATTACATTAACTTTGGTGAGAGATAGTGTGAGAGACGAGTCATACATTCTCATTAAACACTATTATTCCAGCGCGGAGGTTGAGGGTATGTGGGTGTACATGTTACTTGTAGTTTGTGTGTATGACGTGCCTAGTGGCTATGACCTTTAGCGTCCATGGTACTTGCATCTTGTTTATGTTTCGTCTCTCACCCTACATATACATTGACTGCAGACTCTAGAGTATATAGTGATTCCTAACATTCCGACTCAGTTGCTATTCAGACTACGAAGAGTGAACATTGTCTAAGGCGAAGCTTCTTCACCTTCGTCGATGAAAAATAATCGAGAAAGTTATTTGTTTCGTAACTGTAAGACAACCGTTATTTATTAAAGCTTTCATGCGTGTCGAGCATGAGACTTGTCATCACTAGAATGTTAGGTGAAAGGAATGCTGGAAGGTGTATGAGAAAATCGAAGCGTAATGATACAACATGTGATATTAGTATTTCAACCAAGTCATTAAAGTCGTCATAAAATAAGCAGCTAGAATTTCCCGTCACTCTTCACAGAAGGTTCACGATACATGTCTACATGTATGTTCTTCCATGATTAGTAGGTTGTTAGATACCTCTGAGTCAGGGTACTAGGTTCGAATCTACGTTTCTTCTGTCCCAACTTCAAATAGCTCTTACCTTCAGCGAATGGTTTGTGTGTATGTTTGTACATATATATGTATGGGTGTGTGCATGTGTGTGTACATATGTTTGGGTAAGTGCGTGTTTGTTAGCATATATGTTTGGGTAAGTGTATATGTGTGTGTACATGTATACGTTTTGGTAAGTGCATGTTTGTGCGTGTATATGTTTGGTTAAGTGCATGTTTTTGGTCGTATATGTTTGGGTAGGTGCGTGTGTGCACGTATATGTTTGGGTAAGTGCATGTTTGTGCACATATGTGTTTGGGAAAGTGTGTGTGTGCGTATGTGTTTGGGTAAGTGCATGTGTGTGTGCGTATATGTTTGGGTAAGTGCGTGTTTATGCACATATATGTTTGGATAAGAGCACATGTGTGCGTATATATGTTTGGATAAGTGTGTGTACGTGCACGCATATGTTTGGGTAAGTGCATATTTGTGCACATATATGTTTGGTTAACGGTGTGTTTGTGTACTTATATCTTTGGGTAAGTGTGTGTGCACAAGTATATTTTTTGTTTAGTGCGTGTATGTGTGCACGTATATGTTTGGGCAAGTGTGTGTTTGTGCATGCATATGTTTGGGTAAGTGTGTGTGTGAGCATATATATTTTGGTTAAGTGCATGTGTGTGCATATATGTGTTTGGGTAAGTGCGTGTGTGCATGTATATGTTTGGGTAAGTGCATGTTTGTGTGGGTATATGTCAGGGTGCGTTGCTGAAGTGTTCGGCTCCACTCTTTATTTTAAAATGCTCGCATCATTGAAGTGTATGGTATCGCCCTTTATGTTATACCATGCACGCTTTGTTGCAGTGTTCGGCGTTGCTCTTTGTAAGGGTACCTGCATCGCCGCATTGTTTGGCATCGCCCTTTATATTAGGGTTTGTGCATCGTTGAAGAATTCGGCATCACCCTTTATGGTAGGGTGGAAGCATTGTTGAAGTGCTCTGTATCACTCTTTATTTATATTAAAATACACGCGCCGTTTAAATGTTCAGCGGTGTGCTTTATACCTCGTGCACTTCGACATAGCGTTTGGTAAGTGCACGTGTGTGCACATATATGTTTGGGTAAGTGGGTGTGTGAACACATATATATGTTTGTGTGTGCTAGTTTATTTTTGGGTAAGTGTATGTGTGTGCGCGTATATGTTTGGTGCTTCGTCACAGTGTTCAGTGTCACTCTTTATGTTAGGGTGCGTGCATCATTGAAGTGTTCGGCATTCCTTTTTATACATTAAAATGTTCCCACCATTTATATGTACAGTGGTGCCCTTTATGTTATGCCTCCCACGCTTCGATACAGTGTTTCGCATCATACTTTATGATAGGGAGTGTGAGTCGTTTAAGTGTTCGGTGTCACCATTTATATTAAAAATACCCACTTCGTTGAAGTGTACAGTAGCGCCCTTTATGTAATGTCTATCGCGCTTCGCCGCAGTGTTTGGCATCGCCCTTTATGTTAGGGTGCTGTTAAAGTGTTTGGCGTCACCCTTTATGTTTGGGTGTGTGCGACATTGAAGTGTTCGGGGCCAAACTTTATATTAAAATGCATGCATTGTTGAAGTGCACAGTAGCATCCTTAATGTTATGGCATGTGTGCTTCGTCGCAGTGTTCGTTGTGGCTCGTTGTTAGGGTGCATGCATCGCCGCAGTGCTTGGCATCATCCTTTATGTTAGGGTGCGTGCTTTGTTGAAGTGTTCGGTGTCAGCCTTTATGCTAGAGTGCGTGCGTCGTTGAAGTGTTTGTTGTCACCCTTTATATTAAAAAGCGCCCATTATTTTATGCCTCTCGTGCTTCGTCGCAGTGTTCGACATTGCTCTTTGAAAGGGTGCATGCATCGAAGCAGTGTTTGGCGTCCCCTGTCATGTAAGGGTGCGTTGGTTTTTGAAGTGTTTTGCATCATCCTTTATGTTAGGGTGCCTGGATCGTTGAAGTGTTCTGTGCCATTCTTTATATTATAATGCATGTGTTGTTGAAGTGTACGGTAGAACTCCTTGATGTATTATGCCGCATGCAATTCTTGGCAGTGTTCGATTCTGCTCTTTGTTAGTGGCGTGCTTCATTGAAGTGTTCAGTGTATCCCTTCATAAAAGGGTGCATGCATAGTTGAAGTTGTTGGCATCATCCTTTATGTTAGGGTGCACGCATCATTGAAGTTATGGGCACCAACCATTAATATTGAAACGCACAAGCTGTTGAAGTGTATGGTAGTGCACATTAAGTGATACCATGCGCGCTAGTGTGTGTGCTTCGTTGAAGTGCTCCACATCACACTTTATATTAGGGTGCGTGCATTGTTGAAGTGTTAGGCGTCATTCTTTATATATTAAAGTGCTCGCTCTGTTGAAGTGTAGGTCTGTTTGTATTATGCCTCACACACTTCGTCACAGTTTTTGGCGTCACCCTTTATGTCAGTGTGAGTGTGTCGTTGAAGTGTTCGGCGCCATCCATTATATTGAAAATGTCCCGCATCTTTGAAGTATACAGTGGCAGTCTTTATGCTCTACCGTGCGCACTTCACCACAGTGTTTGGCATCGCTCCTTATGTTATGAATTTGACGACTACATCTTATACAGTTCGGGAATTACAGCCGACCATGCTTATAAGTTCGCATAGGGCTTAAATTACTATTTGTTAATTTTCCTTGTTGGCGTCGATCCTTATGTTATGAATTTGACGACTACATCTTATACAGTTCGGGAATTACAGCCGACCATGCTTATAAGTTCGCATAGGGCTTAAATTACTATTTGTTAATTTTCCTTGTTGGCGTCGATCCTTATGTTATGAATTTGACGACTACATCTTATACAGTTCGGGAATTACAGCCGACCATGCTTATAAGTTCGCATAGGGCTTAAATTACTATTTGTTAATTTTCCTTGTTGGCGTCGATCCTTATGTTATGAATTTGACGACTACATCTTATACAGTTCGGGAATTACAGCCGACCATGCTTATAAGTTCGCATAGGGCTTAAATTACTATTTGTTAATTTTCCTTGTTGGCGTCGATCCTTATGTTATGAATTTGACGACTACATCTTATACAGTTCGGGAATTACAGCCGACCATGCTTATAAGTTCGCATAGGGCTTAAATTACTATTTGTTAATTTTCCTTGTTGGCGTCGATCCTTATGTTATGAATTTGACGACTACATCTTATACAGTTCGGGAATTACAGCCGACCATGCTTATAAGTTCGCATAGGGCTTAAATTACTATTTGTTAATTTTCCTTGTTGGCGTCGATCCTTATGTTATGAATTTGACGACTACATCTTATACAGTTCGGGAATTACAGCCGACCATGCTTATAAGTTCGCATAGGGCTTAAATTACTATTTGTTAATTTTCCTTGTTGGCGTCGATCCTTATGTTATGAATTTGACGACTACATCTTATACAGTTCGGGAATTACAGCCGACCATGCTTATAAGTTCGCATAGGGCTTAAATTACTATTTGTTAATTTTCCTTGTTGGCGTCGATCCTTATGTTATGAATTTGACGACTACATCTTATACAGTTCGGGAATTACAGCCGACCATGCTTATAAGTTCGCATAGGGCTTAAATGACCATTTGTTACTTTTCTTTGTTGGAGTCGACACCTATGTTATGAATTTGACGAGCACATCTAAAATGGTTCAGGAATTACGGCCAACTATTCTTATAAGTTCGCATAGGGCTTAAATTACTATTTGTTAATTTTCCTTGTCTGTGTTGATGCCTATGATATGAATTTGACGCCTTCTTCTTAAACGGTTCGGGAATTACGGTCAACTATGCTTATACATTCGCATAGTGCTTAAATGAATATTTGTTAACATTCTTCAGCTAACATGACCTTTACTGACTTGCCAGTTTCGAGAGCCTCGCGTAACTAATACATTTAAGATAAAAATTAAATTTTTTAAATATTAAAATTAAGAAAATTAAAATTAATTAAAATTATAAAATATTTTTTTAAAAATTGTTAGAGCCTCGGGTAGCCAATCAGAGACGACGACATTTCGAGAGCCACTCGTAAAAAATCAGCGATGAGAGCCTTGTGTTGAGACGGAAGCCTTACGTAGCGCACACGCAGTGGTGACGTCATCGGCTGACGCGGGAGGTGCTACCGGCTCCCAGCTCCCTGCCAGCTGCCAGGTGCAATGAAATGCCCATTCTTAGGCTACTCCGGCAAAAGAGAAACTCTGCATGTATGCTTACAAAATTGATTAAGTTTTGTTGAAGTGTTTAATATATATAACATACTATGCTAAAATATTTATATTAACACCTTTAAAATGTACTGTGGCACCAAAAACATGTCAGTTTACATTCTCTACTGTAACACTACTTGCGTGTAAAATTTGGTGTGAATCGGTTGATTGTTCCTCGAGATACGGAATAAAAACTTTTTTTTTCTAGTGATAAGATTTTGCATTAGCATATTCGATGATTGTCATAGATGCAGTATACAAAGTTAAGTTAGAACTTTGTTTCCTTAAAATCGGTTACACATTTTCATAGCTATAGCACACTAAGCTAAAGTGTTATTATAGCCGCCATTCTGAAAATAAATATCTGGCACATTTATAGCATACAAAATAATATTACCTACCACAGTACATATTATTCGATAATTTTGGTGGGAAGAGGTTAATTATTTCCCGAGATATACATAAAAATTTAATTATTCATATGGCACTGTCTTACAAAATGGTAGACGAAGGTGGCTATGCGTTTATATATATTATGCTTCTAATAGATACTTCCTGCATACAACATGTAGAATTTAAATTGGTCGAATGGTTTATACACCAAATATGCAGCGGTTGGTGGGAGTTTATAACTATTTACCTTTACATGTTTTAAAAATATCTAATCATCAATATATACATATATATATCAGCGACATATACTCTTGCATGACTACTGGTTTACATACACTGTGTTTAGTAGCAAGCAAAGGTGACGCACCCTTTTACAAGTCGTTTAATGAAACGTTACATAAACTTTGGTGATAGATAGTGTGAGAGACGAGTCATACAGTCTCATTAAACACT
This sequence comes from Clitarchus hookeri, assembly GCA_002778355.1. NCBI lineage: Eukaryota > Metazoa > Arthropoda > Insecta > Phasmatodea > Phasmatidae > Clitarchus > Clitarchus hookeri. Next base: position 144,828 of record NQII01000854.1, on the reverse strand, counting down.
ATTATTCCAGCGCGGAGGTTCTGTGCGTGCATGTGTACATGTTACTTGTAGTTTGTGTGTATGACGTGCCTAGTGGCTGTGACCTTCTGCGTACATGGTACTTGCATCTTGTTTATGTTTCGTCTCTCATCCTACATATACATAAACTGCAGACTCTAGAGTATATAGTGATTCCTAACATTCCGACTCCGTTGCTATTCAGACTGCGAAGAGTGAACATTGTCTAAGGTGAATCGTTCTTCATCTCCGTCGATAAAAATTAATCGGGAAAATTATTTGTTTCGTTACTGTAAGACAACCTTTTTTTCTCAAAGCTGCCAGCTTGTCGAGCATGGGACTTGTCATCACTAGGGTGTTAGGGGAAAGGATGATGGAAGGTGTATGAGAAAACCGAAGTGTAATGGTACAACATGTGATATTAGTCTTTCAACCAAGTCATTAAAGTCGTCATAAAATAAGCAGCTAGAATTTCCCGTCACTCTTCACAGAAGGTTCACGATACATGTCTACATGTATGTTCTTCCATGATTAGTAGGTTGTTAGATACCTCTGAGTCAGGGTACTAGGTTCGAATCTACGTTTCTTCTGTCCCAACTTCAAATAGCTCTTACCTTCAGCAACTTGTTCGTGCATATGTTTGTACACATATATGTGTTGGTGTATGCGTGTGTGGGTACGTATTTTTGGATAAGTGTGTGTTTGTGCACGTATATGTTTGGGTAAGTGTGTTTGTACATGTTTATGTTTGGGTAAGTTTGTGTTTGTGTGTATATGTTTGGGTAAGAGTGTGTGTGCGCATACATGTTTGTGTATGTGCGTATTTGTGCTCGTATATGTTTGGGTAAGTGCGTAGTTGTGCTCGTATATGTTTGGATAGGTGAGTGTGTGCACATATATGTTTGGATATGTGAGTGTGTGCACATATATGTTTGGGTAAGTGTGTGTATGTGTGTATATGTTTGGGTAAGTGCCTGTGTTCGCATATATGTATGGGTAAGTTCGTGTTTGTTCACATATATGTTTGGCTAAGTGGGTGTGTGTGTATATGTTTGGGTAAGTGCATGTGTGTGTGCTTATATGATTGGGTAAGTGTGTGTTCATGCACATTTATGTTTGGGTAAGTGAATGTGTGCACATATAGGTTGGGTAAGTCCATGTTTGTGGATATACATGTTTTGGTAAATGCATGTGTGCACGTATATAATTGGTTAAGTGCATGTGTGTGTATGTATATATTTGGGTAAGAGCATGTTTATACTCGTATATGAAAGTAGGTGCATGTGTGTGCGCGTATATGTTTGTGTAAGTGCATGTTTGTTCGTGTATATGTTTGGGCAAATGTGTGATTGTGCATGTATATGCTAGGGTGCATCGTTGAAGTGCTTGGCATCACCCTTTATATTAAAAATGCCTGTGTTATTGAAGTATATGGAAGTGTGCTTTGTTATGCTTCGCGTGCTTCGTCACAGTGTTTGGCGTTACCCTTTATGTTAGGGTGCATGTGTCGTTGAAGTGTATGGTGCCACTCTTAATATATCACATTGCCCGCACCATTGATGTGTACGGTAGCACCCTTCATGTTATGTCTCGCGTGCTTCACTGCAGTGTTTGGTGCCACCCTTTATATTAGGGTGCGTGAGTTGTTGAAGTGTTAAGCTTCACCTTTATATTAAAATGTCATCATCGTTGAAGTGTATGGTAGAGTTCTTTATGTTATGCCACAGGCACTTCGTCGCAGTGTTCGTTGTCGCTCTTTGTTAGGGTGCGTGCATCGTTGAAGTGTTCGGCATCCTCCTATATATATATTAAAATGCCAGCACTGTTGAAGTGTATGGAGCACTCTTTATGTAAAGCCTCGCACACTTCGACGCCATGTTAGGCATCAACCTTTATGGTAGGGTGCATGAGTCGTTTCAGTATCCGGCATCATCTTTTATATTAAAATTTCGTCATCAGTGAAGTGTACGATAGAGCCCTTTATGTAATTCAGCGCCCGCCACGTCGCAGTGTTCGATGTCGCTCTTTGTTAGGGTGTGTGTGTTGTTGAAGTGTTTGGTGTCATCCTTTATATATTAAAATGCATGCATCATTGAAGTTTGCGGTAGCACCCTTTATGTTATGCTTCGCCTGCTTCGTCGCCTTGTTTGGCATTGCCCTTTATGTCAGGGTGTGTGCATCATGTAAGTGTTCGGCATCACCCTTTATATTAAAATGCATGCATCGTTGAAGTGTACGGTAGCATACTTTATGTTTTGGTGCTCGCGCTTCGTCGCAGTGTTCGATGTTGCTCTTTGTTATGGTATATTGCTTTGCCACAGTGTTTGGGCATCGCACTTTATGTTAGGGTGCGTGCATCGTTGAAGTGATCGGCGTCAACCTTTATGTAAGGGTGCATGTGTTGCTGAAGTGTTCGGTATCACCCTTTATTTTAAAATGCATGCGTTGTTAAAATGCATGGTAGCGCCATTTAAGTAATGGCGCCCACGATTCGTCGCAGTGTTCGACGTTGCTCTGTGTTAGGGTGCATGCATCGTTGAAGTGTTCGGTGTCACTCTTTATATATTAAAATGCCTGCACTGTTGAAGTGTACAGTAGCAGCCTTTATGTTATGCCACGTGCGCTTCGTCACAGTGTTCAGTGTCACCTGTTATGTCAGGGTGTGTGCGTCGTTGAATTGTTTGGCATCATCCTTTATATTAAAATGCACGTGTTGTTGAAGTTTACGGTAGCACCTTTTATGTTATGGAGTGCGCGCTTCACCGCAGTGTTCGATGTTGCTCTCTGTTAGCGTGCATTCATCGCCGCAGTGTTTGGCATCGCCCTTTATGTTAGGGTGTGTGCATCATTGAGATGTTTCGGCATCACCCTTAATGTTAGGGTGCGTGTGTTGTTGATGTGTTCGACGCCAACCTTTATATTAAAATGCATGCATCGTTGAAGTGTACGGTAGCACCCTTTATGTTATGCCTCGCACATTTCGTCAGTGTTCGTCGTTGCTTTTTGTTAGGGTGCCTGCATCGTTGAAGTGTTCGGTAATGTTCTTTATGTTATGATGCGTTTGTCGTTCAAGTGTTCGGCGACACCCTTAATGTTATGGTGCGTGCATAGTTGCAGTGTTCGGCATCATCCTTTATATATATTAAAATGCACGCGCCGTTGAAATGTGTGGCAATGTGCTTTATGCCTCGGGTGCTTCGCCGCAGTGTTTGGCATCATCCTTTATGTTAGGATGCGTGTGTCGTTGAAGTGTTCGGCATCACCCTTTATATTAAAATGCATGCGTCATTGAAGTGTACAATAGCTCCCTTTATGTTATACTGCCGCAGTGTTTGGCATCACACTTTATGTTAGAGTGCGTGCATCTGGTGTCGATGCCTATGTTATGAATTTGACGACTACATCTTAAACAGTTCGGGAATTACATCCAACTATGCTTAAAAGTTCGTGTAGGGCTTAAATGACTATTTGTTAATTCCCTTGTTGGTGTCGATGCCTAAGTTATGAATTTAGCGAGTACATCTTAAACATTTCAGGAATTACAGCCAACTATGCTTATAAGTTCGCATAGGGCTTAAATTACAATTTTTTAACTTCCCTTGTTGGCATCGATGCCTATGTTATGAATTTAATGCCTACATCTTAAATGGTTAGGTAATTACGACCACTTATGCTTATAAGTTTGCATAGGGCTTTAATGACTAGTTGTAATTTACATCGCATTTGTGAAGACTCTGCGATAGCCATCCCAGCTTGGAATACAAGGGGGTGAAGTTTAACATGTCCTCTATCCACTGCATCACCAGGGCACCCTGTGAATGCAAGAGCATGAAGTATGGTAGGATTCGACTATGAGAAGACTCCTCAACTCCTCATTGCCCAAGAAGGAGTCATTTAGCCACATTGTGGAGCCATTGAAACAAATAATATTTTAATAGAAATTAGGGAAATTTCGAGGGGAAAAGGGACATCTTTAGTGGAAAAGGGACATTTTGAGGAAAATATGCGACATTTCAAGGAAAAAAAAAAGACATTTCGAGTAAAAAATAAGACATTTCGACGGAAAAACGGGGGAAAATGGTGGCTCCGCTATTCCTGCCAGGTGCCAGGTGCAATAGAATGCCCATTTTTAGTCTACTTGTATGTCCGCTATTTTGAAAATCAGTGTCTAATATATTTAAATTCCTAAGTTTACATGGCCTACCATAGTATTACTTACTTGCCAAACTTGGCAAGAATTGGTTGAGTAATTTTTCCCGAGATGTAACGTAAAGGCTTTATTTTAATGTGGTGGTATCTTCCAAAATGGCTGGGCAACAACAATATCTGTATCTAAATTCAATGCAAACATGATGAACTGTCAACATACAAAATTCGGTTTTAAGCTGTTGAATGGTTCCCGAGATCTATCACCTTAATATTTTTTATCGCTACCATTTTAAAAGTAAGCGCCTGGCGTGGTCGAAAACAATAAAAGTCAGAGGTTCTTATTGAGTATACGTACCGAGTTTGGTGAAATTTGGTTCACGCGTTGAGTAGTTTTAGGGGAAGGGGGCACGTGCAGACACACANTATACGTACCGAGTTTGGTGAAATTTGGTTCACGCGTTGAGTAGTTTTAGGGGAAGGGGGCACGTGCAGACACACAGACACACATACAATCGCATACACACAGGCAGGTGATCTAATAAGTCTTTTTTTTCCTTTGGTAAGTAGACTAANACAGACACACATACAATCGCATACACACAGGCAGGTGATCTAATAAGTCTTTTTTTTCCTTTGGTAAGTAGACTAAAAAGTGTGTTGCCATCTGCCACAAAATTGTAATGGACTTGTAACTAATACTGCAGTAAGTAATGATGCGATCATGACATCACCACCTAGCACAGTAATTAATGAAGTAATGATGGCACCATCGGAAAATGAGGACCGGCATGTGAACACCATGACAAAATTCGTTGATAATATAAAGATGCTCATGCTACAACTGTGGTGAGACCTTCGGTAAAAGTAGCAATGCACGACAGCATGAGAGGAATAAGAAAATGCTTGAAGAAAACCGGCTGAGCTTATTTGATTGTTGGCTGTTGTACGTGTTGACAAGAATTCAAAACACGAGGAAACAATTTGTTGTGATGCATATCGTCATCATGTCAACCAGTACACACCCCCGAATCGAAAACCTGTGCGTGTTCTAATGAAGCCGAATGATAATGGATTTTTGCTGAAAGAATCAGCATTCTCTGGCAATATGAAAACATACTTTGCATGGGATACATCACTTAGGGAGAAAGACATCTACTCATTTCTGCCAGATATTAAAAATACTTTAATCAACCAACTTACAGAGGAAATAGAAAATCAGGGCCTTTAAAATATAATCTGTGGTTGGAATGTAGCTACTCTAAACCATAATTGTACCAAAATGAACATTGTAGAGGAGCATCCAAGACCCTGAATGTTTCTCTTTTTAATGTGTATGAAGTCGAAGACAGTGTTGAAGAAAATAATAAGAACATATGTCGTGAAGAAGAACAAGCGGTTACGAAGGGTTTAAACTGGACTCTCGGTTCAGTAGATTTACAATTAAAGACAAAATATAGACCTACCACCCATTTACAATATATCAAACGATTTTCCCCTCTTCTACCTACGAAAGGCATCGCAAAGAAATTATTGTAATTAGATTGACTTTGGTAAAAAAAATATTAAAAACTATGTGTTTTACTTCTTTTTAAAAACCCATCGTCGAAAATTACCTGTTTCATATAAAATTTATTTCCTAAAATGCTGTGGTGCAAATAAGATTTGAATGAGAAAAAAACAACTAAAGTAGTATTACGAAAGAAGAGAGAATAATTAAATATATCAAGTTGCATACTTTGTGGGTATAAACTAATTTGTAGTAATCTGGGTCTTGTCAACCATTTAGCACAAATCAACATCACCGCAATCTTAAGACGAGTGGTTTGGAAATGCTTGACATGGGTGCTCTCTGGTGGGAGATGCTAAAAACACGTGCTATCAGCACACACTAGTGGACTATAATGAAAACATGAGTTATCAATACAGTCTAGAGGGCAAAACCCAGGAGACTAGGGATGGTAGTAGGAATACAGAAAAGAGAGTATGATGGGGGTCCGGTGTGATGTAAAGCTAATGATTAGTTGGTGGTGGTGGAGGTGGGCAAAAGATTTACTGACTAAGTAATCAATGAAATGTAGTAATAGGTGTTCGCCGACTGCTGGTCGCCATGCAGGGAAGAGTTTGCTGTGCTCGGTCATCTTTGCGAGAATTGAATCCTGGACCTTTTACATGTATTTAAAGAGTAATATTATTTTCCAAATTAATTTTTTTTAAAATTTTTAATTTATTACAATTTAAATTTTTTGTTTAAATTCTTATTTTAATATTTTATGAATTTTATATAATTTAAATTTTTTTTACAAATTTTAAAAATTTAAATGTTTTGATTTTTATAACTTTTAAAAATATTTCCTATTTTTACGATTTGTTAACGATTTTTTGCGACTTTTCTTGATTTTTCACGTTCAAGGTCACTTAGGGTTGAGGTCAAGCTCAAGCTCACGGAAATTCAAGATGGCAGTCGTGGTCAATAATGTAAAATGTTGCAAATTAAAAAAAAATTGCAAATAAATTTAGATGACAGTTGATGTCAATAATGTAAACAAACATGGCTGCTGTCCCACACATATTGACACTTCATCAAAGAGACTTCAATCCACCTTGGTGATTTGTGGATTTTTTCAAGAGTATTGAATCTACCTTGCTGATTGTGGACTTTCGCGGAAAATAAAAGAAGTAAAAATAATTCGATCTAAAAATTTTTCCTTTAATTTTTATTTTTTGGATATATTGGGGAGGGGGGGGTGATTTGGGGATTTAATAATTGATTTATGAAGTGGTTTAAGAGTAAAATGGGATTATTTGAAAGTTGTTTTTATAATATCTTTGTAAGTGAATGACATTTAACTTACCAATGATTTCGTCACAATCTACAAGCGACAACTCGATGCAGTTGCTGTTAATAAGACTTGACACCATAAATGGTCATCTGTATAATGCGAGCAATTTATTTATAACAAACTCAGATCGATTACTGATATTATGCGCATGTACTAACACCAGCTCCCCGATTTGCAAATTGTGTTCCTTCTTCGCTCTGTCTGCTCTTCTACGCGTATCAGCAGCATGATATATCGCTGTTTCACAAATTGTCGAATTTATTGCAATAATTTCTCGTGATCAGCCTCTCCAATGTTTTTACTGTCGTGTTCCGGTTTCTCAATAGGGTGGGAAATCGGTAAACGTGACGGCATTCCACACAAGGTCTCATATGGGGTCTGGTCAGTGTAAGAGTGAATGACGTTATTTTCTCCATTCTGGAAATTCGCAGAGACCTGACAATTGAATTACCAAATGAANCAGTGTAAGAGTGAATGACGTTATTTTCTCCATTCTGGAAATTCGCAGAGACCTGACAATTGAATTACCAAATGAACATTTGGATGGTTGTAGTTCCTGAATACGAAATGCAAATACAGAGCATTTGTCAGAATAAGTCCCTTTGCAATTAAACATACTGCTACTTTCATTTTACCAATGCCTTCTATATTTAATAAAGCCTGTCTATTTACTAACGGGCTAGCCCGTGATGTAACACCAACTGGGGTACGGGTATTACAGGGATGCGAACATTTGCTTGCTCCAGCGAGTAATAAAAATATTCCGAAAGACAACTCACTTCATCCCTGCTGTCTAGTAATGCGGTACACGGATTCCCATGAATAATCACATTAACTTCTGGACATAGAGATTCACGCAATAAACATTCTACTACACAACTTTCGTACAATAAAAATTCTTTCTCATTCTCACGTAACAAAATTGCAAGAATGTTCCGGCATATAACTGGCTCCGATGATTATTGCACCTTTCTTTNTTCTCATTCTCACGTAACAAAATTGCAAGAATGTTCCGGCATATAACTGGCTCCGATGATTATTGCACCTTTCTTTTTTTTTAAAGTACTACTGGTCTACATTAGAGTGCCGTCAATACTGACCAACCCTTGTTTGACATACTTTGCTTGACTTTACGTGGTAAGGGGTAATACTGGCGCTGCGGCGATTTTTAATTACTGTCGATCAGTGAAAATGGTGGGACAAATGTATTCAACACCGCCTCTCCATTTCGTGTCCCTTTCGGTGGAGTATTCCCACGCTTCTAACGATGTTTGTGTACGCATATGTCATCGACGTGGATAGGACTTCGATCACGTCCTGAATCACGACGTCGCTCTGGAGTACATTCTTTACTTGTTGACTTACTTCGCGGCGACTTCTCATTATCGCTGCCATGCGGTTTGCTTCGTTTCCTATTATCAGATCGGTGATTTTCGTCATTACGCTGCCGTCTGCACCTTCTACGCCAAAATGGTAAGTTCTGGCGAGTATTTACGTGTAATGGTTCATCGGAATGGTCATTATAACGATCTCCTTTTTTAGGTGAGTGGCCAATCGACTGAACAGTGCGGTAAGTAGACACACTGCATTGGTTTGATGCGCTCGGTGAACCGGAAGAACCTGGTTGATCTGTGTGTGTGTTACCTCGAGACATAATGTCTAAACGAGCGTAACGTAGGAGTTCGTCTCGAAATTNCCTGGTTGATCTGTGTGTGTGTTACCTCGAGACATAATGTCTAAACGAGCGTAACGTAGGAGTTCGTCTCGAAATTACTGCACTGAAGTGATAGATCTACTCGCCCAGTTTAATTGATAACGGCAGGGAAGTTGAAGAAGAACCATAGCTACGAACTCCTCATCCGACATAGGTAGTGTCATGTATCGTATATGTAGTGGTGTGAAATGAGCCTCCAAAGAATAGTTACGACTTGGGTAGAAACGTTTANAAGTGTCATGTATCGTATATGTAGTGGTGTGAAATGAGCCTCCAAAGAATAGTTACGACTTGGGTAGAAACGTTTATTGTGTAGTTGTGCCCGAAGTAAGCCTTGTACGTTTTTACTCCAATACTTCTCCTAAAAGGCTTTACGAAACTGCTCATAAGAGCGTATTTGTTCACGCTCAATTTCCCACCAGTGGTTAGCACTTTCCTTTAAAACAAGGTCAACATATTGAAGAATTTCGTCAGATCCGATTTTACACACCGTAAAATACTTCTCCAATCTTTTCAAAAAGGCTACTGGGTTCTCAACCTCGCGACCCTTAAAGGTATGCAAGTCATCTACTAACAATCTCGATTAGCTTAGCATAGGCACAATCTGCACTACAGACTGTGGAGGTGTAGAAAGTGTAGTACCAGACGTAACTGAAGTTGAATAGTGAGTAACTTTAAGCGACGTATGTGACTCTTCCAAACCGCGATTACGGTGGTCCATTTCAGATACTACTTCACTATCAAGACCTGAGCTTGAATTTGAAGAGATTTGTGCAGTTTGTAATTGTGCTACGGTGTTATGCAATTCCGTCAATTCCGTTTCAGTTCTAGAGCTGCGCATCTGACATTCTTCGGTAGTGGTGTTAAGATTGGTCGCTACTAGGTCTATACGTGGTACCACCTTTCATAAAACTTCATTAACGGTTTCAGATTTGAACGAGTTGAACTGAGCCTGCATTTCGGCACGAACAGATTTTAATTCGTTGCGTAGACATCGATCTTAATCTGTAAACACTAATGAAAAATATATATTTCTTTTTTTAAAGGCAGAGTCGGAGGTTCTAGGTAAGGATGGGAACTAATTGCCTCTCATGACTAAGCCCCATATGCCTAGACGTGCAGGAAAGATCCTAACTACAAGGGCAAATATTCGCGGAGTAGAATGATAATGGCGGATCGAATACAAGGGGACGGGGGACCGGAGAAAGGAGCTGTTCATGCTCTGTCATTCCCGTCCCCTGTCGGTCATTTTCCCCTCAAAATTTCCCTTTTTTCCCNGAGAAAGGAGCTGTTCATGCTCTGTCATTCCCGTCCCCTGTCGGTCATTTTCCCCTCAAAATTTCCCTTTTTTCCCTCAAGATTTCTCGTTTCTCCCTCAAAAAATCACCGATCCTTCCAGTTGCAAAAAACAGCCGCAGAAAGGCATTTTTCAATCCATCGGGAGGATTTGGGAGTCTCGCTTCTTAAGGGCAGAGCAGTGGCGGCCATATTGGTTTTATAGGCATAGGATATGCCAAATCGATACACTGAAGCCGGAATAGGAACCAAAGCGGACCGTCAGCCATATTGGTTCTGCCAGACATTTTAACGGCCATGTTGGATGTCTGGTACTTTGAGATCGATCTTTAATCTTGACCCCAGTGACATTTAACCTTAAACACAAGAATCCCCAAAAAACCCAAAAAATTCCAAAATATTTATAAAAAATTGTTAAACAATTAATTAAAAAAAATTATAGCATTAAAATTTTAAATGTTTGGAATTAGAGTGAACGAGAGACTGGAACCAACCAGCCACCATTTTATGATATCGCATAACCACCATGTTGGATCCAGATGAACTTAACATGACCCATAACCTTGAACCTATAACCATGACCTTGGATGAACTTGAAAACCAAAAACTTGAGAAAAATGAAAAAATGGAATAAATTCGTAAGTCAGCGAGCATATTACATTACTGACTACTACCACCAACTTGGCTCCAAGTAACCTTGACCTTTGAAATTGAACTTAGTAACATTTGACCTTGAACCCAAAAATTTGTTAAAAATCTCAATATTTTTAGGAATTTATAAAAATTAGTAAAAAATATCATCAGAAATTATTTCTTTTTATTATTTTTAAAAACTTACATTTCTGGAGGTTCCCCCACAGCACTAAGACAAGCAGACGAACGAACCCCCTTCAATCAATCACATTTTATTAACATTCCCCTCCCCCCATTTTTACCTTTGCTAATTCTGTCAAATGCACTCCCCCCACCATATTGGTTTTTTGTTTGTTTTTGTTTACATTTTCTACACCTAGGTGGCACTGATGATTCCGACCAACATATTAGATTTGGATGACCTTCACTTTGACCTCACATCTGTGACCTTGACATCGTAACCAAGAAATTGGATGACCTTGCACCCAAAAATAAATTCTAAAAACTTTTATAAAATCCTAAATTCCCAAAAAATATAAAAAAATTATTTAAAGACTGGTTTTTAAAAATCAATATCTCAATAAATCTCGCAAAATTTACATCAATGAGCACCACAATCGGCACCGCAATTAGGACCGCAATCAGCACCGCAATTAGGACCGCAATCAGCATCGCAATCATCACCGCAATCAGATCCATAATCAGCACTGAAATCAGCACCGCATCAGCACCGCAATCAGTTATCCACTCCAACCCACACACCAAACCGCGGAAACCCATACACCAATCAACACCAATCCACAACAATTCATAGCAGTTCACACCAATCTCCACACCAATCCACACACTAATCCACACCAATCCATACCAATCCACACCAATACGCTCCACAATCCGCTCTACAATCCCTTCTCTGCAATCCACAACAACTCATGCCAATACTTCGATCAATCCCAATTCTTAGCAATACTCCTCCGCAATCCACAGAAATCCATGTCAATCCTTCGATAAATACCAATCATTCGATCAATCCCAATCCTTCGATCAATCCCAATCCCTCGATCAATCCCAATCCTTCGATCAATCCTTCGAGCAATCCTTCAGTTCGTCCCCCACCCATATGTAAAGAAATTACATTCGTTCGCCAACTGCCTCCAAATTTGTACATGTCGACAGAATTAATGTTCCGTATGCAGTCATATATCCATGCATTTTTATACTAGTTTTTATTATCATTCTATATGCAGATATTTCCGTTAATAGTCGCGTGCTCGTAGAACCACTTTAAAGTTGCGAGGGAAAAAAGGACACAACACAGAAAAATTAAGGAAAAACAACTATTTTGTAATTACAATTTTAGGAGAAAGCAGTACATTACATCATGCGATTTATCCCCGATTCTTCAGTTTACTAATGATTGAATATCTCGTTAATGTGCGTGAGATACTCACGTTTTTTGAAGGTCAATCAAATATCTGAATCTATCAACAAGTTCATTCGGGTCTTCGGGATATAGGTAGCCAGTATTCTCTGCATCTTCAGCCTTGTTCATGTCGCTTGTTGCAGCAAATGTGTTGGAGGGGTGTGTCAGTGTATCGAGAAAATCGTAATAATCGTCTTCAGCACTATCACTGTCTTCATGTTAATTTTCAACAATGATCTCTTAATGGTCATCTTCACCTCCTGTTTTGTATTCTATATTAAATTTGCTTTCCTTTGCAGCAGAAGTTATATGTTCATCAGTATTTAGAGCGAACAACAGTTTATTTTGAAGTTCGCCGACTTCACGCGAAAGTCTTGCAAGTGTACATTCCACACAAATCTACTTTACTTCGTCTTTAGCCATCCAAACTGTAACACCGGACATGCTTACAAGAGCGTGAAACGAGTTTGATTATCGCGTAGATGTTATTCGGGCCGCTCATCGTGGTCACGTTGAACATTTATGAATGTATGGTTAACAAACTTCACGGTTCCATGGTTCACTTGACTGGTCAATCAAGGTTGTAGGTTGCTTGNAACATGCGCAATTGGGCAATCTCGCTCCCGTGTTCCCAGTAGACACCTGAAACATGGCAGAGGAGAGGAAAGGAAGAAGGAGTTGGAGACTTTCTAAGCGGACAGCCTGCCACGAGCGCTGTGTATGTATTCTTCAACTTCGAGGTTGTGGGTCCTGATAGCTTGAGGAAAGTCCCAGCTTCGTGTTATGTTCTTGCAATCTGACACCTCAGTCGCCCTCCACCGAGCCAGGGGCTGTCCAGTATATGTATACGGCTTATGACTGTAGGCATGCAGTGGCGACCGGCAGTTGAAACGAACCCCGTGCTGTGGATGCAGCCATTCAACCCCCCCTTTTTTTCCATATGTTTTCCAGCGCGTGGGTAAATATATATCTCACCCCATCCCTCCCCCAGCTATAAAATATGACATATAGTGGGCTACAATTTTGCCAACTATGTAATTATACGCTGTTTTGTAAAAATGTTTGCATTCTTAGTAAAAAATACATTTATCAGTCTTAAATTTATCTCGTAAGCTAAACGATAGGNTTTGTAAAAATGTTTGCATTCTTAGTAAAAAATACATTTATCAGTCTTAAATTTATCTCGTAAGCTAAACGATAGGTCAGATAACTTTACTGAAAAAAAAAAAAATATTCATATTGAATATTAGATTGGCTAGTTTCATTTCGAGATTTTACCACTATTCTATGTTATTCTCCCCGGGGAAAAGATAATACCACGCGACACATTTTTGTCCGTTCCAGGATACAATTTGTCTTTTATTTCGTTGAGAAAAGGCAAAAAACTTGCAAGATAGTCATAAAGACAACACCCGCTGTGATTTTAAAATCTGACTTGGTCCATGAGAAGATGGAAAATGTGTTTGGGACACCATATATGTGTCAGCAGTGATAAGAGCTATTTTAATACTCTGCCACCGAAATTCAAAACTCGTTTACACATCGAAGATGTAGTGGGATTGAAAATTATTAGAACTCGTGACACACATACGGCAGCATTGGCACCCAAATATTAATAACAGCTGTTTTGAAATTTTAATTACCTGCACTTTACAACATATCACTTTTTAAAAAACGACCCCTTAATTTTGCCGCATATCTTTCTGTCCTCGAGAAAATGCCACACTTTTTCAGGTAGGCGAAGAAAGTTTATGTTTTGTTTCAACTCAAATTCAAGACAAACGTTATTTTTATTTAACAAATCAAAACGTACATAGTTCGAGCCTCAATACTGTACACAACACGTGGTCGGCTAATGCTTTATAGTCAAACATTACAATCTTCTTGTATTTTGATAGTAAAATTCATTTGCAATTTTTTTTCATACAATTATGTTTAAACAATTTTTTTTCTTTCAAAGACCTAAGAATATGCAGGATAATCGAGGTTTATTATTTGATATGCGACGGAAATAAGTAAATTTTAAATTTTAAATGCAAATTCCAATTAGAGCATAAATAGTGCTATGAGCTATACATTAAATATGTTTTGTAACCTTGATAAAAACTTTTCGCTCTTTCCTCAATACACCTAGAAGCAGTGAGCAATAAAAAATTAATTTGCTCGCAGTTATGCAAATTTATGGATATGTATATTGTGTTTTATTCGAATTATACAAACAGCTTTTAGGGCTATTAACTCTCATTACAAGTATCCCTATTGGTTTAACATTTTATACTATCTACTTTCCAATGAATGTTTTTTCAAAGTGTAGTAGCCCCGTAAATTAAAAATAAATATAAAACAACAAAACTATACAATTATTGTGAAAGAGCTCAACGAATTATAGACATTCATTTCATTCCAGAACATCAGTTACAGTTTGGGTTTGAGATTTCTGAACATACCTCACAACAGTTTTTTAGTTGTCACAACCAATGTACTGTAGGCTTCTTGTTCGACTGTAGCAACATGTACAGATGCGAAGGATTAAAATGTTTTAAATATAGAAAACATCTCTGTCAACAATATTTTATATACGATGAATTAGTTAGAAATAAATGTATGTATAGTGTAAATGTTTGTAAAATGACAACACTTATGGCAAACTGTCACTTACCCTAATTTTCTACAGCGTGAATTGCGAATTTGACTGAGCAGGGCACGTGTGGTTTGAAATCGAAAGTAACTTGTAAATTACCGTAGCTAAATATGCTTACTCTCTCTTAATTGTGATTCTTGGGTTTGATATTAATGTAGGCTACAGTGTAAACATTTAACTAATAATTAGCAACATTATATTAACTCTATGCAGTTACAAGATTAGAGAAAAGTAATGAAAAATAACCGAAAGCAGAAAGTTCGTAGCTGCAACACTCCTATACAGCTGAGATATTGTTGAAGTTCTGCACACAGTAACAAGGAAATAACGAGTGGTTATTCTTTAAGAGAGGTATAAATTTTACTGTTTCCTCTTCATTCCACATGCGTACCACACATCTATACGTAAAATAAAAAAAAAGTTTCTCGCTTGCTAATTTATTTCTGTGCACGTCCAGAAAAATAACAAACATACCATTGTTTTACAATTTTTTACGTTTAAAATATTTTTAGTAAAGAAAATATTATAATTGCGTCATGGGAAGAAAATATCAACGATATCCCAGCAAATATTTCGAAAATAATTGAGTTGATAGTTTTAGAGTGACGACAAGTTTAGTTTGAGTGATTTTCAGCCGCGCGAGGTGAGCACGCAACTAAATTGAGGGAGCACGGGATAGGCGCAGATAAGGGCGAGATCTCCTTGTTTCTTCGCCGCACCGGCAATGGACTGGCTGGAGGAGCAGCAGCCGTGCTCAGCTGCAGCAGAGCACTGAGGCCATGCATATAGTTCATTTCATATAAGAAGGCCACATTCTGACAGTCAGTGAGTGGCAAATTAACGTATTCAAAACAAACAACGTGCCATTTACAAAATCCCATATCAGCTGATGCACGAACGAACAAAAGTTAATATTAAGTTGGCTATTCTAAGTGCACTGCCAACACACATTAGACCAGCCGAAAATACGCGATAAGAAAGAGTTTCGAGGTTAATTAATACATTTTATTTTACATGGTCATAAAACAGCGGTTTTTAGTGTTAAAACTAAACTTCGTGCTAAAGTATAAATGTATAAGTGTTCAAAATTAAAGTTACATTAAAACGATTCATATCCAAATAAATGCAATTTCAAAAACTTTTTTCACGTCTTATACCCCCTCTCCAACCCGGCTTTCCTTACGTGTTTGATATTAATTCCAAAAGCATACAGAAATATTGCATAATATTGTTGGATTATTTTTTCTAATAACCTGACTGAAAAATATTTCAAATTCTTGTCGTTCCAAGCCAGTAATATAACAACAGTAAACTTTACAAAGACACTACCTCTTGAGAAAAAAATGCGGCTCAGAGCACGCGCTGAAATGTGCGCGCCATCTGTGGGGTTATTTTCTAAGCACTACAAGCCAGAAGAGAAAAGCGTTCGTTTGCTTTAAATAATATATTTATGAACATATACCAATAGTTTTATTTTTCACGAGTTCAACATAATTTTTAAAGTAACATATATTTCGTGTACAGCTTTTAGGAACCACCATTCAAACCTCTCGCCGCCTACCGCGGCCACCCAAATAGTTCACTAATTACCGCACGAAGCAGCACCTCGAAGCTAGTTGATTGCAAATGGATACATAAACGAAAAGTAAACATTGGCGTGGCGATCGCCAACTGTCAAGAATGTGGCCTTCATATGTGGTACATAGTATAGTAATCGGAAGGGGATGACCGAGGCGGTGCGCTCGACGTTAAAAACCTGCAAGTAATTTTCCCTGGCAACAAAGTTAAGCTCTAACCAAGTAATATTGCATTGTTAAAAAGGAAAACAGCATCAATTTTGATTCAATAATACTTCATATTTAAAACTTCGATTGAATAAAATATTCGTTAAAATGAATTAAAATGTCGTCGGAGCGAGAGCACAGCCTTACGCATTGTCACTGTGCTGGGTAGCAGTGAAGTGGGAGTGAAGTGCTTGTTTGTTTGTATGTGCAGGCATTACACATTATCTACTGTGGAATGTGGAAAATACNTGAAGTGGGAGTGAAGTGCTTGTTTGTTTGTATGTGCAGGCATTACACATTATCTACTGTGGAATGTGGAAAATACGCAATGTGTGTAACGATTTTTTAAATAATTAATATAATTAAACGAATATGCGTGTTTAATGTAATTATTGTCAATTATGTGTAAATTATATCCTTAATTTGAACATTCAGAGAGAGAGAGAGACGTGCTGTATAATTTTATTAATACGTATGCATTTTTAATATATTAAAATAGCATATTACAAAAATGCTAATAAATTATATATGCTATACTTTTTACATGTTGTGCTAGTTTTTTTTGCAATGATGGGTAATGCTGTGACATGAATCATAATTTCGTTCTAATAATTGTCTCAAATATTCGACATTAACCTTATCTGTAGAATTTTAGTGACTTAAATATATTCTTTGGGTTAGAATGTGTAAATTTATGGCTACATATGCAATGAACTCATTCTGGTAATTTAGGGAGGGATTAACGGTACGCGGATTAACGCAGAAAATCTGTGGTTTAGTTTTTGGTAATTTGTATTTAGCATTTTGTAAGGTTTATGCTGGATTTACAATACCACGACGAACATGCTCCGACAATCGGACACATCATATACATCCGACAATATCCGCAACCAATATGTGTTCAGTGTTTACAATACTCCGACAGTTCCCATCCGACAAGCGTATCGTAGCTGTCGGCAAATTTTAAAATGGCTAGTAATGTGCTATACTTTCTCGTTGGAATGCATAGAAATCACAATATTTTGTACACTATTTTGTTGTGAAAACAGTCGAAAGCTATCTAAATATCCTATTCTCCATCATTATTATTTCCGTCACATGGACAATCAGGCATTTTTCTTCTACACAATCAGTATATCCTGTAACATATTTTTGTTTTGTAAAGTCGCATTAAAAATATTATTTATACTTCCCCGCGAGTCCGACAATGACAAAAGTAGAAATAAAATCTACGTTTGTCGGTCCATCGGAGCAGTGATTTGTCGGGGTGACCTTGCTTCTGATTGGCTGTTGAAATATTTACGTTTGTGTCGGGGCTGTGGTGTCGGACGGTCTTGGCATTGTAAATCCAGCATTAGTCGGAACGCCACGACATTCAACTGTCTAGCAAGCCATGATTCCAAAATTAAAAGTACACGAATTTGTAAAATAAACAATAATTATTTCAATAAGTTTTTAGAGGACCGTTTAAAATTTAAAACTAACGAAATAAAACCAACATGATGTGGAATAGACACTTAACAAAAATTGTGCAATGAGAAAATACCGATTTTAAGAATATTATACCAACTTGCTTTGTGAAATAAATATTGTGAGTCAATACACATTTGTTTGTTGCAATAATCTCGTATTTATACGTTTCGAACAGGCAAAACTAATATGGCGCCGGTTTGGTAATTAGTATTTTGTAATTTGTTAGCTTGGAAGCAGACAAAAAGCAAAATTCCAATTAAAAATACGTCATAGATTTTGTAGACAAAAGAGTTACGTGACAATTTTGTTAACAAAAAGGGCTAATTGGAACACAATCCGAGAATGAGTTCAAAAATTTAGGNGGAACACAATCCGAGAATAAGTTAAAAAATTTAGGCATATAGTTTCACCACTTCTCGCTAGATAGCTGCACTGAGGTCAAAGCTCTGCTATTAGAAAGCAGATAGCAGCACTACGCTTTGAACTTTAATACTGAACAGACTGGATAGCCCTGCTTTGCCACGAACACGCAACGATATATTATTTTCATTCTTTCTTTTTAGATAGTTTAGAATAAATTTACAATAGGGATATTTCCTTGAAAACCAATTAACCCCTTATTGATGCAATTGTAATAATTGTAATATATATATATATATATATTACTACCAGTCAAAGTATTATCCCTGTGCATACTTTATTTTTCAAATTATAGCACTCGTAAAACGGAACATTTTTTAACCCCTTCGTAAATAATCAAAACAGCTCCTTATTTATTAGGTGTGTGCCGTGTGTGTGACATGTTGAACATGGGTCTATAGTCGGTTCGCGACTGGAAGAGACTTTCTTGAAGCCCTGCTAAAGATTTACTTTCTAGCCCATTTCGTATCCTTCCGCCAAAGGTAAACAAACATTGCCATGTGACAGTCACATGGCAATGTTTACATGCAATGTTTACATTCCACTGTGTGTGTACATGTGTTCGTACATGCACGTACCCATTATAAAAGTCATGTAATGTATATATTATTAAAGGATATTCCACAAGCGTAAAATATTTAATCTTGAGAATTTCTCACAAAAGAATATGCGATGCCAGCGAAAAAACGTTTCATTCTATAAACCCAAAATGCGAGTATTTTGATGAATCGATAGTAGTTGTCTATTTACAATCGATTGTTAGTGACTTTCGATAAATTCCCGTACATCGAAGGCAAGATCATCAGTATTGATCGAAATTGCTACAGACGTTAAAATGGCGTGGTGGTTGAGTCGGATGTTTCGCGCAATTGTAAAACGTTATTAAAAAATGGTTGTGACGGTTTTCGACAGGACGGCAGAGTTTGCGAGTGAAGGATTCTACGTCTTCGACAATGTGAAAACAATTCTTATGTGCAAATACTGCAACGTTAGAATAGAGTGGCAAAGGAAAGACACGTGCACGAAACACATAAAAACAAAAGAAATTAGAACTGAAAGTGAGCACAAATTAAAATCATACGTTATTAAAAACCAAATAATAAAGAGCGGATATTAGTAAAACAAGACAAATAAATGAATTATTATAGGTTAAACGAGATAATCGCACAAATTCTCTGGCACGTGTGTCAACAACACAAGGACTACGAAGGTTAGTAAACAAATGGCCGCGTTACTTTAACCTTGAGCGTAATCATGTGACTATGCAAGAAACGTTGAAATCTAAATATGTTAGCATCACGTCATTAATAATTTGCATAATAAGATACAATTCTTTTAGACACCTATTTGTAAGCGATAAATTAACAATTACGTTAAAACTTTGGAACTATTTCCTCTCTTTGTGCTGGCAACGTAACGGCATAACTGTATCCGCGCTGTCGCTGTTTGTAATGTTATATGCATGTCGCTAACGGCTAGGGTGTTTTTTCAAAGGTTGATTTTCAAAAGTTTCTTCCAGTCGTGAACTGACTATAGTCATCTTAGCTACACCATATTAACATGTCAAATAGTCGCCGTGGGTTACAGAGAACCGTTGAAATGTGAAAGTGATGAAATAATTTTTGGGGAAAAAATGTTTCTTGCGGAATTTGTTGATATATTTAACCTGATTTCGCTTTAATTTTCGTGGCCTTTATTAATATTGAAATGTCGCTAATGTTTGAAAACACCGTACAGAATTTCCAAGAATAATTACTGTAATACACTTTTATTTATCACTGATTTAGATTCATGTCGTTATACAATTTAAATATTTTACTGCATTCACTTGCTTCACAAAAAGTCAAGCTTTATTTAGGTATACTTAGTTGTGTTATTTTAGTATCGAAGTCTTTTTAATGGAGAGAGTGGAGAGGTTTGGACGGATCTTAACAACAAGGTCTTGAGAGCCGATGAGGGTGAAATGAGGTGATAATTGAGCAGCGCCGGAATGCAACCGCGGGGGAAACGGGAGATCCCGAGAAAATCCACTGACCAGCGGCACCGTCCGATTCCCACTTGCGGAAACCCGGGAGTGACATGGCCGTAGATTGAACCCGGATCACCTTGGTGGGAGGCGAGTAGTCTAGCCCCTGAGCCACCGTGGTTTCTAATAATTATATGTGGATAAATCACTACAGTGTATTTAAGTTCATACACTGGTTGACAAAGAAAATATGGTACAATGAGGGAATGTTCAACAAGAAGTTAGTGATTTAAATAATGAGCCTGCTTTCCCCTACGTGGGTGAAAATAACTTTTAATGAAGTTCGTAATAGCTTAGGTGGTAGGTAGGACTTGACGTCTCGCTGACAGCAATATCGCTAGAGATGGAACCAGAAACCTACGCAACAGTAGTGAGACAATTACACCCATCCCAGAAAATATAGTATCATAAGCTAGCGTGCGAAAAATTGCATTACGGAGGTGGGATACAGAGCTTCAACTCAGGATGTAACCAGTCTAATATTTTGAATGACAGCCTAGGGTTTACTAACAGAAAATATTTAAAGGGCCGTCATTTTGAAAATAATTGCCTGGGCCACTTAAACTACGCATGTTTAAATGGCTTAGTCGTGTGAAGTATTTGGTGGAAATTGGTTGATTGGTTCCCGATATATGACAAATAACTTATTTTTCTTATTGGGTGTTATCTTACAAAATTGCTTAAAATTAAGCTCTGTATACGATGTTTCTAATAGGTACTGTCGGCATGCTAAGTTTGGTTGAATTTGGTTATTTTGTTTAATATATGTGCCAAAGTCATATAAACTATTTATATGGCCGCCTCTCTGAAAATCAGTGTCCAACCATACTTAAATCATGCCACTTTACATGGCCTTCTGCACTACTACTGGTGTGCGAAATTTATTTAGAAATTATTTGTGTGGTTCCTGAAATATGGCAAAATGCTCCATTTTCTCACCTCGCACTATTATACAAAAATGCTGGCAAAATAGGCTCTATGTATACGCATAACAGGTGCTTCTAAATACTGTTAGCATATATATATATATACATATATATCTTATATATAACGTACTAGTAGTACGATTATGTGTATGTTCAGGTACAACGGGACGGGTGAAAGGTGCTAGGAGCAGAGCAGCAGTCATGTTGTGATATCACTCAACCGCCATATTGGACCTGAGTGACCTTCACCTTGACCTCTAGCCTGTGACCTCAATCCCATGCACGTGATTTTAAATAAACTTGAACCCAAAAAATTCTAAAAAAATTCCAAAAAAATAATCTTAAAACTTTTTAAAAAAATTCTAAAATTCCAAAAAATTAAACAATCTCAAAAATCGAAAAACATTTAAAAACTGAGAAACATATAGCATTATCCTCCGGCTCACCCTAACACCACATCCACCTGCTTACACAATCATAAAAATAATTGACAAAAATCGCAAAAATCGAAAAGAAAATTCTAAAAATAGAGGTACATATAACATTACCCTCATAAAAAACCGAGAAAAATGGCAAAAAATGGGAAAATTAATTCTAAAAATCGAGGAACATATACCATCACCCCAGCCTTCTCCTGCTGAACCCCAACAACTTAACAAACAACCCCCGTCCCTCACCTATCCCCTCCTATACAATCATAAACATCGAGAAAAACCGCAAAAATTAGAATAATAATTCTTTAAAATCGTGGGAAAATTACATTGATGACGCTGACCACCATGTTGGTTGATTCGATCTTGAAATTGACGCCAATAATTTTAAACTCAAAAATTAAAAAATGCAAAATCTAAAAAAAACTGTACAAAACACAGAAAAAAAAATCACAGGCCTAATGCGAAAAAAAAGTTGAATGTGTGTGACCATGAGGGTTCGATTCTCATAAAAATGGCAGAACACAGCCACTCCCTGGTACAACGACTATTTTGTTAGCTCCCAATACCCATTCACCACCCCTCGTGATTGACTCAGGCCACACGACTGAGCATTACTAGTTGGTCATAACAAAGTATCATACCAACCAACCATACTAGCCAACCACTAACTGAACCCAAAACTGACTCCACCCAAGACTGAAACCACCGAAGACTGGCACCACCCAAGACTGGCACCACCCAAGACTGGAACCACCCAAGACTGGCACCACCCAAGAATGGTACCATCCAAGACGTGACTCCACCCAAGACTGGTTTCTGACGAGACTGACTGAATCCAAAACTGGTTCTTGCCGAGATAAGTTCCTACAAAACTGGCTAGACCAACTAACAAGACCAATCGACCATACCGCCCACCTATACAAAAATATGGTAATGGACAATCTCGAAAAAAAAAAAATCGCCTAATACGAATCTTGTAGCGACAATAATATGAATCTTCGCACAAAAACTTTGCAAAATCTTTGCAAAACTTCACAATTCTTCACAAAAAATTTGAACCAGAGCTGACCATAAAAATAGGGCCATGCCGAACGGCCAGGCCAACTGACCAGTGGTCAAACATATCTTGAAAATGAAACCTCAAAAAGAAACATGTGTACCCATAGCCGTTTTATACAGTCGCTTCCGCAACACGAATCACTGTCTTACCAAAGAGAGATATGTACTTTGAGTGAGGGGACTGTAATTATTTTCTGAAATAATCTCGTCTAAAAGGACTGTGATTTTTAACTATTGTTCAAGGCACGCAATATGTATGGGTCCTACCATTCTGTAAGTTATTTTCTTCTGCATGTTTTATATTGTAAATAGGATGAGGATGAGAAGGAGTTGAAGGAGGAGAAAAAAGGAACTGCACCAGGGGATTGGATATCAAACACACAGACCATGAACACACAGCAAAGTCTGGCTGAATCAACCTTTAACATGCCTGACTAAAGCAACAGAAATCTCATTAAAGGAAGGGACAGCCGACAAACTGAAGGTTGATCGAAGGATTGCTGAGAAATGCAGATGAGGATTGGCGATGATTGGTGAGGATGATTGTGGAGGAGGACTGTGGAGGAGGATTTGTGAGGATTAGGATTGATCGAAGTATTGATGCCTGGGAAGAGCATGAAAGATAAGACTGACTATCACTCGAGCTGCCCTCATACATTCCAAGCCTCAAAGGCCTAGCACTTCCTTTTCTTGAGAGTTGAGGCGTATTTGGCAGTATTCGTCTTCGCAGATACTGGTACTGTATTATTTTCTCGAAGTTAATCCAGTTCATGTGTCAGTTTAGTAAGTTTATATTTCATACAAACCGATCAGGTAACATACATATTTCGGTGCTTGTGGCGATAATTGCGGCGCATGCAGTGCTTATTTCAGTGCATGCAGTGCTAATTGTTGTGCTTGCTGTGCTAACTGTGATGTATGAGGTACTAACAGCAGTGCATGTGGTGCTAACTACAGTGCATGAGGTGCTAATTGCAGAACATGTGGTGCTAACTGCAGTGTGCATGGTGCTAACTGCGGTGCTAATTTTGGTGCTAATTGCAGTGCATGAAGTGCTAATTGCAGTGCGTGTGGTGCTAACTGCAGTGTGTGTGGTGCTTGTGCTGCTTGCTGTGTTGTGGTCTACAAGCAGAGTGAGGCTGGGGAAATGTTATATGTTCCTTGATTGTTAGAATTTTTTTAGATTTTTCTTGACTTTTTATGATTGGGTGAGCAGGCTTGGGGGTGTTGGTTAGGGTGAGTAGGGGAAGGGTGAGGTAAGGCTATATGTTCCTCGATTTTATAATTATTTAAATTTTTCTTAGAATTTTAGAATTTTTTGGGTTTAAGGTCATTTGAGGTTATGGGCACAGGGTCAAGGTCACATGGGTGAGATCTGGGCCAAGTTCACTCAGATCCAAATGGTTGTCGGGTGACATCATAACATGGCGGCCAGTCCGCTCCTGGAGCCTGTCCCCCATGCCCTTGCGTAAGAACATACATAATTATACTACTCATACTAACCTTATTTATTTATGTTAATGTTATTCAAAATAAAGGCCTGCGACGTATAAAACATGTAAGTTGACATGCCCTACTGTAACACTACTGGCATGAACAATTTGGTGGGAATCGGTTGATTGGCCCTTAAAATATGGCTCAAAGTCTCCTTTTTTTAATGTGCTCATCTTCCAAAATGGTGGAAAAAGGGCATATATATATACTCATTTGACGCTTGCATAATTACTCCCATTATACAAAGTTAAGCTATAATCGATTACACGGTTTCCTAGATAAAAATGTTTATGTAGCTGCCACTCTGAATATAAGTGTCTGACACACTTAAAACATATATAAATTAATATGGCCTTCTATAGTACGTCTTCGCCAAATTTTTGTAGGAATTGGTTAATGGTTTCTCGAGATATGATATAAAAAGGTATATCCGCATGTTGGCCTATGTCACATAGCGGACAAATGAGGCTCTGCAAGGACACGTTTGTTGCTTGTAACAGATACTGCCAACATACAAAGTTAAGTTGAAATCTGTTTCGTACTTTCGTAGATGTAGCATACTGAGCTAAAATGTTTATATGGCTGTAATTTTGAAAATAAATGTCTGAACACTCAAAACCTGCTGAAGTGCTACTTGCTTGCCAAATTTGGTAGAAGAGTGATGGATTTTAGGAGATATGACATAAACATTTTTTTTCATGCAATGCTGTCTTAAAAAATGGCGGACGAAGAGAGTTTGTGTATACGCATGTGACAGTTGTAATGTAGACTGCCATCATACACAGTTGAGTCAGAATTGATTACATAGTTTCGACGATATTGCATATTTGGGTAATAAATAATATATAGCCGCCATTTTGAAAATAAAAGTCTGACACTCTCAAAACACACCAATTTAAATCACCTACCGCAATGCTACTTGTTTGCAAAATTTGGTAGGAATCGGTAAATTGCTTCCCAAGATATTACATAAAAACTTCATTTTTTTAATGCGTCGCTATCTTACAAAAATGGCGGACAAAAGAGGCCCCTTGTAAACATATTTGATAGTTGTACTATTTTACGAATTATCTCATTCATACACTTACTTATCAGGGTTAAAAACTGAAAGTAAAAAGTAATTTCAGTATTCACAATCGTTTACCTAACACTTTTTATTCAACCTTACAACATGGAACTACTTTCTCTTCGTCATTACCAACTTTACTGGCCATACCAGACATTGTAACAGTTGAAGTATGTACAGGTAGGGCCAGTGACATTTATAAAAGGTTGAGTTCAAAAGTGCTGAATAACCACGAACATCCTAATGAATGACCCATTAATAGTATTAAGATGACAAATGGGGAAAAATTATATGAAATGTTTTCATTGCCAAGGACGTTTAAGGAAGGTCAGAAGATCATGTTACATAGCAGCAATTGAATATTTTCTTCATTCGAACGAAACTCGCANAGACGTTTAAGGAAGGTCAGAAGATCATGTTACATAGCAGCAATTGAATATTTTCTTCATTCGAACGAAACTCGCATTGCAGGTACAAGGCAAACGAGAGATCCTGGGACTGAAGGAAAATTTGCGTCTCAGGCAGGCGGCTGAACGATACCCGCGCACGACTTTTCAACTGGTCGTTCGTGATTCAGTCCAGAGCACTCCATCTAGGCCAATGTCAGAGCGTAGAGTGAATATGGAGTAGAGTGGTCAGACTAGCTGCGCAAAACCAGTCTCCGTGTCCCAAGATTGAACTGCTTATCTGACAATACGACTATCATAAACTACGTGGATGGGATTTGAGGTTAGAACACTATTTATAGAAACAAGTGTTTTGAAATGTTTGTACACTTCCTCTAACGAAATTTTTATACAACTAGAATATATTCAAGTTAGTGAAAGTATTTTATTCATACACAAGGGCTTCTATTATTTTGAAAATTAATACATAAACAAGAAGTTACTGATATAACATGAGCGCAATTAATTTTTAAATAAGTTCTTAAAAGCGTAGATGGTAGGTAGGCCTTGATGTCTCTTTGACAGCAATAACATTAGAGATGAAACCAGAAACATATGCGACAGTACCGAGACAATTACAAATACACACGTGCCTTACCCGAGACTTGAATCCAGAAAACCTCGTACCATAAGCTAGTGTGAAATAAACTGCATTACAGTGGTCGGATTTGGAGCATAAACTTCGGATTTAATCAGCCTAATGTTTAGAAAGATAAGGGTTTACTAACCTAAAATATTTACAGGGGCCATAGTAGTATAATTGAGCAGAATTTGGCACANCAGTGGTCGGATTTGGAGCATAAACTTCGGATTTAATCAGCCTAATGTTTAGAAAGATAAGGGTTTACTAACCTAAAGTATTTACAGGGGCCATAGTAGTATAATTGAGCAGAATTTGGCACAACGACACCTAGCACCGGACATCGGAGATGTTCATGCTCTGTCATCCATGTCGGCCGGTGGCCATTTTCCCTCAAAATTTCACGTTTTCTTAAAAAATCAAATATTTATCCCTAAACATTTCTCTTTTTCCCTTAAAATTTCCCACATTTCCCTAAAAAAGCACCGAGCATCCCATTTTGCAAAAACGAGCATTCGAAAGGCACTTATAGAGCCATTGGAAAGATTTGGGAGGCACGCTTTTCGAGGGCAGAAGTGTGGCGGCCATATTAATTTAATAGGCATAGGATATCCCAAATCGATACACAGGGTCCAGAGTCAGAGCTGACCATCNATATCCCAAATCGATACACAGGGTCCAGAGTCAGAGCTGTCCATCCACCATATTGGTTCTGTCAGTCATCTTAGTGGCCATGTTTGTTGTCGGTGTCTTACACCTTGAACCAAAAACCTTGAAAATTAAAACAATAAAATTAAAAAATTTGTAAAAAAAAACCTAACAAATTAAAAAATTCTAACAAATTAAAAAAATTAAAATATGTTGATAAACTCATTTTAAAAAGCCAGAATCTCTAATGTTTGGGCATAACGAGATCGGGGACCGAAGCCAGAGCTGACCAGACACCATGCTAATGTCACCCAACTACCATATTGGATCCAAGGAACCTTGACCTTTACCCAAGACCTTGACTTTGACCCCATGACCATAACCTTGAATGACCTTGTATCCAGGAATTATAAACAAATTAACCAATTTAAAAAAAAACTCATAAAAATTTATAAAAAATTAATTAACATATTAAAAATGTTTTAAAAACTTACATTTACAGAGGTTCTCCCGCCAGCACCATGTCCAGCTGACTACTAACCCTTGCCAATGTCTCTCAATGGTAAATTAGTCGATTTTCCCTCCCCACCCCCTTCCCAAAACAATTCAAAATTGTTTCTCCTTCGTAGATTACTTGTGTTCGCTTCTACCCCGAACCAGTGTTTCTTATTGGTTGATTACAAACCTTCGTTCCACCCATCACCAATGTTTCTCTTTGTCTAAAGGTCTCTCTTCCCTCCTCTCCTACATTCATTCCATCGTCTGCTCTCCACCTGCCATATTAATTTTTCGTTTGTCATTTGAATAAATTTTCAACACCTAGTTGATGCTAGTGTATTAATTACCGATTTCATTTTGTATTTTATTTTTTTCATTTATTTACATTGCTGTAGTTTGTCTCTCTCCTATGATCGATAAGCTATCTTGGATTTCATATATATACTTTTTCATTACCTGCCACCAGAGGAGCTGCTATTTTCCCACACCTATGTTCGACATGACATCTTGTTTTTTGTTTGTCATTTGTTTACATTGCTGGGGTTTGTCTCTCTCCTATGATCGATAAGCTATCTTGGATTTCATATATATACTTTTTCATTACCTGCCACCAGAGGAGCTGATATTTTCCCACACCTATGTTCGACATGACATCTTGTTTTTTGTTTGTCATTTGTTTACATTGCTGGGGTTTATCTCTCACCTTCCTTTGAGTGCCATCTTGTTTTTTTCGTTTGTCATTTGTTTGCATCTCTATAGGTGGCCATCTTGGATTCAATTTCAAGGCATAGGTGATGCTAGTGTATTATTTATCGATTTAGACGCTGAGCGGCAGCCATTTTTGACTCTTTTTTCAACGTATATGTAGCACTAGTGTATTAATGTTCGATTTCGTCAATCTGTCGATTTAACCACCAGGTGGCANTTTTTTCAACGTATATGTAGCACTAGTGTATTAATGTTCGATTTCGTCAATCTGTCGATTTAACCACCAGGTGGCAGGCATATTTTATTATGTTTTTAAAGTATAGGTGATGCTGTATTTTCCCACCATATTAGATTTTATTTTCATCACCTAAGTGGTGCTAATTTCTGCTGTTGTTATAGAGCTAGAAGATCTCAAGCGTTTTCCTAGTGTTATACTTCCAAAACTAAACTAGCAGTTTTTACAAACATTATTAAAAAACAACATGGCAGACAGAGCAAGTACAGCATCATGTGGAATACATCCGACTGCCGACAGCCGACTGCGCTTTGTGAACAAGGCTTAAGATACACTGAATAATATTACTTTAAGTTGTCATAATTGCAGGCAGAAATGAATTTCATAAGGTGATATTTCACAGATGAGTTCAGGCCAGAACCAAGACGCATAAACTTGTTTTGTTTTATTATTCTTTGTAGTAACAACTTCATACATACATTTAAAAATTAAGAATTTCTCAATTTTACCACCAGGCGAGCTGACAACACATTTATTTCGTGCTCGGCCATGCCATGTTCACCATATTTGATTTAGTTTTTCATAGTTACCTTCCTTTCATTCACTATCATTCCGTCTTGATTTTGTCACCGGGCCATCATATTAGATGTTATTCAAGCTCTGTCATTCCACCTCGATTTAGTAGCCTGCTGATTACTAGGTCCCTTCGAACCACCATCTTCGGNGTTATTCAAGCTCTGTCATTCCACCTCGATTTAGTAGCCTGCTGATTACTAGGTCCCTTCGAACCACCATCTTCGGTTATATCACTTCCACAAATTTCGATTATGCCATATGGCATTGACCTTTAACCATAGAAATCTGCCATTTACTTCGTAATTTGTGTTTACTAGAAAATAACACCAGACATGTACAAATTTATGTAAGACCTCTCTTCGCCATATACTGCACTGAAGCATATCTGGCCAGGCTCGACTCGACCTTCTCTCCCCCCTCCCTTCAAGTCTCAGGGTCAAATTTCTACCACTTCAACAGCATGTTTTCATTTTTTTTGCATCGAACATGCCTAGAATGTATTACATTGTCAATCCATTCTTACTTTCTGTACAGTTCATTTCAACATGTACTTTTATACCATCTCGTTAATTGTGGCTACCCAGTGATGAGCCTACACAAGAAATATTTAAGTACTAACTTTCAAGTCATCATGTTTTGACACATAATTTCATTTAGTTTTTCATCATGCTCATCTACAGTACCGACAGGTAGTAATGTATATAAAAACGAAAGCTAATATATTCTCAATATCAGGGAAGTAGGCACTGCTAGGGCAAGGTTCAAAAATACCACCGATAAATAACATTTTTTTTATTGAAATTATTTTTTTATTTATAGGATGTCCTATTTATCTTGATCACCCACAATAATTACATACCAATGTTCCAAATGAAAAAGAGTGTAATAAAAATACCGTACAACTGGAAGGGGGAAATAATACTACTAAGAAGNTACCAATGTTCCAAATGAAAAAGAGTGTAATAAAAATACCGTACAACTGGAAGGGGGAAATAATACTACTAAGAAGCCAGGTTTATAGCATTATTTATTAGTGAGATACGAGTACTGACATAATTTTTTTTAAAATGACACCATTTATATATTGGTCAAAAATTAAATTCAGCTCAATGTAAAATGGTGGTAATTTTTGGAAATGTGTGTTTTGATTACCTTATTATTTTTGTAACATTGAAAACAGAACTTTGATTGATATTGTATAGATGTACAGATTTTGTAATATGATTTATTGTAGAAATTTAAATGAGTTCTTCTTTTATTCACATTGTGGAAAATCACTTGCAAATAAAAGTATTTTGTAACCATCAAATAATTAATTTTCAACAATTTGTATTTTTAGATTTACCACTAAATACGACACAGAAAGTGCGATCTCTATTGCCCGATTGTAGTACTATCCAAATGGGTACTGCGAAGGGTAGAACATTCACATTAGATGTTCAAAATTGTGACCATTGGCAGCGATACACAAGTTCAGTCGCTGGATGAATGACAACACTGATTCCTTCAGTATTGCCTGCTGAAGAGCTTTACAAGCNACACAAGTTCAGTCGCTGGATGAATGACAACACTGATTCCTTCAGTATTGCCTGCTGAAGAGCTTTACAAGCATGCGCATTACATTCCTGCATGTTTTCTGGAGTTGTTGGAATTTATGGATATATAACCCCTTTGAAGTAACCCTAAAGACAAAAGTTCAGGGGTTAAGATCAGGAGACCACGGTGGTCCTCCACGACCAATCCACCTACTAGGATATTTTAGCTCCAGAACACGATGTGCATACACGACATTATGTGCTGGGTATCCATTGTGCTGGTACCACATTATCATTTGGTTCCTTTGAGGTATCTCCTCCAGAATACCAGGAATAATTGTTTGCGTGAAGGTGGCATACTCCCGCTGTTTCAGATACCATTCACAAAATAAGGCCCTATAACCTTATTGCCAACCATTCCACTCCAGATATTAACTCTCCATTAATGTTGATGGCCCACCTGTCGAAGCCATCGTGGGTTCTCGATAGCTTAATAATGCATGCTCCTCACATTCGCTTGGCCTGAGTTGGAGAACGACGATTCATCGGTAAAAAGAACATCCGAAAAAAAGTTCGGGTTGGCGATAAGTTAATGCTGTGCCCATTGAAAGAACTCTACACGATTCTGGAAATCATTCCTATGCAATTCCTGGTGTAAGTGTACATGATAGGGATGGAACATATGACGCTTAACAATGCGATGTGCACTCGTTTTCGGAATGCCAATTTTGGCTCCAGTCCGCGTGTGCTGACGTGTGGATTAACTGCTACAGCATCGAGAACAGCAACCTCAGCAGCTTCATTTGTGCGAGTTATACGACGATTGCATTGCTGTGGGTTCAAACTTCCCATTTCACAAAGCTTCACACTGAGATGGGAAAACATCCGTCCTGATAGTGGGGTCTTGTCAGGGTATCTCTCTCTGTAGATTTGCTCTGCCTGACTAGCATTAAACTGACCTTCAACAGAATGAATGAGGAGTGAGCAAACCAAGCTATTGAAANGATTTGCTCTGCCTGACTAGCATTAAACTGACCTTCAACAGAATGAATGAGGAGTGAGCAAACCAAGCTATTGAAACTGGTAATAACAGAACTGCGTGTGTGTTTCAGTACAACTCACTTGAATGTACTACACTGTACTGTAAAATAATACAAACACATTCATTTGCTAACTTACATTCTCCATAGATGAGTAGCGTTTCTACCTTCTCGTTGTTGGAGTACATTTCCATTACGACAACTCTCACATTGCAGTGTACTGTATTCGACTGCACACAGATGACTGATTGAGTAGTCGTCACATCATGTGTGTTCCTTTGTTTCNGATTTGCTCTGCCTGACTAGCATTAAACTGACCTTCAACAGAATGAATGAGGAGTGAGCAAACCAAGCTATTGAAAATGGTAATAACAGAACTGCGTGTGTGTTTCAGTACAACTCACTTGAATGTACTACACTATACTGTAAAATAATACGAACAAATTCATCTGCTAACTTAAATTCTCCATAGGTGAGCAGCATTTCTACCTTGTTGTTGGAGTACATTTCCGTTACGACAGCTCTCACCTTGCAGTGTACTGTATTCGACTGCACACAGATGACTGATTGAGTAGTCGTCACATCATGTGTGTTCCTTTGTTTCNCTTGCAGTGTACTGTATTCGACTGCACACAGATGACTGATTGAGTAGTCGTCACATCATGTGTGTTCCTTTGTTTCCGTTAAGCGCGACCTCTGTGGAATGGGGTACACAAATATAAGTACCTACACTGTTTACACCACTTCTACATCAAATGCAGAGCATCAACATCATACTGTACTGTACCATGCGGTGAAATAGTGCCACAAGGCATCACATAACGGGTCTTTATGAACCCTTATGAGTTCCAAAGTCTGTAAAGGTTCTGTTTTTTATATTAGTACACTGTGATACTTTCCTATTAGATCTTGACGAGCTTTATTGAAAATTTGACGAATAGATAGACGGTGCCACTTAAAAAACTGATGTTAGTACTCGTATCTCAATAATTAATAATGCTATAAGGCTGACTCCCCAGCAGTATTATCTCCCCCTTACAATTATATAATTTTTATGTGAAACATTTTTGCATTTGGAGCCCCAGTACGGAGTTATTGTGGTGGTA
>NQII01000854.1:89248-109033 GCA_002778355.1 Clitarchus hookeri | reverse complement strand
GACCGGTTATTACGACTGTCTCGATTTTCCATTTAATTATTATTACTTCTGCATTCACTTGCATAATGTCCAAACTTATTGCACTTAAAACATTAAATATTTCTCTTGTCCGTTTTTTTAGCGACGAAAGCTGAAGACTGCGCTGCTCCTCCTTTCTCATGTAATCTTTCTTCCTCAACTAATAATCTAGCTACCAGGATTTCATAAGTTTGTTTATCATCCGGTGCCGACTCCCAAGCTGATACAAAATGTTTATAGCCGTCGGGCAGTGACATTAACACTTTTGTTATGACCAATTTATCCGAGATTTCTTCACCCATCTGTTTTAACTGATTCTGCATTTCTTGAATTTTCGACAGGAAAACAGACATTTCTGTACCTTCTTCATACTTATATTGAAAGAATCACTGTTGTATTATGTGAATATTTGTTTTACTTCTGTGTTCATATACACTTAGTAATTTTCGCCACATCTCCGCAGCAGTAGTGCATGTGATAATATGCGGCATCACGTCTTCTGACATTCTCGTGACCAGTAAGGTTTGAGCCTTCGCATCCATACTTTCCCAGGCTGGTCTCTCCGTAACAACCTCTGGCTTCAAGGCGCGACCTTCGACCACATCATATAAACCTTGACCTCGCAGTAAAACTGACGTTTGGAATTTCCAGATGTTCCAGTTCTTGGCGCCTTCCAGTTTAATAACTGTACTTTGATGTGCCATGCCATCCATATTGCTCTTCCTTCCTTCCTGCAAAAAACCTTCCTTCCTTCCTTGTCCGTTCTGAACAAGTTTTCCTTCTCGCCACGCCACCACTTGGTCGTACTAACCTCAAACGACACTCCTTACGTCGACGATACTAAACAACTGTTGTTGCAGTATTTACGTGCACTATTTTACTTCAACCATACAAGATTAGGTATCTGGGCCTATAACCAGTAGGTTTTATAAAGAAATACTCCGTATCACTTGAAGAAACTATTTATTAGTTTTAAGAAAGAACAATATAATTTCAACAAGGCACATAGCGCCATGACACTCCAACGGTAGCTTTATAGCTAATAATTTGTTTACAGTATTGCCATCTTAAGAATATAAAAACTTTTAATATTGCATTGCATATTATATTACAACAGGAATGCTATCAACCTTTTACAGTGCTTCATTCGCAGTCTTAAATGTTCGCCGACTAATGGCTTCATCTCAAGGTTGTGGCTTTATGGAGGTACACTCCAGCAAAACATTATATTTTATGGGATATTCTTCAACTTCTTCTGTTAATTGATTGATTACCCTTTGTATAATGTGGCCAAGAAAGTTATTCCCCAATCATATAATATTTTAAAGTACTCATGAATGCTGATTGTTTAAGGTATAATCCATTCGACGTGGTTTCGCCAACATCTAGTACATGTCGTTTCGTAGCTTTAGAAAATGTATCTTTACAGTTATTCTTATATCTTTTCAGGTTATCACTACATTTGAACAGATGTTTGTACTTGTCACATCGTTGCATAGCACGGGAAGGACTCTTCATACAACTAGTTTTTTCATGCTTCCTTGCACTTTGACTGAAGACTAATATCTTGTCACACTAACAGTAACGAATCCTTGACGAAGTTATCGATGGCAACACTGCTGTAGGTGACCCATCCGAAGAAGTTGGTGGTGCTGTCGGTGCCGTGCCTGAAGAAGACGATGATGACACTGCTGTAAGTGCTCCATCTGAAGAAGTCGATGGGGTTCCCGAAGAATTGATTAGCGACCCTGCTGTAGGTGACTCATCCGAAGAAGCCGATGGTGCTGTCGGCCGCATGTCTGAAGAAGTCGATGGTGGTACTGCTGCAAGTGAGCCATCCGAAGAAGTTGATGTCACTGTCAGCATCTTGCTCGAATAAGTCGTTGGCAGTAGTCTTGTAGGTACTTTTGCTGACCTGAAACCTTTGTCCCCATAATATTTTATGATTTCTTTCACAAGCTGAATTGGCGTATCTTTCACATCAGCTACTGTCAAACTTGTCATGTTGACATGCTGATATTGAACCAATCATATTACACCAATAAGACATTGTGTGGACATCGACCAGACAAACACCGAGTTGCCACATGNGAAACCTTTGTCCCCATAATATTTTATGATTTCTTTCACAAGCTGAATTGGCGT
The DNA here is from genome assembly GCA_002778355.1 of Clitarchus hookeri. NCBI lineage: Eukaryota > Metazoa > Arthropoda > Insecta > Phasmatodea > Phasmatidae > Clitarchus > Clitarchus hookeri. Next base: position 106,870 of record NQII01000854.1, on the reverse strand, counting down.
ATCTTTCACATCAGCTACTGTCAAACTTGTCATGTTGACATGTTGATATTGAACCAATCATATTACACCAATAAGACATTGTGTGGACATCGACCAGACAAACACCGAGTTGCCACATGATTGCAGCTGGCCAATTGCATGCAGGCATTGAGACATCCCATGCAGGAGCCAGTTGGTATGAGTCAGTCTGCAGGAGTCAATCATTCCATCAATCCTCTTACAAAAAGGACCCCTCACAAGACCGACCCTCATAAGACGGACCCTCACAATACCAACCCCTCATTGCTCCGCAATCAGCCCCGCACACTCCGCGATCAGTTCCGCACACTCTGAAATCAGCTCTGCACACTCCGCAATCACAATCAGATTCGCACACTCCGCAATCAGCTCCGTACACTCCGCAATCAGATTCGCACACTCCGCAATCAGCTCCGAATACTCCGCAATCAGATTCAGACTCTCCGCAATCAGCTCCGCACACTCCGCAATCCGATTCAGACACTCTGCAATCTGCTCCGCACACTCCGCAATCAGATTCGTACACTCTGCAATCAGATTCGCACACCCCGCAATCAGTTTCGCATGCTCCACAATCAGAAACTCATGCTTCGTAATTAGCTCTACAATCTACGCAATCTTCTTAGNCTGCAATCAGATTCGCACACCCTGCAATCAGTTTCGCATGCTCCACAATCAGAAACTCATGCTTCGTAATTAGCTCTACAATCTCCGCAATCTTCTTAGTTTGACAGCAGCTGACATGAAAGATACACCGTATCAGCTTGTGAAAGCAATTATAAAAGCTTATGGAGACAAAGGTTGCGGGTTCAGCAACAATATCTACAACAGTACTGCCATCAACTTCTTCAAGCATTATGCTGACAGTTTCATCGACTTCTCCAGATGGGTCACTCACAGCAGCGTGGCCATCGACTTCCTCAGGCTTGATGCCGACAGCACCATTGACTTCTTCGGATGGGTCACCTATAGTAGCGTCACCATCGACTTCTTCGGGAATGTCATTGCCTTCTTCGGATGGAGCACTTACAGCAGTGTCATCATCGACTTCTTCAGGCATGATGCCGACAGTACCATCGACTTATTGAGGCACGGCACCAACAGGACCATCGACTTCTTCAGATGGACAACCTACAGCAGTGTTGACATAGATGGCTTCGTCATGGCTTCTTGCAACGATGTGACAAATGCAAACATCTGTTCAAATGTAGTGATAACCTGAAAAGATATTAGAATAACTGTAAATGTAGAGTTTCTGCAGCTACGAAACGACATGTACTAGATGTTGGCGAAACCACATCGAATGGATTATACCTTAAACAATCAGCATTCATGAGTACTTTAAAATATTATATGATTGGGAATAACTTTCTTGACCACATTATACAAAGGGTAATCAATCAATTAACAGAAGAAGTTGAAGAAGATCCCATAAAATATAATGTTTTGCTGGAGTGTACCTACATAAAGCCACAACCTTTGGATGAAGCAATTAGTCGGCGCACATTTAAGACTGCGAATGAAGCACTGTAAAAGGTTGATAGCATTCCAGAGNTTTGGATGAAGCAATTAGTCGGCGCACATTTAAGACTGCGAATGAAGCACTGTAAAAGGTTGATAGCATTCCAGAGGCTGTAGAGGCCTTGAAAGAAGAACTTTGTCGCGAAGAAGAAGAATAAATGTCCAAGGGTTTCAGGTTGGACGCTTGCTAGCATTGTCTGTCTTGTGCTACATATAAGCTGATTGCATTCACTATGTGAATAGTGAGCATGCATGTGTAAAGACACTACGTGACTGGTATGGATAATGAAAAGATTTTGTTTTTATGTTTGTAGTCTGAAGTATGCATAAATATACATTATTTCAATGAAAAAATGTTTTATTTCTCGTTGGTGTTGTCATATTATGCCCTAGCAATGCCTTCTTCCCTGATATTGAGAATATGATAGCTTTGGTTTTTTGTTATCTGGTACTACATGTCGGTACTGTAGGTGAGAATGATAAAAAAAAGGAATGAAATTATGTGTTACAATATAATTATTTCAAAGTAAGTACTAAATATTTCTTGTGTAGACCCACCACAGGTTGACCACAATCAACGAGATGGTAATAAAGGTAAATGTTGAAATGAACTGCACAGAAAGTAAGAATGGGTTGACATCGTAATACATTCTAAGCAGGTTGGATGCAACATATATTAAAACATTTTGTTGAAGTGGTAGATATTTGACCCTGAGGCGTGGAGGGATGGGAGAGNGTTGGATGCAACATATATTAAAACATTTTGTTGAAGTGGTAGATATTTGACCCTGAGGCGTGGAGGGATGGGAGAGTGAAGGCCAAGTCAGGCCTGGCCAGATATTCTTCAGTGCAGTATATGGTGAAGAGAAGTCCTACATAAATTTATACATGACTGGTGTTGCTCTAATAAAACACAGTTATTTTTCTAGAAAATAGAAATGACGAACTTGTTTTGATGGGTAAAGGTTAAGTAAGACCATGTGGGATAATCAAAGTTTTTGGAAGTGATGTAACCCAAGATGGTGGTTCGAGGGGACCGATTAATCAGCAGGTTACCAAATCGAGGTAAAATGACAGAGCTTGAATGAAATCTAAAATGATGCCCTGGTGACAAAATCAAGCAGGAATGGTAGTGAATGAAAGGAAGGTAACTATGAAAAACTAAATCAAATATGGTGAACATGGCATGACAGAGCACGAAAAAAAATGTGTTGTTGTCAGCTCGCCTGGTGGCTAAATTGAGAAATTAGCACCACTTAGGTAATGAAAATAAAATCTAATTTGGTGGGCAAATACAGCATCACCTATACTTTAAAAACATAATAAAATATGCATGCCACCTGGTGGTTAAATCGACAGATTGACGAAATCGAACATTAATACACTAGTGCTACATATACGTTGAAAAAAGAGTCAAAAATGGCTGCCGCTCAGCGTCTAAATCGATAAATAATACACTAGCATCACCTATGCCTTGAAATTGAATCCAAGATGGCCACCTATAGAGATGCAAACAAATGACAAACGAAAAAAACAAGATGACACTCAAAGGAAGGTGAGAGATAAACCCCAGCAATGTAAACAAATGACAAACAAAAAACAAGATGTCATGTCGAACATAGGAGTGAGAGAATAGTAGCTCCTCTGGCGGCGAAATCTATAATTAGTACACTAGTATCATATAGGTGATGAAAAAGTAAATATATGAAATCCAATATGGCGTGTCGGGCATAGGAGAGAGACAAACTACAGCGATGTAAACAAATGAAAAAATAAAAAAAATACAAAATGAAATCGGTAATTAATACATTAGCATCACCTAGGTGTTGAAAATATTAACAAATGACAAACGAAAAATTAATATGGCAGGTGGAGTGCAGACGATGGAATGAATGTAGGAGAGGAGGGAAGAGGAATCTTAAGACAATGAGAAACATTGGTTGTGGGTGGAACGAGGGTTTGTAATCAACCAATAAGAAACACTGGTTGGGAGGTGAAGCGAACACAAGTAATCTACGAAAGAAAACAATTTTGAATTTTGACCGGAGGTTGGAGGAGTGAGTCGACTAATTAACCAATGAGAAACATTGGCGAGGGTTAGTAGTATGCTGGATGAGGTACTTGGTGGTGTAGGGGGAAGGCTCTGGTAATGTAAGTTTTTAAATAATCTTAAAGTATTTTTTTATAATTTTATTACCTTTTTTATTATATCTTTAAATGTTATTTTTAAATATTCTGCATTTCTTGGAATTTTTTTGAAGTTTGTTTTTTATTTTTGGGTTGTTGGTTATTCAAGGTTTTGGTCACAGGGTCAAGGTCAAGGTCACTTGGATCCAATATAGTATTCGGGTGACGTAAAAATGGCTCCTGTCAGCTCTGGCCCCGATCCTGAATCTCGTTATACCCTAAAATTAAAGATTTTAATATTTCCAATTTTTATAGAAATATTTTAAAATGATACATTTTTGTACATTTTTACCATTTTTTGAATTTTTTTTGGGTTCGAGGTTAAAGATCACTGGGGTAAGTTCAAATGTCAAGGTCACCAACATCCAATATGGTGACTAAGATAGCTGACGGATTCAAGATGGTGGATGGTCAGCTCTGACTCAGGACCCTGGGCTCTGTGTATCGATTTGGCATATCCTATGCCTATAAAACGAAAATGTCCGCCACTGTTCTGCCCTCGAAAAGTGAGCCTCCCAAAATCCTTCTTATTTGGAGGCTCGATTTTGCAAAATGGGAGGCTTGGTGTTTTTTTTTAAGAGGAAAACAAGTAATTCTGAGAGGAAAACAATTTAATTGAAAAACGGTAAATTTTGAGGGAAAATGGCCGCCGGCCCACCGAAATGACAGAGCATGAACATCTCCGATGTCCAGTTCCAGGTACTATTGTGCCAAAGTCGGCTAAATCATTATACTGGCCGTCATTTTGAAAATAAGGGACTGAGCCACTTAAAACATCGACGATAAAGTACACTATATTTAAATGGCAACAAAGCCACCATTTTGAAAATATATTTGACTTTAAAATATACAAATTTACACCATCTGTCGCAGTACTATTTGATTGCTAAATTTTATTGGAATCTGAAAATTGTTTTCTTGAGATACAACATAAAACTTTATTTATTAATGTAATGCTATCTTACAAAATGGCTGACAAAAGTGGCTATATGTTGGCATACACAATGCTTGTAATAAATAATTNGTTGGATGCAACATATATTAAAACATTTTGTTGAAGTGGTAGATATTTGACCCTGAGGCGTGGAGGGATGGGAGAGCGAAGGCCAAGTCAGGCCTGGCCAGATATTCTTCAGTGCAGTATATGGTGAAGAGAAGTCCTACATAAATTTATACATGACTGGTGTTGCTCTAATAAAACACAGTTATTTTTCTAGAAAATAGAAATGACGAACTTGTTTTGATGGTTAAAGGTTAAGACCATGTGGGATAATCAAAGTTTTTGGAAGTGATGTAACCCAAGATGGTGGTTCGAGGGGACCGATTAATCAGCAGGTTACCAAATCGAGGTAAAATGACAGAGCTTCAATGAAATCTAAAATGATGCCCTGGTGACAAAATCAAGCAGGAATGGTAGTGAATGAAAGGAAGGTAACTATGAAAAACTAAATCAAATATGGTGAACATGGCATGACAGAGCACGAAAAAAAATGTGTTGTTGTCAGCTCGCCTGGTGGCTAAATTGAGAAATTAGCACCACTTAGGTAATGAAAATAAAATCTAATTTGGTGGGCAAATACAGCATCACCTATACTTTAAAAACATAATAAAATATGCATGCCACCTGGTGGTTAAATCGACAGATTGACGAAATCGAACATTAATACACTAGTGCTACATATACGTTGAAAAAAGAGTCAAAAATGGCTGCCACTCAGCGTCTAAATCGATAAATAATACACTAGCATCACCTATGCCTTAAAATTGGATCCAAGATGGCCACCTATAGAGATACAAACAAATGACAAACGAAAAAAACAAGATGGCACTCAAAGGAAGGTGAGAGATAAACCCCAGCAATGTAAACAAATGACAAACAAAAAACAAGATGTCATGTCGAACATAGGTGTGAGAGAACAGCAGCTCCTCTGGCGGCGAAATCTATAATTAGTACACTAGTATCATATAAGGTGATGAAAAAGTAAATATATGAAATCCAATATGGCCGGTCGGGCATAGGAGAGAGACAAACTACAGCGATGTAAACAAATGAAAAAATAAAAAAAATACAAAATGAAATCGGTAATTAATACATTAGCAACACCTAGGTGTTGANCGATGTAAACAAATGAAAAAATAAAAAAAATACAAAATGAAATTGGTAATTAATACATTAGCATCACCTAGGTGTTGAAAATATTAACAAATGACAAACGAAAAATTAATATGGCAGGTGGAGTGCAGACGATGGAATGAATGTAGGAGAGGAGGGAAGAGGAATCTTAAGACAATGAGAAACATTGGTTGTGGGTGGAACGAGGGTTTGTAATCAACCAATAAGAAACACTGGTTGGGAGGTGAAGCGAACACAAGTAATCTACGAAAGAAAATTTGACCGGANAACAATTTTGAATTTTGACCGGAGGTTGGAGGAGTGAGTCGACTAATTAACCAATGAGAAACATTGGCGAGGGTTAGTAGTATGCTGGATGAGGTACTTGGTGGTGTAGGGGGAAGGCTCTGGTAATGTAAGTTTTTAAATAATCTTAAAGTATTTTTTTATAATTTTATTACCTTTTTTATTATATCTTTAAATGTTATTTTTAAATATTCTGCATTTCTTGGAATTTTTTGAAGTTTGTTTTTTATTTTTGGGTTGTTGGTTATTCAAGGTTTTGGTCACAGGGTCAAGGTCAAGGTCACTTGGATCCAATATAGNTTCAATATAGTATTTGGGTGACGTAAAAATGGCTCCTGTCAGCTCTGGCCCCGATCCTGAATCTCGTTATACCCTAAAATTCAAGATTTTAATATTTCCAATTTTTATAGAAATATTTTAAAATGATACATTTTTGTACATTTTTAGAATTTGTTGAATTTTTTTTGAGTTCGAGGTTAAAGATCACTGGGGTAAGTTCAAATGTCAAGGTCACCAACATCCAATATGGTGACTAAGATAGCTGACGGATTCAAGATGGTGGATGGTCAGCTCTGACTCAGGACCCTGGGCCCTGTGTATCGATTTGGCATATCCTATGCCTATAAAACGAAAATGTCCGCCACTGTTCTGCCCTCGAAAAGTGAGCCTCCCAAAATCCTTCTTATTTGGAGGCTCGATTTTGCAAAATGGGAGGCTTGGTGTTTTTTTTTAAGAGGAAAACAAGTAATTCTGAGAGGAAAACAATTTAATTGAAAAACGGTAAATTTTGAGGGAAAATGGCCGCCGGCCCACCGAAATGACAGAGCATGAACATCTCCGATGTCCAGTTCCAGGTACTATTGTGCCAAAGTCGGCTAAATCATTATACTGGCCGTCATTTTGAAAATAAGGGACTGAGCCACTTAAAACATCGACGATAAAGTACACTATATTTAAATGGCAACAAAGCCACCATTTTGAAAATATATTTGACTTTAAAATATACAAATTTACACCATCTGTCGCAGTACTATTTGATTGCTAAATTTTATTGGAATCTGACAATTGTTTTCTTGAGATACAACATAAAACTTTATTTATTCATGTAATGCTATCTTACAAAATGGCTGACAAAAGTGGCTATATGTTGGCATACACAATGCTTGTAATAAATAATTCCAACATAAAAAATTTAGTCGACATTTGCTAAATGGTATGGTACATATCCCAAATAATCGTAATTTTTTTCATGGGCGCCATTTTGAAAATAATTGCCAAATGAAGTTAAACTTAACGTTTGTCTGGTGTGACATAGCATTACTTACGTGCCGCATTGGGTGAAAATCGATTTATTAGTTTTTATGTAATGAAAAATCTTAATTTTTTCAATTGGTGCTATCTTCCAAATGACGGACCATCAACAATATCAATATCAAAATTTAATGCTTACAATTGGTTTAAATCTGTTTGAATGGTTCCAAATCTATGACATATCAACCATCTAAATTATTAAAATAACCGGCATTTTGAAAGTAAGTGCTAGGCGTGGTCAAAACTATATATGTCAGGTATAATTTCTAAGTACTATAAGTGTAGCGAGTTTGATGAAATTTGGTTGACGCGTTCAAAAGTTGAAAGGGGGATGGCGGAAGACACAATCGCACAGACACACATCCAAACACAGACAGGAAAGTGATCTCATAAACTGACAATATTACTTGGACTCTTTAGGGTTAATTTTTGCGTACNGATCTCATAAACTGACAATATTACTTGGACTCTTTAGGGTTAATTTTTGCGTACATGTGCAGAAGACGAATAATTGGTCTACCTCATATTTAGTTTGAGTCAAAGTAATGCTGGAATATAGTTCCGACGAGTACGATACGGCACGACAAAAACATTGCCAATATGCGTCCTTGGATTTACATCACGACAATTAACACGAACAACATAGTATATATGTTAACTTTTTGNACATTGCCAATGTGCGTCCTTGGATTTACATCACGACAATTAACACGAACAACATAGTATATATGTTAACTTTTTGGGTTTATTCCCGTAAACGTTAAATAATTTTTCCTTTTTAAGATGCAAATTCCCGACTGCAGAGAAAGTTAGTTTAACAGTTTTATTTTACAACGTTGCAGATACACCCTGTTTGCAAAGATGCGTTACACGACAGAAATATAAATCGATTCTAATCAGAACTATTTGTCGTGCTATTATTTTCGTCTTGCTGACGTCAAAAGTGCGCTGTTTTTATCTGGCTGTTCAGTTTTAATTGTAGTGTTGCACGTACTGAGTCGTGCTTGTCGATGATATGTGATTCCGGCATTAGTGAGCATCCCAGACGGCAGACTGAGAGCAAAAGAAGTCTCCTGGCATTCAGCCAGCACGGGTGTTTGACAAGGAAGACGACTGTACGTGAGGTCAGCGCACCAAGCTGACCTCTGGCAGTTGGCTGCATCGTCGGAGCAGCCAATGGGAGCACTTCAGGCAACGTGGGTAGATACAGAGAGAGCGTCCAGTTTGGGGAAAGTGCCTGCAGACGGTTTATGTCGATTCCAGTCAGTGAATACTTGCTACACCTGCCCTCTTAACACTACTTTAGAGAATGGAAAATTTTGCGAATTCATTTTAGTGGAAGCTAGACTTCAAACACATGTGTATTTCTGTTGCGTTTGCAATACGATCATAGTTTGTTAGACACGTCCAGGAGAACTATGGGCCAATAACATACCTACTATGAAATTTGCACCGAATCCCGTGTCACCTGGTGTGAGGTAAAACAGATGACACACACTGGGCCAGCAGCCAATGAACAGAAATCTGAGGTTCGAAAATACGTAGTACATAGCATTGTGGAGTTTATCATACATGTATTTCAAAAAGAGAAATTTTCCGGTTCCTAAACTTTACGAGGTATTTCAAATATTTACTCCTGGTTGTCAAACATACAGTTTCCTCCCAGTATTTATTTCAACTTCGCGGCCAACCTTGACGAAACCGTCCAGCAGAGAATATTGCAAATGCGATTTAAATTCACAAATATAAGTATGGCCATGGTCTTTAACTTGTGTTTTTTGAATTGTAAGTGCTAGCCTACCTACGCCACGTTAGTTGAGCTATAGACTCCGGGCTGTTACTTACGGTGCAGAACATAAAGAAATGTCATAAAAGCTTGCGAAAATTAAAGAACTGTACCCAACCTAATTTCTGTTATGCGACAGCATTCTTTCTTCTCGCATTTCTTACGGTAACCGCCTGGGTTGGAGAATTTTTCGCGTGTTTGATGTTTTTTGATCGTGGAGGATTAAGGGGGGCACAAACACTTGCATTAGCTGCCTGATAAACTCTATGTCATGCTGTCTTTTGTTTGGTCGGTAAGCGCCTTTATAATATTTTAGCAGTGATCCCATCACGTTACGTTTAAAGATTTTGCAACATGGTGTAATTCAGAACTCCAGCCGGTAGCATGCATTTAACATTTTACATTGATTACCAATCGCCTTCAATAATTATTGTTATTTTGTGAAGTAATTCTNCGGTAGCATGCATTTAACATTTTACATTGATTACCAATCGCCTTCAATAATTATTGTTATTTTGTGAAGTAATTCTCTTCATTGCTTTTTCTTTTCTTAATAGAACGTGTTAGTTACAAAAATTGGATAGCGAATGTCACCACTACCAACTGCACTTTATCAGAGATGTAAACAAGATATGCAGCCTTTATTGCCAGCAAAATTTTATGTTGTCTGTTTTTACGAGACTCTTTATTTAGGAAAATATTTGAAAGCTTTAGCATTCTTAACATTTGAAAGGTATTTAATACATATAAGAATGAATAGAATAAATCTTACTGTTTTGATTACAATAACGTTATGTATCAGTATGCCAACAACTGCCACTACATAAGCATCTGCATCTACAATAAATTGCCACGCGAGATTAAATACCTAAACAAATTAAAATATGCTGAGGCAGTGAGGCAGATAGCTGAAAACGAGCTATTTTATTCATTAAATGATATAAAGTGTTATATAGAAAGTAAAAATTAAAACCAAAATATTTAGTTTACATAGTGGACAATTACTCGAATACCCAAGAACTGCATTTGCATGTATAATTCTATTGTAATAATTCAATTTTTTTTTGCTTTTTTCTTCTTTTATACNTACCCAAGAACTGCATTTGCATGTATAATTCTATTGTAATAATTCAATTTTTTTTTGCTTTTTTCTTCTTTTATACTGTTTGAACTATTTGTATGTGTATGTATAAAGAACTGTAAGCGTTTCAAAATTGTGTACATAACTACATAAGATTTTACACTAGTTGAAAAGTTTTTAATTGTAAGATATTTAATAGAACATTTATTTGCATTATCATGTACTACATTATCATGTACATTAATTGTGTATGAATTATTTTTGGAATGTCTTATATCCCAGCAATGGGATCAACCAGATGCAAAATAAATAAATAATGTGTGAATTACGATTCCATCTACAAATAATGCTGCGGGTTTTTTTTTTTCTCTGGCTAGTCGGCGATATTTTATAAGATGATACAGAGTGCCAATGCTGCAAATTACTTCCAATCTACCAACACATGAACATTCTAAACAACTTTTTAACGTTTATTGAATTTTAAATTATTACCTTGATGGTTATGTACGCCAATCCTAATGCAGCAAAAAAAAATATANTACAGCAAAAAAAAAAATAATATCCATTGAGTTATAAATGAAACTGCAATGAGTTGTTTTATTGTTGTGCTGTTGTTGAGTAGCTATTTAATTCTTCCACGAAAGAAAGTATAATGGTGGAACAAAACTCACAATTGACTGAAGTAAAATAATATTTCAACAGACAGGTTTAACCTTACCATGGGGAATTTGCTATCTGTGAATATTTGGCGAGCAATAAAATAATCCATCATTAGGAAATTAAGAGGTGCCTAGTTATTAACCAACCAAAGTCTGTTACCCGTGGGTGTTCGTAGATTGTAATGACGTATTTTCAAGGGCGTGTCTATCCCTTAATAATTACCTTATAGTCAATTCGCGGTTTCTTCCCACTTTTTCAATCAAACATTTGAAAAATCGCCCCATGTATGACGTTTTTGGTTTCCTAAATGTTTCGTGTTTCACAAGCGCTTTATACTTCTGTCTACAAAGCAGTACCTTATTTCTGGTTAAACTTAGTTTTTACTTACATTTTATCTATAAATAATAATACTTATTTTATAATTAATACGAATAAGAACATAGAGAAAATAGATGTGCTGGAAATGCCTGGTAAACAGTGGCGTGTGATGAAGTGTTGCAAGTTAAACTGGTGCTTGCTCAGTGCTGTACACGCTCGGCGGGCGCAGCAGGAACTAGTAACCAGAGTGGAGCCAGGAGAAACAGAATGTACTGCGGCCATTCACGAGAGAGTGGCGAGGCACCGATAATACACGTGCTGTGACGTCAACTACACTACTCAGTTTAAGTGGCCGATGTATAAACTAGCAAACAGCTTACTTCGCAACAGTTCACTATACGCGGCTGCTGGTAAGAAATAATTCCTACGCAAAATATTATAAAACTGAGTGCTCACGAATACAGTGTTGCCCCTGTGGTGGAAGAATAGCCTGAAAGTAGAACTTGATCAGGGCTTCAGAAAAGTTGGAAGGAATCATTAAAAATGCACTATAAGTCATATGTCGTATAAGTTGTGTGGTTACACGTAATTTGGCCTAAAATAATTTTAGGTCAAATGACTTTTAAGCCTAGTGCTTTTTAGGCCAAATGCATTTTAGGCCAAATGAATTTAAGCCAAATTACTTTATGCCAAGTGACTTTTAGGGAAGGTGACTTTTAGTTCAAGTGACTTTTATGCCAAATGACATTTATGCCAAGTGAATTTAAAGCCAAATGACTTTTAGACCAACTGAATTTTACGCCAAATGAATTTTAAGCCAAATGAATTTTAGGCCAACTGACTTTTAAGCCAACTGAGTTTTAGGCCAACTAACTTTTAGGCGAAATTACTTTTAGGTCATTTGACTTTTAGGGCATTTGACTTCCAGGTCATTTGAATTTTAGGCTAAGTTACTTTTAGGACAAATTAATTTTAGGCCAAGTGACTTTTAGGCCAAGTTACTTTTAAGCCAAGTTACTTTTAAGCCAAGTTACTTTTGAGCCAACTGACTTTTAGGCCAACTGACGTTTAAGCCAAGTGAATTTTAGGCCAAGTGACTGTGTTTTTTGAGTTCATTACCTACGTATCTCATTGTGTTTTATTAAAGAAAATTCAGTTCTTCTAATTGTCTTTAGGATTAAATAGCAAAGTAGTTTGCCAGACGTAAATAGTAGTGATTAATATTGAAAATAAACTGCTATCAATAGTTTATTATTTTCTAACGACAACAATAGGTTTTATTAAAGTAAAGCATCTGACAGCTCCAAGACAGAGATAAAAATAATTCACTTCTCATGCAATAGTAATAAAAATATTCCTAAACTGTCATTTGTATCGACAAAAATGTATAAATCCGAGATAATAACTATGTTTTTTAAAAAGCTAAAAATTTATGTTGTTCATATATTACCATTAGCCACAAATATATATTTGAAGAAGTCTTATATTTATTAGGGTACTATGCATTCAATCTATAACTCATAATACTTTATTACCAAGTTTTATCTTAATTTAAATGATATTTTATGATGGGGAAAATATGTTTTCGTGTTCGTTTATATAATATGCAACTTTCTATGCGCAGTGTTTTGTATTTCATGTGGAGTTCGTCTAGTTTAAATTTAGTGCGCCTGATTTTTATTTTCTTCATAGAGTATCACGCCGTGATTAAAATATGTCAACGGTTACAGTACCATGACATTATTAAGGCCTGATCCACAATACAGAGTCGGCAGTGGGCAGTTCGCAGTTGGCAGTCGGAGAAAATTTGCCGAACTCAAATACGTGTATTCACAACATGCCGTCAGCAGTCCGCAGTCTAGCAGACTGTTGCCTGCAGTAAGATTCCAGCCAACCAGATGTACTCGTGAACACGTGAGGTACACCAGACTGATACCACAGATGCACAGTGAAACATATAAACGAAAGAAGTTCAATAATTCCCATTCTAAATCGCGGTTTCTCCAAGCATAGAACACGTGCCATGCCAAAGGGGCAAGTCGCGTTAACGATGTACTAGATCTCTCTTTTTTATCTCCGGCCGACTGTTCGTATATGAAAATTCAACAACTCGTAAAGCTCTTGACTGTTCTTGAAACTACAAGGAAATATTACTAAGTCGGATATTATTCAAACAGTTACGTAACACAGGTTTAAATACAGGATATATTAGAATAATGTTTTAACATTATAACATTACATGCAATTTTAAGACACATCAGTGGAAGTATTGACAATGCAGGCATATAACGATTGCAGAATGTAACTATAAATGGAAGACGTTTATAAATTACCTGGTTTAAAGAGAGGCGTTCCAAACCAGTTACTTATGTCAGATATACCAACAAGTCTAAATGGGTTGCTATTATTATCAATTTAAATTTATCTGACATATTTTTCGTATACGCTAATTCATCAGCTTGTTACNTTATAACATTACATGCAATTTTAAGACACATCAGTGGAAGTATTGACAATGCAGGCATATAACGATTGCAGAATGTGACTATAAAAGGAAGACGTTTATAAATTACCTGGTTTAAAGAGAGGCGTTCCAAACCAGTTACTTATGTCAGATATACCAACAAGTCCAAATGGGTTGCTATTATTATCAATTTAAATTTATCTGACATATTTTTCGTATACGCTAATTCATCAGCTTGTTACACATCTGAATACTTTCCAGAATGAACGTCAAAAAAATTAGTTCGATATCATTTTAAGCTTTAACGTGTCACTTAGAGTCAAATTTTAAACTGAATCACATATTTTCTATGTGCTGCATTACGTGAATTTTCTGTTATAACCTTCGTAAAAAACCATACAAAAAATAATTAAATTTTTCAGCAAATGACTACCAAAGCAAGGAAACAACGCGCTGGTCCAGAGATCTGCAAACATGTTATACGTATGTGAGTTTATTGCGGGAAATATCAATTACATTCCGTGATCAGCCATTTGATTTTGTAACCAATTTTTGAGTTAACGTGTTCCAAGTTTATGAATGACACAAATGAGATTTAAATTACCGAAAAATATTTTAATGTTATATTTGTAGTGGCGTCTGAAAGAAAATATTTGCTATCAGTTATAAGACTATTTATTTCTTAATTAGAATTTTTGGAAGAACAATATGTATTTAGTTTCGTAATAGCATACGATGTATTATAATTATGTATACGTTAATTTCTGTCTGAATGCTAATTTAAAATAACGTCCTTTGTTTAAGAAAATAAGTTGGTTTGTTTCTGATTGACTATAGTCCGCAATTTGCAGTAGGCAATTAAACCGTAATACAATTATAAAATATTTAACGCCACACCCTTCCTGTTACAAGACGCCAGAGGGACGTATCCGAGTTCGTGAGGGATGGAGGACCAATTAAAAATAAAAAAAATAAATTTTATTTCTAATTTATTTACATATATATTATTTAAAACATTACACTAACTATCTCCACTATTACTCTCGTTATTCTCAGTGAGTGTAATATTTAATCTCCATTTCGATTCCAATTAAGGTTCTTACAGTATCAGTNATTACTCTCGTTATTCTCAGTGAGTGTAATATTTAATCTCCATTTCGATTCCAATTAAGGTTCTTACAGTATCAGTATTTTTATATCGGCTAGTCACTTACTTCACACTCATTATTTACACATATTCAGTCTGTCTATTTGCGTCATTCCAAATGTCTGTTACTCACGCATCCAGTTCAATAGTCCCACCTGTCAGCTCACTCTTCACTGTACCGATGCTCGCAGTCCGCATACTTCGCTCTCTTCGCACACCTGGCGCTTAAGGTAGCACAATCCTGTAAACTCTACAACTATAGGCTCGTAGGCTACGTCGTGGTTTAAGTAATCTTGCTAGCCCAATCTAGATGGTTCCCCGCAACCCGAGTCACGCCGAGAGTGACAAGGGGGATAATAAGAAAATTCTTTCAAGGATAATCCCATAGATTCAATCCGCTGAAGGCCAGGAGCGCACAAACACGCGGTGGCTCGCCTTTGTAAGTCACCGTGCACTTCTCGCATTACGACTCTCTCCTGGGGACACAGTTTTGCTCGTTCGAGCGGGACGAGGCAAGGAAAGCTATGCAGAGCAGCAAGCATGTAACAATAGATTTAATTTTTTTCGAAGGCTGGGGTAGTAAAATCTTTATCGAATGTAATTAAGGGTAGTAATTCTTATTAAGACACCAAATAATGCGTGACCAGTTCGGAGCAACGACATATCGAAGTCAGCTATAGCATGTTCAAAGTTTATTAGCTAATTGTTGGAACATTTTGTTCATATCACACTTTAAGCATGACGTCCCGTTTTCTTTACCTTTACTTCATAACCATGAGACATAAATGCCAATGCTTTACTTAGAACTTACTAAGATTTTAAATTCTTTAATGCAGATTAACTGCCACAATGGATCTGTCAACTTTATACCGTCGTGGATACGTTAATAATTTTTGATATTTCTATTCGGCTTACTTGACAAAATTTTTATTCAAGTAATAATTATACGCACTTCGTATGGGACCGCTATAAACACAGACATAATTTCCTTAAATACGAGTATAGGGAGTAAATCTCTCATGTTATTGTTTTATTTATTAATTTTTTCTGCAGAAGTATTAAGGAAATACTTTTAAAATGATTTATTTTGTTGTCTCTTGAGGCAGTTAATTTGAAAACCATTCTGTGAATGGTTGTGTTTATATAAAAAGTTAAGGTAACAGACATTATCCAGAGTATTCACAAGTGAATCATACGATAACCATATGACGACCGTTTACTGTCACCGAACCTTCATAGTGATGGAATATTTAGTTGGACACCACTTCACCTTTGGAAAAGATAACCACCTGCAACAATGTTTTACTGGTTCCATCTGCGAACATCTAACTGGATGCAGTGAACTTTTGGGCTAACATTGTTATCCCGCTGTCCCATTGTGTAGTTCAGCAGGTGGCCGTTTGAAGATGAGAGCGCGAGATCTAACAAACTTCTCCAAACTTGCAGAGAAATTTACGAGATTTATAGATCTCTTTGCGATGCTGAGGTAGGTTTCGTTTATCACGATGTGAACGACATAAGTGTTCAAGAATTTATTTCTAGTTGGCAATTGCTGTACCCATTAAAATAATATTTTGGGTGTTTAGAAAATGATTAATAAGACCTTATACTAAATGGCTTTCGTAATTATTCATGATAATTAAAATTTGTTATTAATAAATGTGTTCTATTTTTAGAAAATTTCATGAAACAGATGTATATAAATTATATATAAGTGCACGACTATAAAATATATTTCAAGCACTGAAAAGATGTTTGGTTGAGCGCCTCTAACACACAGATAGATCAAGAAATAACGTTGAAGTGTCAAAAAATTTCCTCGAAGTTATAATGAATGTAAATATAAACACACACGTGTGTTTATATATGCATATATAAATACATATATAAATATATAATATATACACGTGTGTATCTATATTATATATATACACACACACGTGTGTGTAGTAGATAGACTATGCCGAAGCTATGGCAATGGGATCTGGGATAAGAGGTAGGAGTTTGCCGCCATGACGTCACAGGCGCGGCCGGCGGCCTCGTTCATCTCCCTTCTCCCAACACAAGACCAGCAATTCCGGGCAACCCGTAACCATATAAATGATTTCAATAAAAAATATTTGAATACATTTTTTATAAAAAATTGAATGTAATAAACATTTCTTAAAAACATCGATCTTTTATTAGTATGTGAACTTCCTAGAAAAAAAAACTTATATTTTCTAAGACCCCCCCTTCCCCCTCACTCTCACGATTCCTGCTAGAGTGCGTAAATTGCCAGTGTGTATATTTATTTACGAATTTAAAGATTTAATTTTCTATACACGAGTAGGTATATAAAAACTTGGAATTCTTCCGATCTAAATAATTGTTAGCGAAATCAAACGTACGGTAGGCCAGACCCCAATCAGACTTTCAATTTATAAAAACGATTTATTTATTTAAAAGTGTTGACTGTACATTCCAGCTAGAACCCTGTAAAAATATTCAAATTTTAATAATTTGTATTCAAAATCAATGAAATCGATTTTTTAATTTGCTTCATTAAATTTGTTTTATTGTTTTACAAAAAAAAATATATAAAAAAATCCGCCTAGTCTTGTAGCCACGCACTCACCGACAGGCGCGCGAGACGCACACACACGTCAGAACAGGCGTGTGCGGCAGGCGGTGTCCTTATGGCACCAAGTTCCAAGTTATGGATGGGTTG
>NQII01000854.1:77924-89237 GCA_002778355.1 Clitarchus hookeri | reverse complement strand
GGGGGGGGGGGTGTGTTATTAACGACCCCGAGCCAAGTGCGCACGAACTGACCTTGATCGCACCTCAGCTACTGTGTGGCCTTGGGGCCGTGTATCACGTGCGTATGAAAACGTCGCGGGTTTATTCACATGCCGAAGAAGAAACCGAAGTCACTTACTGATGAGCGAAAGGAATTTAAATTTTCTCGGTATATTAAAATTCGCCAATGTTAAAGTATAATGAATGTGTTAATACAGTACGTATGTAAAGTAGTTTATTGACTGAAGGTAAAAAGTAATAATCCGATCTGTTATATTTGTTTATCTTATATTTCATTTTCGAAGTGTAATAATGCATCGTATATTTGCCGCCGACCGTCTTGTCCCTCTTAGGCGCTTGGCGGTTTCGTAGTCCGGCAATATGGTATCGCAAGCCCTCAGCTGTCACGCTACCGCTGGTGACGTGCAACTGCTCAAGGGGCCGCCAGTTCTAAGCGACCGACCGAGAGGAAAGGCAGGGAACTAGTTCCTGCATTGCCCGCCCTCCACACTGCGCGCAGGAAAGATACAGCAGTGCGGGACAGTGACGCCGAATCTGCGCTGGCCGGCAATGCCACGCATTACGTATTAAAATGTATCGGTTCTTGCGTGTCTTTTCCTTCAAAAGCAAATGAAATTTTGCTTGCTCGTACTCACGCAAGTTGAAGGCAACGAAGGCGTTTAATAATTGTTATTCACGCACACGTACCCATAGGTGTCAAAGCTCGCGGCTCTGTACACACAGCGACGCGGGTTCGACATTGTGGACACGCGCGCGCACTAAACTTCGTTTTAAGATAGACATACAATATTCGCCGAACGTTTGATTACAGATAGGTAGCTAACCGTGAAAAAAAATTCCGTGAATACAACCGTTTTTAATATCATTAACGTTTTTCCTCTCTCTTAACCAGATTGCGTATTTGTGAGCAGACACTTACATATCACGCAGTACCTGTGACGCATTTGCTTTTCTCAGGCATAAAAAAAATTATATATACAGATATGTTATTTTATATTCTACCCACTCAAAATGCAATCCTAATGTTAACCATAAATACGAGGGATCGTTGAGAAACTTAATTATCTGTCAATATTTTCGCAATAACGAAATACTCAAACAGGAAGAGTAATTGTGTTTAAAAATAAATGCTGTACTAAATTCATTTCCGCAGGCCTATCCCATAACACGAGTCTCATAAAAATTAAGAGATTGGTTAATACAAATAAAGGTAGTCAGTTGAAAACAATTTAAGTTTCGTAGGTAACAGATTTCTTTTTTTGTAAAAATATGTCCACCGCTTTACTAGGAGGCAAAATGGCTTCATTGTCGCCGCAAGGGAAATAACCCTTACTATCCATGGCTTGAAGTACTCTTGCCAGTTGTTGGTATTTCGGTTGCTGAAGCGATTTTGAATATAGGTATATGTTCTCGAACCGAAGGCCATTTTTTTCTTCGAGCAGGCTCAGTAGGACGCATGTTTTCTCGTAATCTGACGGTCCCGCAATGATGCACCTCACTATATTCGGAAATAGTTTCCATGTCGTGATTCGTGGGAGATATCATCTTCAGCATGAATGCATATGGGTAGAGTAACATCTTGTTTGATAATATGTATGTAACCACTACTATCTTGTGGTGCATGCGGTGCTAATTGCGGTGCATGTGATGCTGATTGTGGTGTATGTGGTGCTGATTGTGGTGTATGTGGTGCTGATTGTGGTGCATGCCATGCTAACTGTGGTGTATGTGGTGCTGTTTGTAGTGTGAGTGGTGCTAATTGTGATGCGAGTGCTGCTGATTGTGGTGCGAGTGGTGCTGATTGTGGTGCGAGTGATGCTGATTGTGGTGCTGATTGTGGTTCTGGTGCATGTGGTGCTGATTGTATTTGCATAATATCAGTGCTGCAAATTTTAGAATGTCTCTTTAAAGCATCCCTTCTAGTAAACTGCCTCTGGCAGATATTGCATTGAAAAGTCACACTTGGTTTCATCCTGCAGGTCGTTATTTCATCTCTATGCACACTGCGCAGAGCTGTAAATGCTTTACTGCAGAAATGACAAATAATATACATCATTAGCATTTTACGTCCGTAATGTTTCGAGACTAGAATGAAACTGAAACAAAAATGTATAAACGGAGCTAATTTATAGTTTTTTGGTCAGTTCACCATGATGGCTCGAAAAGGTAAGACCCTATCTGGAAGAAGGATCGTCGATACACTGATCAACAATTTACTGTTCGAGCTGCACATTACTGGATACAAGTTCTGCATGCCGGGAACCAAGCTAGCTAAGAAGCCTGCACACTGTGACATGGGTATCAACACACTGGATGAAGCGTGCAAGCAACACATCATCGCTTACTCCCTGAACAAGGATCTACAAACCCGACACCAGGCAGACAAAATACTTGTATAGAATGCCGATGAGATAAGAAAACCGCAAGATACCGGGCTCGGAGAAAAATATAGCAGCATGGGGCGTTTCCAATGTGATGAAGGCCAAAGTGAAGATGGGCATAGGTGCAAAGAGCAAGCAGAAGGTGCAAGTGAAACAAAAAGTGGTGAAAAAGGGAAGAAAAGCATGCCAGTGTAAAAAAACATATACCGACGGATTTTTTCCACTACTTTTGCCTGCACTCGGAGCCCTCGGAGGCCTAATCGGAGGCACATGTGATATCTACCAGACCACCAACACATTATCGAACGAATGGAAGCAGTTGTCCGAGGCCCAACGGCACAATGCAAATATGGAAGCTATCACCATTGATAAAAAATGGCCAAGGCCACTACCTAGTGGAGGATAAAGAGGCGTGCAAAAGTAATGCAGCAGGAAGAGGCGATACTGAAATCTTTAAAGAAATAGCCGCTCACTTATGTGGATGAGGAACTGTTTGCACGGAAATTGAAGATACCTCATTTTCGCAGTGTTTATCAGAGATGCTTTGCCCCCTAAACCCAAACAAGACGAATATGACATAACCAACATGGACACGATACCGGACCCAGTACCCACTGGGTAACTTATGTCAAAAGTGGCAAATGTGCAGACTACTATGATAGTTTCGGTAATTTGCATCCTCCACCCGAGCTGCGACTTTTCCTGAAAAATTGCAAACTGACTTACAACTACGAGACGAAGAGATGCCGAACATGTGGAACTGCGGACACTTGTTTCTTCGCTTCCTTGTTCATTCGTACAAGTAATTTAATAAAATGGCTATACATGGACCGGAAACCATCTGTCACGTAGATAACGCTTACCTTGATGAACGTAGCTCCGAACTGCATGTGGTACATTTTTTTCCACTTGATCTGGGGGGGGGGGGATGGTAAATAAGGTTTGTCGATTTTAAAACCTACAATGCGATACCGAACATCGATGAAAAAAACTGCAAGATCTATCTCTTGAAAAACGGCGATGTCTCCCGCGAGGTAACATTGCCCGTTAGCTCTTACAAATTAGACGACATTACAAGGAAAATCGAAGATTTGCTGTCTCCCGACACAGAATTCGAAATACACGGAAATTCAAATACTCTGAAGAGCATCATCAGATGCAGCGAAGATATCGACTTTACGAAACCGGATTCCATCAGAATGATGCTGGTGTTCGAACCACGCATATACGAAGCTGAAAAAATCCACGAATCGTCACGATCCATAAACATCTTGCCTATCAATGTGATATGGATAAACTGCAATTTGGCAAGTGATACATATTCAATGGTAGACCAAGCAATACGCTGCACGAGTTTTCGCCGATGGTCCCTCCAGGTTATAAACTGGTCGTGGCACCACAAAGCATGGTCGTCGCGAAGAGAGCACACGAGGTGGTAGTGAAGGTCGTCGACCAGCGGAGAGACTTGGTGAACTTGCGAAACGAAGAAAACACACTGTGTTTGCATTTGAAAAGATGGGAATAAGTTTTACGACGACCAGAAGCAATAAAACAAATCAGCACATCAAACCGACAATCGGTATGCTGTAGGTCACCAAGGTGCTAACACATGCCAACGATATTTTCCTTTGCAGTCTTGGCTTCGAGGTCAATCGCCATGGAAGATTACATAAACATTAACGAGCTGGTCATTTTTGAAGACAACATAACGAAAATGGAACTTCATGGCTACCAGCCATTCCCGATAGGACCTTACATGTTACCATCGGAAGTTTGGATAGTGGTCCAATGCCAAGATATCTGCACTTTTCCTTGTCAGCCATTCCTGCGATTCAGGGGGACACTGACAAAGGAAGACGGATCCAACCTGGCATCACCGAAAATAATGAGCAATGGTATTCTCCACCTCATCGTTCGCATCACGTATTTGTTAACAGTGCCAAGGTGGACCAGATGAGAGATGTCGGGATACCTACCATAATCAAAAATTACCTCTAGCTCATATCGAACGGGCTGTCTGTGGCCAAGATGGCAGGCTGGGGGATATAAAATGACTACAGTGTTCCTATATATCCCGTAGAGAAATTCGATGTCTGTATTCCTCTAGCGATGTTACTAGGATTGACCGCAGACTACAGACGAATTATCATTAATTCGAAGCAGGAACTGGTACTGATCCTAGCCAATACACACGTAAATGCCATCGTGGGTATGGGGGAAAACATGGAGACAGTGGAACTGAAGCTACAGTCTATCAAATGGATGCTGCCTCACATTTAACTGAGTACTACCGAACGCATAAATATGCTGAAGAATGTGGAAGATGGCAAAAACCTCGATGTGGCTTTCAGGTCGTGGAATCTTCAGACCTACTCTGGATTGCCCGCAAGCCACCGCGTCAACTGAATGGTGAAGTTCAGCTTTGCCACCGAAAAACCGAGGTACATCATCGTCGGGCTACAGACCGGAAGACAGCACAATGTGAGAGTGAGCTGTTCGCAGTTTGACACATGTCAAATAGAAAATGTGAAAATATATTTGAATAGTGAAAGCTAACTGTACATGGACATGGACATGAACTTTGAAAACGGACAGTACCTGTTGGCATATAAAATTTACGCTCAGTTCCAGAATGCATATTATGGGGGCCCCCAATCCTCGATACTGGGCCCAGATAACTTCACGAGTTTGGCCCCGCTCATGGTGTTCGACGTGAGTAAACAGGACGAGCGTATTATATTTAATGTGATTGAATGCAGGATCGAATTCACTACATGTGGAAATATACCCCCACACACTTACCCTTTCTGCCTGATACTTCACCACCAACTCACATCGTACAATTGTCGAGACAAAATGTCGTCAAGATACTTTCACGAATGCCGCAGAGGGTATAAATACGATGGGCCGTAAGCGGTATCTGTTTAGTTGGCCTCGAGCATAGAGACCAGCAGGATGTACTGTAGTCTGCTAGGCTTCCAGAGCCAGAGCGGCTATGTGCTCAACGAGATTGCAGTGTCCTACGACGATGATGGCAATATATGCACACGTTCCTTCCGCCCCCCTTATTCGTGGAAACTGTTGGACAAGAAAAGCAAGAAGACGAAAGACTGGCTGACCAAGTACTACCAAGAACTGGAGTGGGACGAAGACAAGATTCCATACTATCAAGTGGGAAATATGCTACACGACTTGCTGATGCAATATCGGCAAGGACCAGTTTATGTAGCGAGGCTCGAGCAGAAAAAATGGTACAGTGACTTGTGCAAAAAACGAAGTTGAAATCATCGATGTGCAGTTCGAGTACAGCTGACATTTGCTGCGCAAGCTGACGGAACTTTACGAAGACCAGCAGCAACGTGTCTGCGACAGGTCAGAAGCTGACTGGATGCGCACGTGGAGGAACACACTGCTGCTGTGCAAATGGTGGGTCTTGTCCTCGAACCATGAATCTGCTGTCTACTACACAAGAAGTCACCCCAACATCGGTTCCAAAGGATAATTAAAAAAAATATGAACAGAGACTGAAATTTTTTTGTGTTATGGCATTAATGTATTTATATGCATAATAAATTGTGCATGTGTAAAACAATTTAAAGGTTTTTTTTACCCTAACTCATTAGACATAATTTTTTTTCTTAAAGAACCCTTAAAAAAAGATAACCCACATACTTCTTGTGCCACATAACCTATTTTTGTATTGGGGTAAAACTGATGTAGGTTGAATTCGCACAGATGCACCTGGGAATGTACACATGCCTTCAGGTTGAAACAGGCAGTGTTTCAGGTGGAAGGGAAAGGGGGTTTGAGGCAAGAAGAATAGTGAATAAGGGAAAAGGNTCAATATAAATAGTTGATCCTTGTGGAGGATTATCAGTTCGTCGACAAAAGTGTGGAGGTACGGATCGTCTTATCCAACTTTAATGGTCGACGACATAACCAGCATCCGTGATGTCTTCAGACATTCCAGAGCTAATGGGATCTATGGCCGTGTGATGGACTTCTTCGTGTGTGGTACCAGCAGATGCACCATTGATTTCTTCGGGTGGGCTGCCTAAAATAGCACCATTGCTGACTGTTATGGGCATGGCACCAGCAGTGTCATCGGCTTCTTCCTCTTCAGTCATATCATCTGCATCTATGGCTGAGGTCCCTATGTGTCTACCGGAATTTCCAGGGTCTTCGGGAATGTTTGACACGGGGAATGCAGAAGTGTCGTCTTGTTCTTCAGCTGAGGCAATTGCATCGCCAACTGAACCATCGACATCTGTTCCAGAAATAACTGTTTGGCCAACCACCTCTGCTGAACCATTCCGAAATTATAATGCCGCTTTTGTGAAAAGACCTTCGTTTGTAGCAGCAATGCATAACGAGATGAGAGGCATGGCTGTACAAAAAGCCCCACCCAAATAAGGTACGCGTGTTCGAAGTGCGGGGTGTCGATTTCAGGGATGGATGGTCTAAGGTTGCATATGCATATTTGCAAGGAGCTTCCCCCATGTAACATAGAGAATAAACCATCACAGTTATCGATGTATGTTGACCTTCCCGACGTTATCAAACACAAACACACTGTAATAAATCCCCATAACTATGACAACCAATTTTTCTAGTGGTCAGTGTTGGCTAGTTTTGTTAAGTCATCGCATCTGCAACATGTGGACAAGAGGTATGCTGAGGTGGAAGAAAAGTTTGATTTTAGTGGACTGGATTTTCCGACTTCTCTACAGAAAATAAGTGTCTTTGAGAACAACAACTCTAGTGTGCCTGTAAATGTGTTAGCTGAATACCAGGGTAAAAGTGGTGCCAAAATGTATGACCAAGAACGAGAAACCTGAAAATATAGATATTCTGATGGTGAAGGACGAAACTATGAATATTTCGCATTATTGTTACATAAAAAACTTTTCAAGACTTGTTAACTCGCAGATTACCTCGTATGGGCACAAAGTTCATGTCTGTGTACCTATGTGTTTTTCCTCATGTCGTACATTATCAAATAAAATTAGTCTAAAATAAAGAATGTTGTGTTTTATTTATTTTAAAAACCCGCACTTCATATAAAAAAATTATTAAAAAAACACAGGTACATTTACAAATAACAAAAAAAATTAAATATGTCAATTTACATGACCTTGTCACCATTCGGTACGGGCAGATATCTTGCCGACAGTAAATTATCTTTGGTGCTTGAAACATAACTTACAAACACATTATAGTGTCTAATACTGGAAAAAAATATATGTGTTGAATGTGTAATTTAGTGGCCAATGGGCATATACCATTGATTGATTGGTATGGTTAGAGGGATAATTTGTTACGTAGGGCGAATGGCATGGAGGGAGGTATTGGGTTAGGGTTGTCTGGTGTAGGGTGTGGTAACATTATATGTTTCTCGATTTTTGGAATTTTTTTTATATTTGTTGCGATTGCTATTATTTATATTTAGTACGAATTTGGTGGGNGTGAGATTAATGTTGCATGTTTTTCGATTTTTTATAATTATTCCTGCGTATAGAAAATTAAATCTTTAAATTCTTAAATAAATATACACACTGGCGATTCGCGTACTCTAGCAGGGTCGTACGAGTGGGTTTTTTTTTATGAAAACGGAGTTTTTTTTCTAGAAAATTCACATACTTATTAGAAGTCGATGTTTTTAAGAAATGTTTATTACATTCGTTTTTTCTAAATTTTTTTTATTAAAATATGTTTTATTAAAATTATTTTTAGGGTTACGGGTTGCTGAAATTGCCGGCCGTGGGCTGGGAGGGTAGAGATGAACGAGGCCGCCGCCCACGCCTGTGACTTCGCCGCAGCAAACTCCTACCTCCTATCCTGGATCCCGTTGCCACAGCTTCGGCATAGTCTATCTACTGCTACTACTACTACTACTACTACTACACACACATATATATATACATACAGAATGTTACATACGGGGACAAACACCGCCTACGTATTCTCCATGACAAAATAAAGCGAAAACATAATACAACATGCCATCTTACGTGCTTCCCAAGGGCAGTACACTCTTAAATTAGGATATGAAAGACCATGAAATTGCACATTCTAAGACAAGTATTCACAATCAAACCGTCAGATTCCGAATAACGAGTTAACAGACAAAGCTCTACTATCAGCGTTACACCTTTCACTATCATCAAAATACGTCGTGATAAAAATGGGGCTGGCAACCATGATTTTGCGGAACATATGTGTCACCGACAGATGATCACTTTTAGAGTGTCGGATTAAGATGTAACAAGTTAAAATAAATGAAAAAGGTCTGGTACATAATTGTCCCTATCCAAAACATTTCCGAGGAATAAATGCATATAGTAAACAACCCCCAAATACTTTGGTCAGGTACTTAGACAACACACGTCACCTACAACTGCGATGATCGGAATTCGCGTGGCATAATGCTCTGAGAGATGAATACAAATTACCATGTCGGTGAACTGAAGAATGAATTGAGTGTGAGGTAAGCGTGGATGGTATTCAGACGAAAGTGTCACCTAGTTTCATCACAGTTTTCCCCAATTCAGTCGAGTTTCACAGGATGGACACTCATGACCGACCTTGTACGTGCCCTCACACCTCCGGCCTGCTACCAACACTAGCTGCCCTTCTTCCATCCTCATCATGTGTCCCGCCCGTTACTGGCTACTACCACCTAATACAAACTCAAATTTTCCCGCAACACAATACAAATTCGTAACGTCAGCCACATTGCACATCTTACCACCATATTTAATATCATCGTGCACACACACGCAGCAGGTTATTAATATAACCTTATACTATTTGCATAGTACGACAAAAAGTGTCCAAGTAAACAGTCACTATTCTTGAGAAGGCGATTCCAGCTCGCAAAAGTTAGCTCACCGTCACCCCATATGGGAGATGTAGAAAAATGGAAAAAAGGAGAGGGAGGGGACTTTGAAATATCATAATGTAATTCCAATGTTTTATTTGAGATTCGCATTCTACGGCAATATGTATGGAAAATTTGTTAGAAAATGTTTTTGCCATTCGCTGTAGATGGTGCTGTAATCGGTTCAAAGTAAATTACCCCTGATTACATCAATTGGGAACCGCCATGGTTCATTCCAGAAGGAATCCGCGTTAAAAACTACCACATTAGTATCTTTAAAATGTTGTCCTTCCTGTAATAGATGACGCGATGTAGTTATGCTTCTTCATTACTTTCAAGGGAAACCTCCATGTATAAAGCGGCCTGCTTTCACGATGATGAAATTTAGGTTCCAATCATGCTGATATAAATAATGTGTGCAGAGGTTGCCCTTGTCCCTCGCAATCATGGTGCTTGCATTCGGTGAGTATTCTTACCTTTTATCATCGAGGTGCGTGTATTTGGTGAATCCCATTGCCTCTCACCGTCGGGATGTGTAATCTAATGCTCGAAATGATGGCATCCAACTTTGATGCAATAAGTAATCCGTGCTTCAAATGATGGTAGACAAAATAAAAGTGTATTTGCATCAATTTCTGTACAAGTATTTCGGATGGGTTCGATCATATTGTCGCAAATTGTTGGAACTTCAAGATACATCTTATTTTTCAGGAAATCCCACAAAAAGAAATCTAGTGACGTAAGGTATCTGGCAGACAAATTTACCTGACCACCTCTACGTATCCCCCGACCACTGAAATCGCGATATATTATCACCTGTTGTTCTACTTTGTAATGTACTGGACAACCATTATGTAGAAATCACATGGTCGGTCGCTTTTCGAGGCATACGTATTTAAGAAATGTAGGTAGGTCGTCATACAGAAAATAGTTGTATTTTCACCTTTTAAAGACCTCTCAATGAAATATGGGCCAATGAGTTTGTGGCCTATGATACCGCATCAAACAATTACAAAACATGGACGCTAATGTTATAATTCATTCAACCAAGGTAAGTTTCCGACATTTAAACAATGCCTGTTGTATCGATTAACCTCGCCATGGTTCGTGAAAGTCGACTCATCGGAGAACAGTACTCCGCGAAAGAAATCCGGGTTTCATGTTTTTAATTTTTGCAGTGCCCATTGAAAAAACGTTACTCGATTATGGTAATAATCGCCGTGTAGTTCTTGATGCATAGACACATGGTAGGGATGCAATTTATGACGTGTTAGTATTCTCCAAACACTAGGTTTCGATATTCAGTTATCGCAAGCTATTTCTCTAGTGCTCGGAGAGGTCACATAACTTTGGAAATCACAACTTAGAACAGCCATAACTTATAATTCTTGAATAAATACACATAAATTTGAACTATCGTAAGTTTTTACCATCGTAACTTTGAAAATCATAACTTACAACCGTCGTTACTTAGAAAATCATAAAGTAGAACTATCATAACTTAGAAACACACAATTTAGAACAGTTTTGCAGTAGAAACACACAACTTACAACTTTAATAAGTTAGAAACGTAAATGTTAGAAAGTTCACAAATGCTGCTGAAATCAATTACTCAACAACATAAAAATAACTGGTTAGTTTAGTCTTCGGTACGAAATTTTTCAGAGCTTAACTTCATGGTAGAAAATTTCATGCAGTTGATGATCATCTCGATCCTAAGTGGCTTCTTAACTTGAAGGACCCGCAACTCACAACTTACTCGTTGCGCCCTTAGACTTTCTGAATTTGATTATGAGGTACAGTAGACTCCCGATTATCCGAGGTAATTGGGACCGAGATCACCTCGGATACGGTAAAACTCGGATAATACGGAGGTTAGGTATTATTGTGTTAAAAACATGAAAAAAATGTTAAGAATGTAAAAACTGCTATATTGTACATAATTGAAAATCGTAAAATAAACCTGTAAGTTAGTGCAAACATGAGATTACATATTAGTACTTAAAAAAGT
>NQII01000854.1:48879-77529 GCA_002778355.1 Clitarchus hookeri | reverse complement strand
TTTTTTTTTTTTTTTTTCAAAAATGCTTCAGTGACAGGAACAAATTCATTGAAAAACCAGTCACTAAAATCTTGCTTTCCATCCATGCATTTCTTTGGTTGCGGTACATTGTTGGCAGACAATTGACTTTTATATTTTTAAAGGCCCTTGGGTTCTTAGACTTTCCAATAAGCAGAGGCTTTAGTTTCAAAGAACCCGAAGAATTGCAGGTAGCCATAATTGTGACTCTCTTTACTCTTTTTAAATCCGGGAGCAGTTTTTTCAAATTTTGCTGCTAAGGTTTTTGAAGGTAGCATTCGAAAGTTAAGACCAGTTTCATCTGAGTTAAAGATTTGATCTGAGGTTAATCCCTCCTCAAAAATGATTTCTTCCATTTTTTTCTGGAATTCCGCAATTTCAGACGAGTCAGCCGACAATTTTTCCCCACTAATGTTCAGCTGTCTTATGCCATGTTTCTTTTTCCACCTGTCCAGCCAACCATCGCTTGCAGTGAATTTTTCATCGCCGTCTTTAAAGTTCTTGTGGAACTCGAGCGCCTTAGCTTGAAGCATTGGGCCACTCACAGGACTACCCATCCCTCGAAGCTGTGAAAACCACAAAAAAAGAGCTTCAGACGTCTGCTCATAGTCGCCCTTCTTCAAAGTCTTTCGACTCAAGCCACTGCCACCACTCACACTTTTGTTGACAAAGTTTTCGATTTCTTTCCGGTTACGTCTCCAGTCCCCAACAGTCACTTCCCCAACTCCCAACTCGGCAGCCACCTTTTTAATTGCTTCGCCACTGTCTAACCGTTTCAATGCACTACATTTTGTTTCAAGAGAAACTACAACTCTCTTCCGTTTTCCACTCATAATGAAACAAAGAAATCAATAAAAGCACAGATGTTAAAATCATTAACACAACCACCTTTACGGAGAGCACAGAGGCAACTGACAGCGCCAGATGCCTGGGACAATATGAGCAGTTACCNCTAACACAACCACCTTTACGGAGAGCACAGAGGCAACTGACAGCGCCAGATGCCTGGGACAATATGAGCAGTTACCAGTAAACCCGACGATTCGGGTGGGCCAGCATTCCTAGAATTAGTTCCGAAGTTTAAGCGTGCTTTACTGTCGACGACCTAACAACAGCCAATACAGGAAACATATGGCACCTAGCAATAGCCTATTTCTCAACCTTGCACGTCAAACAAAGAAACATCGCTTCTCATCCTAATTGTCCTGCTTTTGAGAGCATTATTTTTATTTTGTATCTTCCGATGACTAGCTCGGTTAACCCGGAGGCTCGGTTGACCGGGGCTCGGATAATCGGGAGTCTACTGTAGTTCAAAAACCAGGTAAGAAACATTTGTCTGCAGATTGCCTATCTCGACTTTTAGGTGCAGTCAAGGAAGCGCAAAAAACATGATAAATTCTAGCAATATGCCCTAACAGATGCCAAGGACTATGATATTTTCTAGATAAAAATAGAATTTTGTGTTATATGACAGATGAAAAAAATGTTATTTGTGCTTCCTAACTCATTAGTTTAAGAAGTTATTACTCAGCATCATGAGACCTCCTTTTCTCATCACCAAGGGATGAAAATAACACAACATATTTTGAAATTCCTTTAATAATGGCCAACATTAAATAAAGATGTTGAAACATTTATTATAAGTTGTGATGCTTGTCTAAAACGAAAAAGTTTGGAAGTTTAAAGGGCACCTTTAGGGAATTTATCTGAAGTTGCTAAGAGTTTACAGTTATTATCTTTAGATGTTTTCGGACTCTTACCAGAAAGCAAACAGGGAAATAAATATGTTTGGACGTTTATAGATTATTTCACTATATTTATATTCTGAAGCAATTGCGATAAAGGATCAAATTGCTATAACAGTAGCTAGAAATTTTGTACAACAAATAGTTCTGAAACACGAATGTCCCGACAGTCTTTGACAGACCAAGAAATACATTTTGTTCCTAAAATAATGATAGAAAATTGTAAGTTANACGAATGTCCCGACAGTCTTTGACAGACCAAGAAATACATTTTGTTCCTAAAATAATGATAGAAAATTGTAAGTTAGTTACGATTAAGAAATTGCAACTACAGTGTAATGGATTTGTGGGAAGACTGCATATAAATCTAGAAGATATAATATCACATTATGTGAATGAATACGGGAAGAATTGGGAAACATTTTTCCCTTATGCTATACACACATATAGTACTAAACTGTGTACCATATAAAAAGGCCACATTCTTGACAGTTGAAGATCACCGCGCCTTTTCGTTTATGTATCCATTCGCCGTCAACTGGTGTGTCAAGTATAGGCTTTGATGCGGTGAGTCAGCTCGTCCAGGAGGTGCTGCTACGTGTGGCAATTGGTGAACTGCTTGGGTGGTGCTGCATTCGTAAAAGGAACTTGGTGGACGTGTGTAGGGTCGTTCGTAAATGCTGTACACGAAATATATGTTATTTTAAAAATCATACAGAGCTAGTGGTAAAATAAAACCATTTGTATATGTGCATAAATACGCTATTTTAAACAAAAAAACTATAATATGTTTCTGGGTGTAGTTCGGGATATGGATAACAGATAGCATGGAAGGGCCTGTTGTAACAGATGGCGCGCCTGTACCTTGCAAGATGTGGCAGCATATGGTTGGAGAGTCGGAATACGTGAAAAAGGTTTCGATGTTTCCTTACATTTGGATACGGATCGTTTTAGTGTGCATTTCATTTTGAACACATATACATTACTACTTTATCAAGAAGTTTAGTTTGTAACACTAAAAACCGCTGGTTTATGACCACGAAAAATATAATGTATTATTTAACTCTTTCTTATCGCGTGTATTTTGGCTGGTCTAATGTGCGTCGGCAGTGCACTCAGAATAGCCAACGTCATATTAACTTTTGTTAGTTCGTGCATTAGCTGATACAGGATTTTGTAAATGGCACGTTGTTTGTTTTGAATACAAAATGAACTATACTCTCCACTTAGTGACAGGTTACAGTCCTCACTACCTCCTTTGTGGAAGTGTGATTAGTTACCCCGAGTAGGTGAATTAGTACCACACACATCTGAGCTTGCTAAAGATGGATCAATTGAGTCCCATTTACAAACCCTAACAGTAAAATTATCGGAAGCCTATGAGATAGCAATATTAAGAAACACACTTTCAGCAGAAAAGAGAAAAGAGTATTATGATAAGCATTTATTCTAGAGTTCCATCTCTTGAAGTTGGTGAATATGTTTATTTACATAACCCTGCAATAAAAAAATATAGATACCATAGATTTCATAAATATTGGCAAGGTCCTTATAAAATATTTAGAAAGCTTAAACAAAGTACCTACAAAATTTCGTTAAAGAAATGGAAAGTTATTTATTGTACACAGGGCTAGGTTAACGTAAGTTTAAAATCCTGTTAACCAAAATGAATCAGTGTATAAATAAGACAGGGTAAGCAAAGACAAGGGCAATTAATTAAGTGAAGATACTAATGTAGTTTATACGTCTTATCGTATACTTAAAGAAATAGTTGAGATAGAACCTGCATTCGAAAAGTCAGGCGAATCCGAATTTAGTGACTCAAATGAGGAGGCAGAGGTTCATGATGAATCTCAAATAGGCCCTAAATGATCAAACTTGAGAACCTTTTAGGTATTTAAAGAAACTCTTCCTGAAATCACTGAAGACCCTAGGTATCCTCTTGGGTCGAGATTACGGAGTGTAAATAACGAACGAATGGTTAATGTATGTGAAGCCTCCATTTAGTCAACAGGATATGCTCTGTTATTATTTTATTTGAATTAAATATTTCTTTTAGTCTGAGTAATAGTTATCACAACTTTGTTGATGACACCTTAAGCAGATGATTAGTTGTTATTCGGAATTAAGACTTTCTGCTTAAGGGAGACAGGTGGACTATTGTCTTCAAAATACCTGTGAAAGGGTATGCAGATTATTTCAACGAATTTAAGCTGAATCTGACTAATTTAAAGTTAGCCAGGAGAAGGCAGGGCACACCATATTATCTCCTATCTGAAGAATTTTCAAGCGTGAATTGGATAGTTAATGATCTTGAGAGTGAAGTAAATGACTTACTTTTAATTTTTCCAGCTAATCCATTTATAAATAAGAAAGAGTTAATCGATACAGGTGATAATGTTCTAAAATTCTTATTTGGAACTCTTAATAATGAAGATTACATAACTTTTGGTAAATGAAATTTTTCCTGAAATTTTTGGCTATATGGCCACCTTTATGCCAAATGACGCGTTCCCAGTTGTGTGCCTCATTTTCAATTAACACATCATCTCACGAAGTTTATACCTGGAGTTCAGGACAATCCTTGTACATACACAGGTCATAACATTCCAATAACCACAAGCCTTAGTTGGACACAGACGCATTGCAGACATATAGTCGGCAGACCGAGATCAAGTTTAACTAAATACTAAATACGAGGTCGACTGAATTTTGCATTCTGCACATGCCCTCTATACGTTGACTTAGAATTACCTGCGCACTCACTGCACCACATATTCCGTCTACGGGCCAAACATGGCAGGGCAGCCTGGCGAGGGGTTCGTTCCGTAATTACGCGGCGTTGTGAAGTAAGGTGCAGCATTACACCTATAGGAGGGAGGGGGAGGCAGAACACGATGGCCCGGGGGGCGTGGAGCGTTCGCAGTCACCGACCTGCCCGACAAGAACTGGCTCGCCGGACGAGTCGCCCACTTAGCGAGCAGCGAGGCTGCATGTGCGTCAGCACATGGCAAGAGGGGGCACTTGCCCTCCCCCGGAAACTGCATGTTTAGCCTACTTTCCGAACGAAAGAAAGGTTTATGTCACTTTCCTGTCTTGGTGCGTGTCTGTGGGCGTGTCCGTGTGTGCGCGTATGTCCCATTTTAAATTTTTGAACACGTCAACCGAATTTCCCAAAACTCGGTACATATATAATATTTAGTAAGGAAACTTAACTTTTATAGTTTTAGGCCACGCCAGGCACTTACTTTAAAAATGGCGACCGGTTTAGTATTTAGGGTGAATTGTCATAACTCTAGAACCATTCAACCGATTCTAACCAAATTAGGTATGCTGGCAGAGCACCGTGTAAGCATCAAATTTTAAATTGGATATTGTTTTTAGTTAGCCGTTTTGAAAGATAACGCCAAATGAAAAAATGAAGATTTACATTATATCTCGAAAACTATGACAGTAGTTCTCATCCAATTTGGCATGTACGTAATACTATGGCAGGCCATGTAAACGGAAGTAATTGAATTTCATTAGGTACTTATTTTCAAAATTGTGGCCATAAAAATATTTTAGTTTTTTTCGTATATATACTATTTAACCGATTTCAACGAAATTTTGTATGCTGAAAGTATATATTACAAGCATCCTATATGCCAACACACAGCCATTTTGTAAGGTAGTGTGATATGAAGAAAAGAAAGTTTTTATGTAGTTTCTCGGGAAATGATTGACAGATTCCTACCAAATTTGGCAAACAATTTGCGCTGCAGCAGGTGGTGTAAACTGCTGTGTTTTAAGTAGGTCAGCCACTTATTTTCAAAATGGATGTCAATATAAATAATTTAGCTCAGTATCCTTTACTAACGAAACAAATTTCAACTTATCTTATTATGCGAGGAGTATCAATTACAACAATCATTTTTATCTATACAGAGGCTTATTTTTCTGCCATTTTGTAAGTTAGCCCCTAACAACAAAAATTAAGTATTTATGTCATATTTCAGGAAGAAATTAACACATTCTTACCAAATTTGACGAAGAAGTTGTACTGTGGTAGGACATAAACTGTTTGTATTTTTTTAAGTGTGACTGACACTTATTTTCCGAATGGTAGCTATAACAACACTTTGTGACTATGTAATCTATTTTAAGTTAAATTTGTAAAGTGGCAGTATACAATAATCGAATGTGCTAATACATAACTATTTTCTGTTCTCCATTTATGACAATCATCCATGAAAATTATATAGAGGTTTTATGCCATATATCAGGAACCAATCAACATATTTTCACAAAATTCTTTACACAAGTAGCACTATCGTAGGCCATGCAAACTTAAATGTTTTAAGTGGCTCAGACACTTACTTTCAAAATATCGGCAGTGTAAATATTTTTGGTTAGTAAAACCTATCTTTCGAAACATTAGACCGATTAAATTCGAAGTTGATGCTCGAATCAGACCTCCGTATTGGAGTGTATTGCACACTAGCTAATTGTAAGAGGTATCCTGGGTTTTATTCCTGGTAAGGCCCGCGTGTATTATTAATTATCTGACTACTATTGCATATGTTTCTGGTTTCTTTTCTAATGATATTGCTTTCAATGAGACAAAAAGTCCTACCAACCAACTCAGTTTTTAAGTAATTATTCAAAAATTAATTGCACCTATGTTGAGGGAAGTTGGCTCATTATTTATATCAGTAACTTCTTGTTTCTCTATGAAATGTGAGACATCCATCGCAACAATCCTTCATAGATGATTAGTGTGTGCTATCACTCTCGTAATTAAATGAAACAATACTTTATAACAACTAAATTGCTCATTATATATATATATATATATATATATATATATATANCACACACTAAATTTTTAAAGATATCACAAGTCAAGAATGTTTGTTGCGTTTATTTTACGTAAAACCCAGTTGTACATCTTACATTCCTCTGAAGGGAACTTTCTGTTTTCGGTGCACCTCCTACCCGGAGAAATTTTAGTAACGCCCATGGAGCCAGCTAGAGCGTTGCATCGCAGAATCAGGNAGCTCCTCCACAGACCTTGGCGATATGCCAACTTTTCCAACTTTCTTCGTAGGTTAGAGGTCAGCATGGGAGGAAACCATGGCTACAATCGCGGCCATGGTATGCCCAATCCCAGAAAAGCAGCATTTAAAGTGCCCTGTAGTCAGAATATTTCCTGCGTGCCTAAGTGTGTGAGACTCTGCCCTGACACGCACTTATGTGCCTTTTCTACCTAGAACATTCGACTCTCCTTTCAGCTGTGGGGTAGGTTAGTTAAAAAAAAGTCGAGCTACCAAACAGGTGGTACAATGAGCCGGGAAATTGAGGAAGGGCGTAATGAAGTCGTTAGGATACGACTACCAGTCCCCGGAGGGGTCAGTCCTTGCAGGGAGCACCAGACTGTCAGCAATGCACAAAGGAGTTTCATTGCGGGTGAACTTCTGCGAGCCACTTGTAAGTTCGTAAAGAATACGGACAAGTTAGTTGTCTTTCAGAGGGGGCAGAGGGGGTAAGGACGTGAGAGGAATTGCCAAGAACTTAGCTTCACTCCTAAAATCCCACGAATTCCACAATCATCTCCATTATGTTCTACGGAAAGGTCTCACTCTACGTGAATTTCCTAAATATAAAATCAAGACTTGGCGTGAAGAGATTTGGGTGGCTGTTACATCAGAATATTGAGAGATCAAGAACTGGATTTGAACTACGTAATGTACTTCAGTGGAGTTTGTTTTACTTACTATATATTTTAATTAACAAAACCATCATGTAGGTACAGCCATAGTTGATATATTGTAGGCCTGTATTTTTGGAATTAATTATTTTTTGAATTATGACACATACACCCATTAAAATCACCGCATATGCAAAACTATTTGTATTAAAATTAATATAATATAATTATGTATAATTTTATAATAACAAAATTAAAACAAAGCCCCTCCTTTATTGGAACTAAATTTCATTTTTTTAAACGATTCTATTAAAAATTTTTGTTTTATGCAGTAAAAGTAATCCTCTGACCAATGCACATATTTTTAATTTGAAAAATTCGTAAACTACAATTGAACTCAATGTAACATATAATTTGATAATTGTCTGTAATAATTGCACGACACATGCGAATGTGCGGGACTGTGGGGAAAGTTACAGAGGTCGTAGCCGAAAGGTCAACTTCTCGGCGAGGATCTTGCGGAAAAACAACGCTACGTTCACACTAGCTGCTGTGCTTCTTCCGCTTGACGTGGTCGTCTACGTGCGAATCGAACTGTATATTAGCATATTTATGACGACTTCGCTAAATAAGTTTTCCCAACGAAATTTTCACCCAGAAAGCAATGTTTAAATGGTGTATGTGTTGGGGGAAATATTGCTCAGGGAAAGAAGCTCCAGGATCCCAGCTCGCCTTCCAACGTCTCTTGGTAGGGAGATGCCACATATTGCATAAATAATCACCGGCTATTGTTGGTTGTTCTGTGCGGGCTAATGTTTGAATATCTGTAATTTTCCTTAATATGCTCTCAGGTAATTCATTCGCCTAATGTAAACAAAGCTTAACTAAGTCTAGAACATTTTACCAAAGGCACGACCCTCCACATTTGTGTGCACTCAGTTTAACAAAATTTTGCATGCAAACTATTTCAAACTAGGCATTACAAACACACATATTTTAACTTGTTATTATTAATATTAATCATTAAATAAATATTTTATTTTATAAATGAACTAAAAGCAAAAGTTTAATTTCCTACCCTTAAGATACTTTTATGTTAACAGAAGCATAAATACCCTGTGGTCCATGACATATTAAAGAAACAACCAACAATTTTATCCATGGGGTGATTTTACAAACATTTGATTCAAAAAGCGCAAAGATGCTGGGAATGGATTATATTAGAAAATGTATGCTTCAGACACTAGTTAGTAGAAACAAGTTCAGTGAATACAAAACAGATGTTGGTTAATATTTACGTGCCTGCCATACAATANGACACTAGTTAGTAGAAACAAGTTCAGTGAATACAAAACAGATGTTGGTTAATATTTACGTGCCTGCCATACAATATAGATCGAACAAAGTATTCGTCCAAAGTGGTTCGGTATTTTAAAAATGTATCGGTATTGGCAGGGGCCAGGATTGAAAACCGGAGGCGCTCTGAATTCGCTGTGAATCACACACGTTTTTCTAGTGACAGGTTAAAACTATAAAAAGCAGTGATTTGCACATCAATAACTTTATTATTCTGAGTGTTTGTTATTAATTGGCGTACAAATTATATATATTCGATTACTCTCTTTACTCTTCAGTATGGTGCGACGACGAATATAGCGCAGATCCGTCCGAATGCAAGACCGCGATGATTGCACTGAGTTGCCACGTACAGTCAATCCGCTTTCCAATTTCGCTTTATAGCATATTATAATACATTTGTTTGCTGCCAACATTCGTTTTTTCCAACGCATATAACCTTAGTTCCAGCATCATTATGTATTACAAGTAGTTAAACCACTTTCTGCCTCATAAATGTTAACCTCGTTTTTGTATGTTCTTCTTTTGAAATTTATTTCCAACTACTGTAATTGCTAGCATCTCCTAAATATTTTTATTTTTAGAATATGAATGTTTTTACAGACAAGTAGCACCATTTAAAGTATTCACGAAGCTATTATATCGAAATCTGCAATTAAAAACGTTTAAAACTATAATTTTATATTTTTCTGAAATATCAATAATTGTAGTACATAAGACATGTATCGAGTTCAAACAATAGCACGGGGTCATCGTATTTGTTTTTAATATACATAATATAACTGAATAATATATCGGAGAACAGTGGGACAGTAATAACATAAAACTTCATACATACAATGAAAAATTTTATTTAAATCCCATGATCACGCTTATGATTAACTAACGTTTTTGGTTATTACCTATCGTTTATTAAAAACACTAGCAATTATTTTTAAAATGTTCTTTCCAAGTAGACAAATTTTCCATTTTTCTAACCAGTTACTGCTCGATTTAAAACGAATACAATATTTGACAGTTGTCTAACGCCCCATAAAAATGTAAGCAGGCTTCATAAAGCTTCCTCTTAATGCGATTTTAAGGTCAGGTAGCATAGTAATTAATTACTGTTTCTTTTCCATAAAATATTCTTAGCAGGCGAAACAATCCAGACCGATGTGCGTTTTCTGCTATAGTGAAAAGCAATATTATTAGTTATCCACAATTTATTTTAAATTATTCCCTGGAAATAATACGTGTACTAATATTTAAATCATCATATTTTACCCACACCATTTCATTTCCTTTTTTTTATTACCATGCTCATCTTCAGTACCAGCATGTGGTAACATATCTGTAGACCAACGGTATCACATTCTCTACACTAGAGAAACAGGCGCGCTTAGACAGGGTACATACGGCACATACAAGAAATATAACATATTTCTCATTAAAATCTTATGTACATTTATTTTATTTTTATATACTGAACTACAAACATAATTTAAAAAAACATAACCTCTACAGTTTCTGTGCAGCTCGTGTACGGTATTTCGAGCAACAAGCTCACTTTACATTTAATGAATATAATCTGTATATTACGCAGTTCAAGGAAGTCTACGCTAGCAAGCGTCCAACCAGAGCCCTTAGCCATATATTCCACTTCTTCACGACAAAGTTTTTCTTTCAAGGCCTCTACAGCCTCTGGGATACACTCAACATTGTACAACGCTTGATTGGTAGTCGTGAATGCTCGGCGACTGATTTCTTAATCCAAAGGTTGAGGCTTTTCGTAGCTACACTCCAACCAAACATTATATTTTATAGGTCATTCTTCACCTTACTCAGTTATTTGATTGATTATTCGTTGCCTGATGTGGTCCACGTATGTAGATATGTCTTTACAAAATTATTTCTTATCACATAATCCTTTAAAGTACCTCTGAAAGCTGATTTTTTTTTCAGTTAGAATCCGTTTACAGTTGTGTCATCAACTGCTAGTACAGTTCGTTTCTTAGCTGTATTAACTCTACCTTTGCAGCTCTTCTTATGTCTCTTCATCTGAATAAATCGATAATGCTTCTGCTGGACCCACGACTGGCGTCTCCATAATATATTCCAGTTGCTTATACGAGCAGAGGCGGCGTGCCTTTCACGACTGCCACTGTCTAACTCAGCTCCATAAAATTAACCCAGCTACTTATATGCCTGCTGATGTTGACGTTGCCCCCTTCCTTTTATTTCTGGAAGCCATGTTGTTTTTGTACGCTTAGGGTTTGTCAAATAAAGAATCTGTATTTATCATTCGATTATAAATTTTTTTTATTTTTAATTAATTTTTTTAAGTTGTACTGAAATTGTACTATAGTACAGTGGAACAATGCAAAAAGTTCTTTAAACTTAATTTCCGGTCTACTCTCTTGAAGTCTAATTAATAAACGATGTCGGTATGTGGTATTATTCATTATCTCGACGGTTTCGTAGGAATAAAAGTATGCTTCTTGGCTTTTTTTAAGTGTATGTTTATGTGACTAAACCAAGCATCATCATATGAGTAACGACTCTCTGCACAAATACGATATAATCATGGTATATATCAGTATCTACCATGACTTTATAGGTACAATTGTCTATGACCAATTCCAAGCAATCCTCCTTCGCCTCCTCAATCCTAACCAATCGCAAGCAATCCTCCTCCCCGATCCTCCACTACACCAACCTCCTCCACCATCAACACCGCATGGAGCATGTGGAGTGATTATGGAGCAGGTGGAGCAGTTGTGGAACCGACTGCAGGATATGGAGTGTATTTCAGTTATATTATGCATATTTAAAACAAATACGATGACCCGGCGCGATAGTTTGAACTGGATAAATGTCTTAATGTACTAAAATTATTAATAATTTAGAAAAATATAAAATTATACTTGTAAAAGTTTTTAATTGCAGACTTTAATATAATAATTTCGTGAATACTTCAAATAGTGCGTACTTGGCTGTAAAAACGTTTACATGCGAAAAATTAAGTAGTTGGAAATAAATTTCAAAAGAAGAACATACAAAAACGTGGTTAACATTTATGAAGCAGAAAGTGGTTTAACTACTTGTAATACATAATGATGCTGGAACTAAGGTTATATGCGTTGGAAAAAACGAATGTTGGCAGCAAACAAATGTATTATAATATGCTATAAAGCGAAATTGGAAAGCGGATTGACTGTACGTGGCAACTCAGTGCAATCATCGCGNTTAGTACAATCATCGCGGTCTTGCATTCGGACGGATCTGCGCTATATTCGTCGTCGCACCATACTGAAGAGTAAATAGAGTAATCGAATATATATAATTTGTACGCCAATTAATAATAAACACTCAGAATAATAAAGTTATTGATGTGCAAATCACTGCTTTTTATAGTTTTAACCTGTCACTAGAAAAACGTGTGTGATTCACAGCGAATTCAGAGCACCTCCCGTTTTCAATCCTGGCCCCTGCCAATACCGATACATTTTTAAAATCCCGAACCACTTTGGACGAATTCTTGGTTCGATCTTTATTGTATGGCAGGCACACGATTTGAACTGGGTAACTTCTGCTTAGTGTTTCTACATTTTCTTTTCGAATTAACGTCAATCCTTAGATTTTGAAAAATGTTGTAATTATAAAAACTAAGGTTATTACCGTACAGATGCACTGGGTTTGAACTGTGTGGATCGTCCTTACTGGTTCTACGTTATACTTACGAATAAGTGTAAAATCATACAGTTTAACAGAGAACGCTAAAGGAAATAACTGTAAAAAAAATTGTTAATAATTATAATTACAGCCGAAAGCACATACCAAAGAGGAGGGAAATTGTTTCGTCTACGGGGTTTATTTGCCGTACAAAAAAAATTGTAATTATTTACCAGACCTTACATGAGAGTTATAAGAAACAAAAAAGCTCGTTCCATCATATGTCTTATTGCTGTATCAATGCTGGCAGGACTATCGCATGATATATGTTATACTTTTACAACATGGAAACCAGCTTATTTATAATAATGTTTTTGAGAACCTAACAGGACGAATAAGACATACGAAGTTTTGATAGAAGAGAGTATACATGAAAGAATTGGTTTTATTTATTATCCTAGTGATGATATGTATGAATGCTATCTGTGCTGGCACCCTGTTTGCCAATATATTGAAAAAACTTGTATATGCATGTGTGACAGTTGGCAGTATATACTGATTGCGCTAGGTCTTTTACCAGTTGGTAAACATACTGGAATTTGCAGTCGGGGAGATTCGATGTTCGAATATGGCTGATATATACCTCGGTGAAATTTAATCCTTTAAGAGTTGACAGATCTTAAATTATCCGTTTCGACGACTAGTGCAGGGATTTAATTTGTTTATGTGTGCATGGAGGCATGTACGTTTTTCTATTTTGGATGACTGACCGGTGGGAAATGTTGCATTTGTACTCCCTACGAGTTGAGTTATGCTCTTGCAAACTGGGGAGCCGTTTACTAGAAATATATTATATTTAATGAATTATGTATATATGCTGAATTGTATTACTACTGGCTTCCCAAAAAATTAAGAGGCGTCGTAAACCATAGCTTGTTGAGAGAGAAATCTGAAAGGCTTTATTGGGAAACGGTAACTGATTTTGACCTTAACAGATTACTCGATAAATTACGTGTGCAACAACAAGGTCACGCTAGTAAACGCTTAAACGTGTTAGCTGGACGAATAAGACTACGCAACCATAATAAACGGAAATATATGAAAATATTGATAAAAGAGAATTTTGATGGGCCACGTAGGACGGAATATGCTTTCAGTGTATGATAGGTACTTAATGTTGTAATGAATGTGAACTCGTATACGTCAAATAAAACAAGGCTTTGCGAGCTCTGTATTGCTTCGCTAAAGAGGAAATATATTGAATTTAATATAGTAATGTATGATTTTTAGTGCAAAGTATTTCTGTACAAGATTTTAACTCGGAAGTTTTAAAGTGCGGAGAGGATGAAGGCGCTGATTCTACGTGACTACATTTTTCAATCGGCTTTAAAAGCTGTAATTTATTAAAAAAGATTCACCAGTACCACACTATCTCTTAAAATATAAAAAACTAATGAGGATTCATTGCAAGCGTTTACTTACCTCGTTCAAGAAGGCTCTCTACTTGCTCCAGCTTCTGACTGCTAGTGAAGGACACTGCCGCCTGCGTCAAATTGAATGTGATTAGAAAGTGCCGGAGTTAAAAACATGTGGGCAATCTGTTCACAACGTGCCGGACTAATCATGAGCGCAGCCGTCAACTGAAAAAGAAACACTTTCACCTGAGATGCTGGAAAGGAAAGAAGTGTACGTGCGTACAGACTGCTGCTATGTTATATTAATATGTGAGTAGTAACTTTATCGTCTCTAGATAAGTGCCAAGGCGACATATTGCATATTTTTTTCCCCAACTCGTTTCTAACACCCAGACTGTTACCAATTTTACACGTAATATTACATAAAACGTACGTTCTAATTTGATTTTGACCCTTATGTCAGTGCGTGTATGCCATCCGATGTGCTGGCTGCCGAATTCAGTTTGTGGTCACTTCACATGATTAAACGCTCTTGACTATTATTTTTACATGCGTTTAAAATGCAACGCTTAGTGCCCTCAGAACATGGTTGTAAAAAATACATATTACAATAGGGAATTTATATATTCGTGAATTAGTTTTTGCATGGTGAATCTCTCTCTCTCTCTCTCTCTCTCTCTCTCTCTATATATATATATTCTGAGGCCCTATTTAATTTTAAATAAAATATTTAATATATATGCGTATACAATTCCAATATGTCATCACTAAAAGCATAAGCTATCAGCATTTCTGACGCGAAATCAGAATTATTCCCGAAAAGGCACTGCCGGGAATACACTACTTCCAATAACTCAATTTAAAAAAAATCTTAATGCATATCTATGCCTATAAAAATCTGATATTACATAAATAGAGTGGGAGATATGGTGGGAGGTTTCGCTCGGCATTAACTGCGAAATAACGAGCGCCAGTGAGGGTGAAATTAAGGAAAGATGGAGAAGTGGTGGAATGTAAAGGCGCGGAAAATAGGAATGCCCTGAGAAAACCCTCTGCTGATGGCAACGTCCGCCACGTTTCTCACATACGTAATTCCTGGTGACATCGTCGAGAATCGAACCCAGTATTTATTGGAAGGAGCAGGTGATTAAATTGGTAATGAACGACATATTATAACTAAGAAAAAAATGTAACCAGATTATATTCATTACCTGAAAAGTGAGCGTGTTGCAGGAAAGATGTTACATCAATGGTATGGAGACTGTTGGAATTCTGATTTTGTATTTTGTTTGTAAACTGAAGTATGTATATTACATTAAAAAAAAGTGTTTTATTTCTCATTTGTGTTGCACTCTGCCTGCTTTCCTGATATAAGGAATATGATAGGCTTGGTTTTCAGATCTACCACTAAATGTCGGCACTGTAAGTGAGAATGATAATAAAAATACATGAAATTATGTGGGCAAAATGTAATGTAAGTACTTAAATATTTGTTGTGACAGCCTATCACTGAATGTGCACAATCAATGATATGGTAACGGAGGTATATGTTGAAATGAAATGCACAGAAAATGAGAGCAGACTGATATTCTAATATATTCTAATCAGGTTGGACGCAACAGACCTGGAGCTAGGAGGGCGAAGGTCAAGCCAGACCAGACCCGCAAGAGCAGTGTGGGAAGAGGTGTTGGGCAGCGGGAAGGGGGCGGTCGACACTTTTCCAGACTGTTAAGAGACAAAATGATTTGAAAAAAGGGGAGGGGGAGGGTAGATGGGAAAGCAAGGGAAAGGGGCATAATGTTATAGGTTCCACGATTTTTTAGAATATTTTTTATGATGGTGACCTTTTATAATAATTGCCAACGAATGATAAGGGGAGGGGTGAGGTGAGGGTGGTGGGATGAGCGAGGGGTATACTTCATTTAATATAAGTTGGCCACATTCTGACAGTCAGTGAGTGGCAAATTTTACGTATTCAAAACAAACAACGTGCCATTTACAGAATCCTGTATCA
The DNA here is from genome assembly GCA_002778355.1 of Clitarchus hookeri. Taxonomy (NCBI): domain Eukaryota; kingdom Metazoa; phylum Arthropoda; class Insecta; order Phasmatodea; family Phasmatidae; genus Clitarchus; species Clitarchus hookeri. Next base: position 61,638 of record NQII01000854.1, on the reverse strand, counting down.
ACTGATGCACGAACGAACAAAAGTTAATATTACATTGGCTCTTTTGAGTGCACTGCCGACGCACATTAGACAAGCAGAATATACACGATAAGAAAGAGTTCCTATATTAATAAATATATTTTATTTTATGTGGTCATAAACAGCTATTTTTAGTGTTAGAAAATAACTTCGTGCTAAAGTAGAAATGTATAGGTGTTCAAAATGAAAGGTACATTAAAACGATCCATATCCAAACGAAACACAATTTAAAAACATTTTTCACGTCTTATCCCCCCCTCTCCAACCCGGTTTTCCTTATGTGTTTGATATTAATTCCAAAAGCATACAAAAATATTGTATAATATTGTTGAATTATTTTTTAAAATAATTTAACGAAATATATTTAAAATTCATGTGGTTCCGAGCCAGTAATAGAAGAACAATCAACTTATAAAATACACGATCTATTGAGCAAAATTAGCGGCTCTGACCTCGCCCTGAAATGTTGTGCGCGCCATCTATCGGATATTTTGCGAAGCATTACCAGCCAGAAAATAATAGGATTTCGTATGCAATATATAATACATTTACGATCAGATACCAATAATGTTATTTTTCGCGAGCTCTGCATAATTTTTAAAGTAACATATACTTCGTGTATAGTGATTTTGAGTACTAGTAATTTCTATTAGGAAGGTAATCGTTCATCTACGTAAATTATACGCCACTTTGCTCTCCGAAAACCCATTTCCTTGTTTCCAAAGAATTTGGGACACGCGTGAATAGTTTTTAAGCAATTCTAACGTTATTCCACGTCACATATTTCCAACTCGAATATATTAAGTATTACGTTCAAAGTGTAATAATAGCTTCAACTATCGTCTCGAAAATGTTAACCCAAATTCACTAGCTCGGACAAATTAAAAAGAGTTAGGAAGTATTACATTTTTTGTAAGATTTTATATTTTTACTTTTATAACTTACTAATTTTTTTTAGACAGATGTCAACCTAAAATATCTTTAAATTTGTTTATCATTACATTTTTTGCAGTTACTGAATTTTAAATTAATTATTTATATATTTGCCCTTTAACATAACAATTTACCTATTAATGATTTATGTACACGCAGCTACGAATTTCTGAGTAGCAAGTTTGCCTGAAACGTCCCACGAATAATACATTGACAAGGGGATCGGCTGATAATAACAGCATGAAAATAAGCAACATTGTTGTTATGTAGCAGATCAGCTGATGGCGGAAGGATATGTAGTCAGATGTAAACAGTGGCGCTACTTTCGCAGACCTGTCAGAATCTTATCAACTTATATGGTACAGAGTATAGGGTAGGGTAAACATTATATTTTCTTCAATATTTCAGAATTTTTTTTTTGCTATTTTTTGTAATAATTGCCAGTGGTGGGCGGTGGGGAGAAGTGAGGTGGGGTTGGTAGGTTGATCGAGGGGGAGGGTATGGTAATATTATATGTTCTTCAATTTTTTAGAATTTTTTTTGTGATTTATCTTGATTTTTATGATTTGGCGGTGGGAAGGGGGTGAGGTGAACTTGGTTAGGGTGGCGTAAGAGGGTGGAGGCCTGCAGGTAAAAGAAGTGAGCCACCCAAACCCTTCAAATTACTCAAAAATAGTCTTTTGGTCGCTCGTTCTTGCAAATGGAGGGCTCGGTGATTTTTTGCGGGAAAAATGGGAAATTTTGAGAAAAAAAAGGGAAATTTTGACTGAAAAAGACCAATTTCAATGGGAAAATGGTTGATTTTGAGTGAAAAACTGAACATTTTTTAGGGAATAACTGGAAATTCCAAGAAGGCGGACGACGCCACAACCCCCCGCCGTTGCCCCCTGACACCCATAAAGCCTACTACTCCGTTCATGTTGCATGGTTTCATCAGCTTAGACAATACGGGATAATCAAACAACTACCTATTTATTGACTGTTAGAGCTAGCCGAGGCTAACTCATGTAGACAATATATATTACAGTAATTAATAGGCAAGACCACAGATACCAGGGTGGGAGCTGAGTACCACGACCGGAAGGGACATCGCACCTTATTTTGCTAGATTTCCTCATTTATAGAAACAGAAAAAAACAAGTAAATTTTTATAATTTTTCTGTTACGACCTGAAATAAATTATTTCCAGGCCAGATTTGACAACAACGAAAAGTCCGGAGATGATTGTAACATTAACAAAATATTTTTAATCACAAAAAATATGAAGGGAAGGGTTAACTGTGAGAAAAATAGTTTTCTTTTAAATTTTATACTGTGTTGTACTACTATTTAAGTTACTCCGAATAACATTCTACAGGCAATTGACCATAAAACTGGTTTAGCATTCTGCAACCAAGAGTGCATGAAGGTTGCAAATATAAATCGCTATGTTGACGGTGTGGACTATGCGGACGGTGCGGACTATGCGAGTGGTGCAGACAATGCAGATGGTATGGATTATGCAGCTTTCATGGATTATGCAGATTGTATGGATTATGCAGCTTTCATGGATTATGCAGATTGTATGGATTATGCAGCTTTCATGGATTATGCAGATGGTATGGATTATGCAGATGGTATGGATTATGCAGATGGTATGGATTATGCAGCTTTCATGGATTATGCAGATGGTATGGATTATGCAGATGGTATGGATTATGCAGATGGTATGGATTATGCAGCTTTCATGGATTATGCAGATGGTATGGATTATGCAGATGGTATGGATTATGCAGATGGTATGGATTATGCAGCTTTCATGGATTATGCAGATGGTATGGATTATGCAGATGGTATGGATTATGCAGATGGTATGGATTATGCAGCTTTCATGGATTATGCAGATGGTATGGATTATGCAGATGGTATGGATTATGCAGATGGTATGGATTATGCAGATGGTATGGATTATGCAGATGGTATGGATTATGCAGATGGTATGGATTATGCAGATGGTATGGATTATGCAGATGGTATGGATTATGCAGATGGTATGGATTATGCAGATGGTATGGATTATGCAGATGGTATGGATTATGCAGATGGTGCGGAATGTGTGGATGGCATAGATATTGCGGACAGTGTGAACTGCCCACAAATTATTCTATGAGTGCGGTATGCTTGAGAAAAAACTTGATGATCTAACAGAGTCGAAAGTCTCAAGATGAGTAGCAGTTGCGTATGAGTGTCTGGGGATCCCTGGCTAGCGGTTGTCTGAATAAACCTAATAAAGATAAAAACGATTTATAGTTAATATTATTTTACTGAATAAGCAGTTGGTGGTTGTCGGACTTCTCTGCACTCATCGTGCTTTCACAGTAGACTGAAAATAAATATTGATATCAGACAGAAGTTACATTTATGAGTTGGAATACTTGAATGGAATAACTTCAGGATGTTGGTCCATGAGATTGAGGGTACGTATGGTGACTCCAACCTAACTACCACTACCTAATATAAAATATTTTCAATAATTTAATATATTTTTAAGAAATTAAAGAACTACAGTAACACAAATGAAGATGGTGGGTAGCGAACAAAACGATAGAGCGTAAGGTACTGTGCTAAAGAACTCGATATATTTGAAAAAAAAAGTTTCCTAGTATGGACCTTTTCAAACTTATAATTTTCTATCATTTTCAAGTTGAATTTCACTAAATATCAAGTCAAGGCGACACACATTCAACATGGCTGACGTCCAACTGATATGGCATGAACGACTAGCCCGGCGCTAATCCGATCTTGGACCTAGACCCGTTGCTACCGGATTCTTTTACACTACTGATAATCAAGCCGCAACAACTGAAACTATACCTAAGCGCAAAATGCAATAAGATAATTTGTATTAAGTAAATGATTTTTGCATGCAGAGTAATGATGAATGGCAAATTGTAGACAACGGTTACAAAATAATAATGGAACCTACGGCCATTTACTTGAATACTGGACGATATGCCTGTTTTTCCTAAATTTATAGTTATACAATTAACGGAGAAGCAAGCATGTAATGGCGTAAGGTTCCAAGTTGGTAATGTGAAAACATCACTTCCTCCTCCACCCCTCACCGCACTGAAGGCTAGAAGGATTTCATAGAAATATGTCCAAGAGTAGGTAAACACGAAGAAGTGTGTCACAAAAAGAAGGAAAACAACAAATAAGCAAGAAAAATACCTGAAGTATAAATGATGGAAAAGTGTTGGAACATAGAAATTCGATTATTTGTAAAATGAGTCCATTACGCAGAATGGGCAGAACTTCAATGAACTCCACTCGAATTACTTACGCTCGTCCTGATCGATAACGGACTGTGCGTGATGCAAACAGTGAGTCCTCAAATAGCGATAGACGAAAAACACCTGAGCTCAGTGTAGAAGGCTTTCGACCAGCCGTCTGCTGGATAGCAGGAGAACTGCCAAGTCGACCCGTCGCAGACTATACATCCAGCCTCTTTCATCTATTTGACATACACTGCGTTAGAAATCTGCAATGTACACTACTTACTGACTCGTCGTATGATGTGAACACCTCGTCCTTGGGAGAAACTTGATAAATATGTTTTAGATAACCGGATATAATCGTTCTTTGACCCAAAGCAAGCTATATATTTAATTTTAATTTTTAAGAAGGGGTTGGTTTGCTTTTGCTTTGCTCGCAACACAGTACGTTTCCGAACGTAGTCCTTAAACAAAACGTTGTGTTCTCTGCCCCTTTTACAAGGCACAGGAGTATGTACTTGCATTTCGAAACATATTTTATATTAGGTATTATATCACTTATACTAATGACTACCACTCTTGGTGTTGTCAGACGACCAGGCTTCGATTCTAGACAAGGGCGCGTAATTTTCAGGTTTGGAAAATTTTCTGTCTGAGGTCAGGATTATACTATATCCATTTACCTTCATAGTGCGGAAGGTAAATGCAAACCACAGCGGTTTCATACTGTTTTGCATGCTTTAGCCGCACCACTTAGTCCATCGCAAATACATTATCTGGGGCCCCGACCAACTTCTGAGCTGGGCTGGCTAATATGCCCACGACTTAATAAAACACGTGATATAAAAATTTTTAATGTGGGAGTGAGTGAGCAACTTTCTAGTTGGGAAGTATGTGGAACAAAAATAGCTGTTACGATGATGATCGATGTTAGAATATACATTTTGCGAAATTGTTTAAATGGAAGTAAAAATACAGCGGTTTTCGTAGAAGGTTGTTAAATATTTTCTGAAAATCACATGCGCGATAATATTTCGAAATAGGTATTTGGAAAACACTATAAATCTGATGAATTTATGGAAATAGTTTTCACTTTTCCACCAGCTGGTGTTTAAGTTGTATACAGACGTCTTTTAATAACGAAGTTTCCAAAATGAGTTGCTAGAGAAATATCAGAATGAAGAAAATAATATAATATTCTAAGAAAACATGAAATAAAGTACATAATATATATTAATATAAAAACAAAAATAAATGTATATAAGTAAAACGGAATATAGGAAAAAATAAATTATGAAGTTGTGTTTGGGGTCATGTCTTTTCACGCCGCATGTACACGCAAAAAGGAATAATACAAATGACGTTTATATTCCTGCCGGTGTCGCTCCAGGAATTTTGCATATGAGAAACATGCCGGACGATGCCACCGGTCGGCGGGTTTTCTCGAGGATCTTCCCCCCTTCCTCCGTTTCGGCGCTGCTCCATACACACCTCGCTTCACACTCAAAGGTTTTCAAGACCCCGATGTTAAAGGCGTTGGCCACGAAAAAATTTATTGTTTTACTGTTCAACTTTAAGATATTTTTTTTAAAAATACGTGTTAGATAAATTACACTGAAATAAAATGCCAAGAGCAACTTCAACACTTCTACAAAATCGTGTAAGTGAATGTTTATGAAATTAAGAAAATTGGTGAAAATAAGAAAATTCTTGCATATTTTTCATTTGTGACTTCTCCTAAGCTTTTGTAAAATAATTTTTTGTATGCATATCTCAAAATGAATTCAGACAAGACCTTTCAGTTACCCTTGTTAAATTTTCTGTAAATAGTTTGGTTTATTTTATTTGTGCATTACAAAAACAGTAATATTCTGACTTTGACGTGCCATTTTGCAAAAACAATGCAATCTAAAAAAAATATCTGTGGGAAAAGTAGTTATAGATAATGTCTACAAGTTGAGCAGTATATGGTAAAAATATAAAATAACATTTTTTTTGTGTTTAACGTTCATAAGAGGGGTCCAAACCTCTCCACTCCCCTCTATTCCTGCCAGGAAGGCCGTGGGTTAATTACGATGTGGACAAGGACGATGATACATGTTGTCGTAAAGTAGTTAGCGTCGAAGAGAGGTATAATCTTTAGAGTTGAATATATAGATTTTATCTTCAAGGTATAACCGCTAAAGCTCTAAATGGATTTGGGGGGGGGGTGTTCCGTAAACGTCATAACTAAGGAAACCCGATGTTTATCAGTTTAGCTGAATTGTATCCACGGGACATAATTTGTTGGAAGACAGTGCCAATACATGAAGGTTATCATGGAGGTGATAATAATCAGATTGCTGTAACTAGTACTTCTTCATCACCTGTTCTTTTCTCTCGTAAGAATATCAAGTTTGAGTTTGGTAATGAATTATGTATATAAAGGAAATTAATCGGCCACGTGGACTCCGTGGCTGGAGTGATCGACGTGGTCGGCACGTCTCTGCTAAGGGTGCCGCCTGCCTGATGCTCCAACAGCCTTGCAGTGTGGTTGAAATCCGGGTTTTTTTACTAAACCACTAAACGTGCTACCATTATACCACGTAAAAAAATAAAACACACTTCAGACGAAGTACGTATAATACTCTCAATACATCGTACATATTATAAATGCTATTCGCCAACCCTTTGACATAGCTAAAAACGGCCTTTTCACACTGCTGTATCTCATATGTTGGTCGGAAACATGCGAAACTATTATAGGGACCTCTAATGAACTTTGTTACAGACTTTACACCAATAAAATGACAGGGTCACCACTTAAAGGCCTATAGGCACACGTAGCACGACGGAATCACTGCACGCCAGTTGAGCGCCTTGCGCGTAGTAGTGATGGGGCACCAGGTACGCGTGGCAGTGTCGCCCTTATCACACCCGCGTTTCCCTGCTTCAAACGCGCTAAAAAGCTCCAAGCAGGCGGCGCCCTTTTAACGTATTGACGCGGGCGAGCGAGTTCTTGCACCCGCCCTTGTGACGTCAGCGGTGCCAACTTCCCCTTCTTGACTATGTATGTACCTCCCCTGAGTCGCCTGATCTCATGACGAGCAAATTGGAATTTTATTGGAAGAGAATTACAAAAAGACGTTTCCGATGCTCGCGTGTTGTCGAACACTTGTGATGTAGGAAGGACAACGCTCTTTCGGAATTACAGGTGACCCTGAACTACAGGTACAAACGCCGCGAGGTGATACTCTACGCAAAATGCGATAGAAAACATTAAACGACATATGTCCTTCCGTAATTCGAAAAAGAGGTAGGTGCCCTTGAAAAAATTGATATTTCAAATGATTTTAATTCAAAATAATAAAACATACTTGAGTTGAAAGTACAATTCCGTGAATACTGTTGTCTTGAGTCGAGATATGAAATCTGCGAACGGATGTAGGGTATTATCACCCCCATTCATTGAGATAACAGGGTGTGCCATGTTATTATCCCATAAATGTGTGTAATCCTCGGGGGTATATCGCTTTTAATGACGTCATAATAATTTGTACATTATTTTACAAAAAATCGTTACCTTGGCGTAATCCTCTCAGGCGAACGGTTGTTGAGGAAACTGACAAAGTTTATAAGGGTACCTGGCAGGCAACCAACTGCACCCTTTCAGGCTTTGTCTGTTTCCTTAAAATATCTTTCATTCTTATTGGCTTCGATATAATTACCAAAAATATGTTATTATTTTATAGTCATATATTTTAAATTTTAAATCTGGCTGTAATAACTTTCTATTATGCAATTGAAAGGATTTACGAAAATAAAGGAAAAAACCCATTTTAAAATGAAGGATCAATTATGAATATTCTACCTGACGAGTGCAAAGCACGTTCTGGGTGCCTTGGGTATAGCTGAGTTTGTCTGCTCTCGGAGTCTTCCTGTGAGATCCCCCGCGAATACCCGGCCACCACCACAAAGTACCCTTGCATTTCCTGCCTGCCCCATATAGAGTAATGTTTCCAAAAATTACCCCTGCACTATTGATCTGATGTATATGTTTCAGATATAGGCTGTTCTGGTTTTTAGCCTACTTCTCTTGTTAGCCTCTTTCCTTGGAAAGTTAGGCTTATGAAATCACCTGAATGTCTGGATGTACGCCTCTTCTACCTTACAAACTTTAAACTCGAGAACCGAATTGCGCCAAACTAGGTATATATATAGTAGGCCTACTTAGTGAGGAGATTCTACTTTTATAGTTTTATACTGCACTTGTACTTATTTTCAAAATGGCAAATATTAAAACTTTAAGGCTTTGTCAAATATCGGAAATAATCTAACCGATTTAAACGAAATTCTATGCTTTGACAGTTGCATTACCTAACAATTGAAATTAAAGAAGAATGTTGTTGTAGGTCTGCCATTTTGGAAGATACCACAACATGAAAAGATAAAGTTTTTACACCATATCTTGCAAAATACTCAACCGATTCCTGCCAAATTTGACAAGTGAGCAATACTGTGGTAAGCCATGTAAACTTATGTAATTTATATAAATAGGGCACTTGCTTTCGAAATGGCGGTTATATAAATATTTTAGGTTAATTTGCTATACATACTACACTTTTTGACCAATTTAGAACAAACTTGGTATGCTGTAAGTAACCATTACAAACATTAAATATGTCATTATATACATGTCCTTTATCCGTCATTTTGTAAGATAGTGCAGCATTAAAAATAAAGAATCTATGTTGTATCTTAGGAACAAATCAACTGATTACTACCAAATTTGTTAGAAAAGAAGCACTACTACGGAAATATATGTAAGCGGGTATGTTTAAATAAGTCAGGTATTTATTATGAAAATAGTTACCATATAAAATTTTTAGCTTAGTAAGCTATAACTATGAAATCATGCAACCAATTTCAAATTAACTTTGTATGCAGGCAGTATCAATTACAACAATAATATGTATGTACACAGAAGCTCTTTTGTTTGAAATTTGGTAAAAAAGTGCAACACGAGAAAAAAAATTAAATTTTTAAGTAATATCTGGAAAAACAACCAACTTACTCCTGCTAAATCCAGGTGACAAGTACCCGGTAACGCAGACGTAATCACGCAAAACCCATGGGGCAGCGGCGGCTGAGCGGTTTGACTGCACGCCTTCCACCAAGGTGAACCGGGTTCAATCTCCGGCCAAGGTCACTCCCGAATTTTCGCAAGTGGGAACCATGCCGGACGATACCATTGGTCGGCGTGTTTTCTCGAGGATCCACCCTTACATTCCGGCGCTGCTCCATTCTCACCTCATTTCACCCTCATCGGCTCTCGTTGTTAAGAGCCGCCAAAATCTCTCAACTCAACTCAACGTACAACCCATAGCCGTTTACTCGACGTAGCAACACTCAATATAAAATGTCTGACATGACATTAATTTGCCATAAAAACAGAGTACACGGCTCCACAGCATCCCATATTCGTGGTGCGTGAAGGGGAGGTCGCTCGCGTGCATGCGCGCGCATCCATCCGCACTGTGCAACACACGGCGGCGCGTGTAACATCCTCCGACGACTCGCTGACATGCTACTGCAGGTGTAACAGGCCGCGCGCCTATGCCGTTGCTCAATTTGTATTTGCACGAAGGCCGTCGCGAGCACGTTGCATTGCACGGCGCAGCTAAGTGTGTGTGTGTACCCACTTTTGGAAGATAGGCTCGCACACACGCACACACACACTCACATGCGCGAAGAAAACTACAAGTATTTATTTTGTTTGCACTAAAGTAAGCCAATAACGGAATTTACACGTGTTTACCTACAGGGATTATATCTCTAAGCCACTTTAGGTTTCAAATGAGGAAGCCAGATCTATTATTTGAAGGAAAAAACAAATCTAGAGTAGCTAAGGCTACAACTCACATGTTAAAAACAAGGAGCGATATCTTTACTTTTGTTATATTGGCTTCAGGAACAACTTTGTTTATAAGCCTACAAAATACTTGTGCAAAAGATAAGAGTTAAGATTTATCATTGATCCTGCAGTTACTGGGTTAAACGATTACATACTACCGAGATAGTCGTGATTAATACTTTTACATTTATTTTACTTGTCCTGTACATAACCTATCAATTGGGGAAGTTTAAAAGACTGGAACCCAGTATTATTTATTTTGAGAGTACATTGACATTCATACAAATTATTGTGTGTATAATAATGTAACCTATTCGTTACTGCTAACTTAACGTAAAAATATATGCAACGTCAGTTGCCAGTTGCCTGTGTCCCTAAGACATTAACTTCAAACCACGCGGGTCCTGGGTTTGAAGACTGGCAAGTTGTTTGTTTTTAGAAATAAATTGAGGTATTATTAAAATTTATTATTTTTACATGATGTTAAATATCATAATTTGCATAAATATATACGTATTTAAATATAAAATATAATGTAAATAAGCCAGCTTTCTTAGAATTGTTTACCGGCATATGTCGGAAGTGTTCATTCATTAAATACATAAAAACGACAACTCTATCACGGCCACGTATTCTGCTCCAATAAAAAAATCCTGCGTGAGCAATTAAAAACTTTTATGGCAGCATAATCTTAACTGAAAAATTATAAATTGCTGACTTCAGATTAATTAATAATTAATTACAGTTAATTATTTTCGCTCGTCACACTGGCGCAAGGACGTACATGTGGTCTGGTATCAAACTCAGCCACAAATAAATTTTCAAAATTGCAGTTTTATTAATGTACGAAAATGGCTGTTTCGGAAGACTGGGCTGTAATTCAGTCAATGGCGTCATATTTGCATAAAATGTTGTTTAAATATTGTTGATGATTAAAAAAAAATACTTTGTTGAGGGTGCGATGTATAAAATTATACACATAAATACACAAACAAGCTGACGTTACCCAGCGTTTCCAATGAACGCAGTTTAAAACGAGACATTCAAAATTAATATTTACGTATAATGGAAGCTGCACCCTCAGTAAAATAGTTTTAGTGGAATAATTACGAACAGCGGGGTTGAGGGAGAAATCGCTTTCGCAACACTGTCCATACCGTCGATTGGGAGATTTGCATTTCTCGGCTATCTTGTCGAGTTTACTTTCTCGGACAGCGAACGAACGCTTCTTGAATCCGTTGCACATTCTCTTCGTACACACGTGGTCACCCGGAACTTTTTGCCTTTGCAAAGGCACCCTGTGTCACAGAAATGACGAAACCAACGTACGATACTCCACCTATCGGGAGGACGACGTCCGTATTTGCGACGGAATTCACGTTGAACAGTCGTAACCGATTCAAATTTAGCAAACTGAATAACACAGAAAGCTTTCTGTTGTTCTTTCGCCATCGTGATGTGGACTAACACAAAACACAAGCTCATAGTGCGATGACAGACGCTCCCAGTGTCATCTCTCGGCACATAAAGGAAACATGAGACCATCCCCTTCACATTGACGCGTCGAATGCGAGCTCGTTACCCCCTCACCACGTCAAACCGAAAGTTACGAACGCCATCCAAACCGTAACACCGGAAATGCTGACAAGAGCATGGAACGAGATTGATTATCGCGTAAATGTCGTTTGGACTGCTCATGGGGTCACATTGAACATTTATGAATTTATGGTAAACAAACTTCATGGTTAAACGGTTCATTAGATTGTTTAATCAAGGTTGTAGGTTTTTTTATTTTGATATTATAGACCTTCAAAGTTGGGGTAATCTTTTATACTCATCCTGTAAATTAAATACATCTTACAATTTCTTACTATACCCTTCTTGGCTGAGTGCCTAGGAACAAGTTTCTAGGAGGTAATACTCGTCCATACGTATCTATGCTTTCGTTTGATTTATCACATTTCGGACATTTGCAGAACCAGATGGGACGCCAGTTTCTTGGTTGTCGATGTGCTTGTTATTTAGATAGCAATTTGATAGCAAGTGTGGTCAGATATGACGCAGGACGATTACGGCGTTTGTTTTATCCCGTGCCCTATTATACCGACTTTTGCATTCAGCCACTAGGCGGTTCTATGAGGCACTAATGCCTGGTTTCACCATTGACAGTCCTGAACCAAGATCCTAATATCTTGGTTCAAACACGATCTTCAGTAGGATCCGAGTTCCAATGTACGAGTTTTGCACTAACGCGAACGGCCGAGTTCCGATCGTAGATCTCCTGATCTCGGTTCGGAACTAGGAGTGTGATGAAACACTGTTTGTGATTGACTCTTTTCGTGACGTCATGATGCAACTGTTTATTTTGAAGTTCGGAGACAATAAGTTTTTGTGGACATTATCACTTAAGACTAGGATTTTTTGCTATATAATTTAGTTGAATGCACTGCAAAATTTCCGTTTCAGTTGTTTTGTTTGATTGGAAACACTTTGCACACACTTTTTTTCGTTATTTTTAATACAAATATTATTGAAGAAGGTAGTGTACATAGAACTAGATGGTGCGATGTTTTATCAGTTTTAAGTAAAATATTGTTGTACGAATTATACTGAATTATAAATAAGTGTGTTTACTGTTGTTTTGAAATTCCCCCCCCCCCC